>OX465049.1:5400395-5422895 GCA_949841015.1 Aplysina aerophoba
CTAGCTCCCTCGATCAGACACTGCTTCCCTTCCCCTAGTTCCCTCAATCAGACACTGCTTCCCTTCCCCTAGCTCCCTCAATCTGACACTGCTTCCCTTCCCCTAGCTCCCTCAATCAGACACTGTTTCCCTTCCCCTAGTTCCCTCAATCAGACACTGCTTCCCTTCCCCTAGCTCCCTCAATCAGACACTGCTTCCCTTCCCCTAGCTCCCACCTGGTGAACTCTGTGTCGTCCCTCAGCCGACTGGCGACATCATATTTGGAGTCATGGAGTCTGGCTGAGCCTCACTCACTGGACGAGGAAGAGTTGGTTTTAGACTGCATTGATGTGTTATGCCTTCCTTCACTGGTCGGAGGTGATGAGATAGTTGCCATGGAGAAGGGGGTGGAGTCCTGGTCCACCCTTCTGAGGTTCATGAACAAGATGTTCACCAATGGAAGCAGTGAGGCAGAGCGGTGTGTGTTTGATTTCAAGGTGGCCAATGTCGTCTCTACGCTGGTGCAGCATGCAGAAAGGAGCCAGCTCAAGAAAATGTTTACCCACACCTTTGATGTTGTGAGTCTGTTTTTATTTAATTCTGTTTGACTCAACCTGCTCTGCTCAATTGTGCTGCACGTCACTAAGGGCTCTTATTCACTGTTAAGAGACCATGGGCTACTAATGTATGCCCCTTGTATGTTACAGAATGTGCAATCCAGCTGTGTATGTGTTGCTGCAGGGCGCCAGTGACGGCTGGTCCGAACACTACCGTGTCGTCTTCCTCCGCGTCTGGAGCATGATCCTTGCCATCACTGCACTCCCCACTGATGGAAGAAAGGAGGTTCGGAGTTGGATGTCTCGTGTGGCCATCACGACTGTGGAGATGGTGGGAGCCAGTGTGACGGGGGAGGAAGTACTGAAGGGGGCTTTGGATGTCCTTCACAAGCTGGCCAACTTTCCAGACCATGTGAGCATCTTGTGTGTGTGTGTGTGTGTGCGTGCGTGTGCATGTGTGCTTGTGTGTGTGTTTGTGTTTGTGTGCGAGCATGCGTGCGTGCATATTCAACTGTCCGATCTGGTACGTACTTGTGTATGAATATGCTAGTAAGTGTTTGCATTTGGAAGTTGTGCACGAAATATTATTATATTGAAAGTGAACCACTGTTTGATAGGAAGCCACATTCACCATCTTGTAATGGTCCCACTTCCATTCCTGTTTGCAGGTGGGTATGGACAAACAAACAGCAGTTCTAGTTGTGCATGGGCTTAGCATTGTCCAGATTAAGGAGAGCAAGGAGCTTCTCCACTGGGGCTCCGCCCTCCTGTTTGGCAAGAAATTAGCCAAGATTTTACTCTCACTATGGCGAAACTATGAAAAGATTGTACTTACCACTTTTGTAAGCTTTATGACAGTTGTGAGGAAGATCCTGCTCGTTATTGGCTCGGAGCTGAGGGAGGGGCCCAGTGACACAAAGCTACTTGAAGAGTGTTGTAGCCATTTTGTGTTAGTTGCAGAGCAGATCAGCAGACGAAAGAAACTTGCAAAGGTACGCAAGTGCGGGGGGGTAGATACGCACGTACTTTAAGCAGTTCAAGTGCTGTTTTAATGTTAAATGCTCTTCCACTAGTTTGCCCCATACTTGATTTTGGATGCTTTGAACATGATTCAGCAAGGTCCCGCCCCTCCACTAATTGAGGCAAGTACCCCACACATACTCTGCACACCAGTCCACACACACACAGCAACGGCATGTACACTCACCACAAGCCGGACAACTGTTGTCTCATCCCTGCCTCCAGCAACTTCTCTCTTCTGGAGTGCACACTCTGTTGGATGTCTGTGGAGAGAAAGACATGGTGTTTTTGAAGGCGTCTCTAGACCCGGGTTACCGGGACCTCTTCAGCACACTGCTTACCAACTACAGCAAACACCACAAGTTCACGGGACAAGTATAAATGTAAAAAAAAACATTATCTTGTAGCGGCATACGTATTATCATTGTCCACATGTTCTTATATTATTGTACAATAATCGTAGGCTTCATTGTGTAGTGCATGAACCATTTCATCAACTCTTATCAACATAACTGCAGTATTAGTAATGAGTCTTTGCTCAGCGAAAAGTGAAGCAATAATTGTGGTGGCCATCTTGTTTTGTATGTTTCTATTTCTATTCATTTAGCTGTCACAATGCCTAGCTGTCACAATGCCTAGCTGTCTCGAGACACTTACTGCAGCAAATGTCAAATCAGCACTGAACCACAGCGTTGTCTGCACTGTTTTGTAGGAAACCACAATTATTTAGAATTCAGGTCAGGAAGCTCCTGGAATAGGAATGTGTGATTCCATTTGACCAGTTTTGTGTGTGGGGAGTGTGATTGTGAGTGTGAGTATGAGTGTCCACTGAATATAAGCCACACAACCGAAGCCTGTATCCCAGCTGGTAGGGGGCCATAGTATAGTATTTGTGCCCCTCTTCACCTCCAGGCACCATGAACGGCAAACAGCCTCTTTGCCATCTGCAGCGTACACCCAGTGGTGGAGAGGGTCTAGCGTGGTCTTTCCTATACAGCTGCTAGATTTAGTTATATAGATTCAGCCCAGTTTGTCCAGTTGCTAGATATAGCCCAGTTTAGGGTGCTAGACTGGATATAGCTTGCTTTGGCAAGTGTTAACATCAGCGGTGGCTTCCTGATATTTGGAAGCAAACACTCTTCATAACACCCTACAGTTGTTTTGATGACGGATGGCCTGATATATGGCACCTGGTTCTTTGTACAATTTAGCGAGAGAGTAGGGTGTTCTTTAACCTTGTCTGTACACTGATTGCTGAACAGTGTTGCCTGCATGCCCGGGGAGAACCACAGAGAGAGGAGTTCATCGTGCTGGCATAGCTGCGCAGTAGTTCATGTGTTGCATGTTCTGCATGCGTGGGAGTGATGTAGGATTACGTCACTCACGTGCTAGTTCTTTTCCGGTCCACGACTAGACCTCAACGTTTCTCCTCAGTGCTTCCACTCCTAGCAGAGTTACAGCTGGTAAAGGCAGCGCACAAGTGTCAGAATGAATACATTTGCTTCTCTGTTCTTGTCTCACCACCCTTCCTTCTCAACCCGTGCAGAAACGCCGCCATGAGCTACAAACCGTTGTCCGCAGAGCGCGCCCAGGATCTTAGCGATGTGGCCAACAAGATCAGGATCCACAGTGTTACCTGCACGAAGGCCGCCAACTCTGGGTAAGCAGATGGCCGTGGCAAGCTCATTTCTGCTTGACATGTCGAACTACGTCGTACTACTGGGTCACTCTGTGTGTCTCCTCTCCGCTTGCAGCCACCCCACCTCAGGTGCCTCTATGGCCGACATTCTGTCGGTACTCTTCTTCGAGTACCTCAGGATCGACCGTGAGTGCTTGCCGGGTCGCTGTGCCGAACCGCACCACATGCGATGTGTTGTGCATGCTGTGTGTGTCGTGGTGGTGATGTATGGTACACGCCGCGTCAGTCCCGCAACACCAGAGAGCCCGCGCCTGGCACTACTTGTGCCGGCTTCGCCCGCGGACGTAGCGAGGTTCTGGGAGGGGTGGCTGTAGCGCTGGGGTGCTCGCTGCCCGGGGAGAACTTGGAAATTAATCTCAGTCTAGCTACCAAGGTCATTACGTACATCTGTAATCCAAGACCACGACAGCAGGAGGACTTTCACTCCTGCCAGCTACACCCTTGTCACTGCAGTAGCCTGCCTGTTGGGGTTGGTTGGGTAGATTAACACACTATATATTGTTTAGTGTGCCCACCAGGATTCATCCCGCAGTCCCTGTTAATTACTTGGCGCATTGGGTAGCTGTCTACCATTGGAATGGGGTGGTTTGAAAGTGCATAGCAATGGCATGTCTGTATTCCCTACCCACACACATGCAACAAAACTGATTGTTGTTGTGATGGCCTTCAACCAAGATGTGGTGAGTGTGGCTTCCCACATCCTCCCCACCTAACATCTTTCTCAAGTTGAATTAGCATTCCCTCATAAACTGATTGCCATATGATATGCCATGCACAGAACAGTGTAGTGTGGGTCCACAACCTGTGTAGCTGAACCTGTGTGGTTGAGCGTGTGTGGTTGAGCGTGTGTGGTTGAGCGTGTGTGGTTGAGCGAGTGTGGTTGAGCGTGTGTGGTTGAGCGTGTGTGGTTGAGCATGTGGCCCACTCGATGCTGTTAGGTGCTAGCTAACCAATCAAGTTGTGCGCAATTGGGTCAGCTGTTAATGTCATCACTGGCTGTAACCCCGTCTGTGCAAGGGGGTGTTGTCCTGTGCAGTGTTGGGCTGTTGTTCACTTTGATTATGTTTTTGCCCAACTGCAGCCAAGTTTGTGCGACACCCTTCAAGCGACAGATTCGTGCTGTCTAAGGTGTGTGTGTGTGCAAGCGTGCGTGTGTGTGCACATGTGTCTGTACATTGCTTAGTGAGAGTCAGTATGAAATTCGCATTTGGTTAAATTTCTCTGTAATTGGTCATTCATTGATGTTAATCCCTCCCCCCCACACACCCTCCCCCTCCCACACACCCTCCCCCTCCCACAGGGTCACGCCTGCCCTGGGCTGTATGGTGTGCTTGTGGAAGCAGGTGTGATTCCTGAGGAGCACCTCAAGACACTGAGGAAAGTTGACTCGGATCTGGAAGGTCATCCTACCCCAGTAAGTCTACCACGAGTGCATGCTGACGTGAAGGCTGCGAACAGCTGCTGTTGAGTCCTCCCTCTCCATCCGCTCGGTTAGCGTCAAGACTACATCGATGTGGCCACAGGGTCTCTTGGGCAGGGCCTGAGCATTGCGGCTGGAATGGCATACAGCGGCAAGTACTGGGACAAATCCAGGTTAGCTACAGACGCACACACACACACACACACACACACACACACACACACACACACACACACACACACACACACACACACACACACACACACACACACACACACACACACACACACACACACATGGCACCGCGGCACTTTGCTTTGGAGTCACATCCTCTTTCGGCTGGGCTTTCCCACTGCCAACCTAAACACCGACACACCGACACACACACACACACACACACACACACACACACACACACACACACACACACACACACACACACACACACACACACACACACACACACACACACACACACACACACACACACACACACACACAGAGAGAGAGAGAGAGAGACAGACAGACACACAGACACGCTGTGAACCTCCATTGATTGAACAGTTAATTAGCAAGTGTGTTGTGTTCTCCCTTTGTTGCCGTAGCTACCGTGTGTACTGTGTCCTTGGTGACGGTGAGATGGCCGAGGGCTCCGTGTGGGAGGCGGTGTCCTTTGCCGGCCACTACAAACTGGACAACCTTTGCATCATTGCTGACATCAACCGTCTGGGGCAGTCCGAGGCCACCGCTCTCGGACACGACATGGAGACCTACAGGGACAGATTCGCTGCCTTTGGGTGTGTGAGCCAGTTACCATGGTGTTAAAAGTGACACCCTGAAAGTAGTCACATGTGTGCGTAGCTCAGGGAGTGCTCCCTCCACCTTGCCTGAGCATGCTTCTTGAGTGCATTCATGGACACATGTTTTCTGTCAGTAGTGTGGGGAGCAGAAGGAGGCCATTTTCATCCTTACCCCTCCCCACCCGCTACTGCTGCTGCCCCTCCCCCTCCCCTCCTCCAGTGCTCACGCAATCATTGTAGACGGCCATGACATCGAGGCAGTCAACAAAGCCTTCCACGAGGCCAGCACCTTCAAGGGCAAACCCACTGCTCTCGTCTGCAAGACCTTCAAAGGTGACTGAACCACCACTGTGTGGGGGGCGGGGCAGGGGGTGGGGAGTAGAGGTAATGGTATTCAACATGGCTGCTGTGCCAGCTTAGTCCACGTGATGAGTGCAGTCACGGCACACGCACACACTACCCTGGTATACCTGCTCACCTCACCTCACCTCCCTCCTCTCTCCTCACCTCACCTCCTTCCTCTCCTCACCTCACCTCCCTCCTCTCTCCTCACCTCACCTCCTTCCTCTCTTCTCACCTCACCTCCCTCCTCTCTTCTCACCTCACCTCCCTCCACTCTTCTCAACTCACCTCCCTCCTCTCACCTCACCTCCCTCCTCTCCTCACTCCCGTAGGCAAGGGCTTTCCAGGGATTGAGGATGAGCTCAACTGGCATGGCAAGGCCCTCGGGGACAAGACCGATGCCGCTCTTGAGGCATGCCACAAAGCTATTAAGAACCCGAAAGTCCACCTCACGGTCAAGGGCTTCACTGATGACGCTCCCAAGGTGGAGCTGCCGCAGATCAAGCTGTCCAGTCCACCAAACTACAAGCTGGGAGACATGGTGAGTGTCTTTGGCCAAATTAGGACTTGAATGGGGATGACTCTTGGTGTGTGAATTGAATTTGGAATGGGGATGACTCTTGGTGTGTGAATTGGAATGGGGATGACTCTTGGTGTGTGAATTGAATAGTGTACTGGGCTGAGTTTGGCCATCAGTGCCTCATTGTCATGATTTGTTGACATTTGCCACTTGACAGTTGATTGGTCGGTTGTGCGATGCCCTGCCCCCACTGCACACCGCTGTTCCACACCCCAGGTGGCCACCCGTGTTGCCTATGGTAACGGGCTCGTGAACCTTGGCAAGTCGTACGACCGCATCAAGGGCGTGGATGGAGACACCAAGAACTCCACCTTTGCCCTCACCTACAAGAAGGCCTACCCAGATCGCTTTGTTGAGTGCTTCATCGCCGAGCAGAACATGGTGGGGGTGGCCATCGGCATGGACACAAGGCGCCGTAATGTGGTCTTTGCCAGCACCTTTGCCGCTTTCTTCACGCGAGCGTTTGACCAAATCAGGATGGGAGCCATTTCTCAGACTGAGGTCAACTTCGTGGGCTCGCACGCTGGAATATCCATCGGTGAGTGAACAAAGGAGGCGTTACATCCGTCCACGTGTGTCGTCGGGGGAGGGGGCATTCTACCTGAGCAGTAGACAGTTACGCAGTCCAATTGTCCAGTTATAAGCGCTCCCTTCCCTCTCCCTCCCCCCCAAGGTGACGACGGCCCCTCCCAGATGGCCTTGGAGGACTTCGCCTGCTTCCGGGCTGTGCCAGGTGCAGTCTGCTTCTACCCTTTTGACGCTGTGTCGTGTGAGCGCGCCATGGAGCTGGCCGCCAACCACAGGGGCGTCACCTTCATTCGCACTAGCAGACCAACCACACCTGTCATCTACAAGCCAGACGAGGTTTTCAAGGTTGGAGAGGGCAAGGTACGGGGGGGTGGGGGGGGGGTGGAGTGGCGGGCAGGATGGGTTGTAGTGTGACAGTGGCCTTGTCGTCACCGTCTTGTCTAGGTTGTCCGCTCCAGTGACAGTGACAAGGTGACAGTGGTGGGTGCCGGTGTCACTCTTCACGAGACTATCATCGCCGCCGATGCACTGGCCAAGGAAGGCATCAACATTCGCGTGATCGACCCCTTCACTCTGAAACCGATCGACAAAGACCTGTTGATTAAGAGTGCCAAGGCCACTGGCGGTAAACTGCTCACCGTTGAGGACCACTACCCTGAAGGTAGGAGAGATAGAGGAAGAGAGAGAGAGAGAGAGAGAGAGAGAGAGAGAGAGGTCTCCTGTTGTGGGTGTGGTAAGGGAGCGTGGTGAGTTGGTTGTGGTTGGTTGTTGTCATTGGTCTCCTGTTTCTGTCTCGCAGGTGGTCTTGGCGAAGCTGTGGCTGGTGCTGTGGCTGAGGAGAGCGGGATTACCGTCAAGATCATGGCTGTGAGGGAGGTCCCACGCTCCGGCAAGGGGGCGGAGTTGCTGAAGCTATTCGGGATTGACTCCACTGCCATCATGGCCACAGTCAAGAAGATGATAGCCTGATGGAATCAGTTAGCTGGACACTCGCTTGGAGCTGTATAGATAGCATTAGGTAGATAATGATTCTTTATAGTTCATGAATGTAGCTAATGTGGTATGCAGTTTGAAGTGGGACTGATGTTAAATGACTTAAGTATGTGCTACTTATAAAGTACTACACATTCGAATAGAAGTGTTGATTGAGAGTGACACTACTGTGGCACAATCTGGTAATGGAGCAAGCAGTGCATGAGGATGAGGGTGAGGGTGAGGGTGAGTTGTTGCACTTACACAGTCACATGCAGCATATAGGCACACACTACTACACAAACTCAAAACAGACGGTGCAGCTACCGAAGGAGTTAAAACTTGAAAAGTGAGTGAACTTTTACTCGATCCTCTTCATCAAGTTGGCTATATCCACAGACTGCTGCATCATGTGGTCGTGCAGCTTCTTCAGTGCTTCGATGATTGCGGCCTGCCCCGCCCTTGGAGGAGGCGGGGCTGCAATGACAGGAGGCGGGGCATGCTCTGAGTCGTTGGAAGCTGGCTCCTGAGCCAAGCTCGCCTCCACGGTGCTGGTGGTTGGGGAGTCTGTCGTGGCCAGCTGTGGGTCGATCCAGGAGGACATGCGACTGACGGTGTCTGTGCTCGGAGTGAGATCCTTGGTGGTGGTTGCCGCTTCCCAGGAGCTCATCTGTTGCACGCCCCTCTTGAGGTCGTCGAGGTACCTGGACACATCAGGAGAGAGGGGGACGAGTGGCACTTCATTCACGTCACATGCCAAGCACAGCACAGACGGGGGAGGGGTGGGGCTTACTTGAGATAGAGAATTGTATGAATGACCTTTGATGCGTCATCCTCCAGGAACTGTGGCGTCTGGTGGTAAGGACAAAGTGAGACACAAATGATGAGTTGTGGTCGAGACAAGTCGCCTGTGTGTGTGTGTGTGTGTGTGTGTGTGTGTGTGTGTGTGTGTGTGTGTGTGTGTACATGTGTGTGTGTGTGTGTGTATACATGTGTATATGTGTACGTGTGTGTGTACGTGTGTATGTGTACGTGTGCGTGCGTGTGTATGCATGTGTGTGTGTGCATGTGACCACCCCCCACACACCTTGTTGGTAGAAGGTGCACTCGAAGCAGCAGTAGTGGCAGTGGTGGTGGCGGTGGATGCTAGTCACACACGAAGATGCAGAACACAGAGAGAAGGGAAGAAAGAGGAAACATCACAATATGCACAAGACAACACTGCCACATAAGGTGCCCGCCCGCTGCTAACACAAGTCCATTCATGCCCACAAGTCAATCACACTCAGGAGCACTGAGGAGTAGCATGCACTGCTCTACGTAGGGCTGACTGGGAAGCAGAGGCAGGTGAGAGAGGGGAGTGGTCAGAAAGTAGAAAAGTGGTTAAGAAAGTAGAGAAGTGGTCAGAAAGTAGAAAAGTGGTTAAGAAAGTAGAGAAGTGGTCAGAAAGCACATAAGAGAAAGGTGGTCAAAAGTTGTCATGTAAAAAGTAGAGAGAGGCGGTCAAGAAGTAGAGTGAAGTAGTCCATAAGTAGAGAGAGTCGGTCAAAATAGCTGTAGCTGTAGAGAAGTGAGGCTAGTAGGCGGGACAGACTGTCATGGGAGAAGGGTGCACACATGCCAATTACCTGGTTGTGGTTGGGGGGCTCCGCCCTGGCTCTTATGGCTGGCTGCAAGCTGCTGGGCGTGGACCATGATCTGCTGGAGGTGCTGGATGTGTTTCTGAGTGAGGGTCATCCCCGGGGACAGGGTCACGCCCCCCACCTTGATCCCACTCCCACTTGACTTGGTGACAGTGGCTGCTGATTGGGCGGGGCTGGAGGCAGTGGTCTGGGTCAGGGTTGGCATGCTTAGGCTGGCTTGAGGTGATAAAAGAGGGAGGGGCTTCCCCCTGCAGGGGGAGGGGCAGACGAGTGCAAGCATCACAGCAAGAAGTAGACTAGCAAGCAGCCCGGGGCAGGGGAGGGGCTGGGGAGGGGGACAGACTGAGCCACATCAAGTGGAATTGAGAAAGGAGTTACGCAGTAAGAGTCACTCACGTGAGCACACTATTTACCCATAAACGTGTACGTACATATGTCCATTCATACCTATGCACACACACACATACATGCATACATACATACATACATACATGCATACATACGTACGTACCTGCACACTCACACCCACCCACACCCACCCACCCACATCCACCTCCCCCCACACCCACCCACCCACATCCACCTCCCCCCACGCCCACCCACATGCGTACATAACGTAAACATTCACATTATATGCATGCAGTAAAGGTCACCTAAACCACTTCTTTCCACCCATACTAAATTCCCCCACCCTACCCCACCCCACCCCACCCCACCCCACCCCAAAGCCTACTCACCCCCCAGCACTGGAGGCTTGGCTTCCAATATTTTGCTGCAGGACCGAGGCAATCTGTGAAGACACACTGGTGGAGGTGGACACTGACACCGTGGGCATCTTGACGCCACTGACGGCAGCGGTGTGTGCGACACGGAAGATGACGGCCTTCCTCTGGTAGGGGAGACGCTGCTCGTCTGTCATTGAGGCCCACTGCAGAGGAGTGCAGGGCAGAGGAGTGGAGGGCAGAGGAGTGTTGGGCAGAGGAGTGGTGGGCAGAGGAGTGGTGGGCAGAGGAGTGGAGGGCAGAGGAGTGGAGGGCAGAGGAGTGGAGGGCAGAGGAGTGGTGGGCAGAGGAGTGGAGGGCAGAGGAGTGGTGGGCAGAGGAGTGGAGGGCAGAGGAGTGGTGGGCAGAGGAGTGGTGGGCAGAGGAGTGGTGGGCAGAGGAGTGGTGGGCAGAGGAGTGGAGGGCAGAGGAGTGGAGGGCAGAGGAGTGGTGGGCAGAGGAGTGGTGGGCAGAGGAGTGGTGGGCAGAGGAGTGCTGGGCAGAGGAGTGGTGGGCAGAGGAGTGGTGGGCAGAGGAGTGGTGGGCAGAGGAGTGCAGGGCAGAGGAGTGCAGGGCAGAGGAGTGTTGGGCAGAGGAGTGGTGGGCAGAGGAGTGTTGGGCAGAGGAGTGCAGGGCAGAGGAGTGTTGGGCAGAGGAGTGGTGGGCAGAGGAGTGTTGGGCAGAGGAGTGCAGGGCAGAGGAGTGGAGGGCAGAGGAGTGGTGGGCAGAGGAGTGCAGGGCAGAGGAGTGCAGGGCAGAGGAGTGGTGGGCAGAGGAGTGCAGGGCAGAGGAGTGTTGGGCAGAGGAGTGGTGGGCAGAGGAGTGGTGGGCAGAGGAGTGCAGGGCAGAGGAGTGTTGGGCAGAGGAGTGTTGGGCAGAGGAGTGGTGGGCAGAGGAGTGGTGGGCAGAGGAGTGGAGGGCAGAGGAGTGCAGGGCAGAGGAGTGTTGGGCAGAGGAGTGTTGGGCAGAGGAGTGGTGGGCAGAGGAGTGGTGGGCAGAGGAGTGCAGGGCAGAGGAGTGGTGGGCAGAGGAGTGGTGGGCAGAGGAGTGTTGGGCAGAGGAGTGGTGGGCAGAGGAGTGGTGGGCAGAGGAGTGGAGGGCAGAGGAGTGCAGGGCAGAGGAGTGTTGGGCAGAGGAGTGGTGGGCAGAGGAGTGTTGGGCAGAGGAGTGCAGGGCAGAGGAGTGGAGGGCAGAGGAGTGGTGGGCAGAGGAGTGGTGGGCAGAGGAGTGCAGGGCAGAGGAGTGCAGGGCAGAGGAGTGCAGGGCAGAGGAGTGGTGGGCAGAGGAGTGTTGGGCAGAGGAGTGGTGGGCAGAGGAGTGTTGGGCAGAGGAGTGCAGGGCAGAGGAGTGGTGGGCAGAGGAGTGCAGGGCAGAGGAGTGCAGGGCAGAGGAGTGCAGGGCAGAGGAGTGGTGGGCAGAGGAGTGCAGGGCAGAGGAGTGTTGGGCAGAGGAGTGGTGGGCAGAGGAGTGGTGGGCAGAGGAGTGGAGGGCAGAGGAGTGGTGGGCAGAGGAGTGGTGGGCAGAGGAGTGTTGGGCAGAGGAGTGGTGGGCAGAGGAGTGTTGGGCAGAGGAGTGCAGGGCAGAGGAGTGGAGGGCAGAGGAGTGGTGGGCAGAGGAGTGCAGGGCAGAGGAGTGCAGGGCAGAGGAGTGTTGGGCAGAGGAGTGGTGGGCAGAGGAGTGTTGGGCAGAGGAGTGCAGGGCAGAGGAGTGGAGGGCAGAGGAGTGGTGGGCAGAGGAGTGGTGGGCAGAGGAGTGGTGGGCAGAGGAGTGGTGGGCAGAGGAGTGTTGGGCAGAGGAGTGGTGGGCAGAGGAGTGCAGGGCAGAGGAGTGGAGGGCAGAGGAGTGGAGGGCAGAGGAGTGGTGGGCAGAGGAGTGGTGGGCAGAGGAGTGGTGGGCAGAGGAGTGTTGGGCAGAGGAGTGGTGGGCAGAGGAGTGCAGGGCAGAGGAGTGCAGGGCAGAGGAGTGGTGGGCAGAGGAGTGCAGGGCAGAGGAGTGTTGGGCAGAGGAGTGTTGGGCAGAGGAGTGGTGGGCAGAGGAGTGGAGGGCAGAGGAGTGGTGGGCAGAGGAGTGGTGGGCAGAGGAGTGTTGGGCAGAGGAGTGGTGGGCAGAGGAGTGTTGGGCAGAGGAGTGCAGGGCAGAGGAGTGGAGGGCAGAGGAGTGCAGGGCAGAGGAGTGCAGGGCAGAGGAGTGTTGGGCAGAGGAGTGGTGGGCAGAGGAGTGTTGGGCAGAGGAGTGCAGGGCAGAGGAGTGGAGGGCAGAGGAGTGGTGGGCAGAGGAGTGGTGGGCAGAGGAGTGGTGGGCAGAGGAGTGGTGGGCAGAGGAGTGTTGGGCAGAGGAGTGGTGGGCAGAGGAGTGCAGGGCAGAGGAGTGGAGGGCAGAGGAGTGGAGGGCAGAGGAGTGGTGGGCAGAGGAGTGGTGGGCAGAGGAGTGGTGGGCAGAGGAGTGTTGGGCAGAGGAGTGGAGGGCAGAGGAGTGGAGGGCAGAGGAGTGGTGGGCAGAGGAGTGTTGGGCAGAGGAGTGCAGGGCAGAGGAGTGGAGGGCAGAGGAGTGGAGGGCAGAGGAGTGGTGGGCAGAGGAGTGTTGGGCAGAGGAGTGGAGGGCAGAGGAGTGGTGGGCAGAGGAGTGTTGGGCAGAGGAGTGTTGGGCAGAGGAGTGTTGGGCAGAGGAGTGGAGGGCAGAGGAGTGGTGGGCAGAGGAGTGGTGGGCAGAGGAGTGGTGGGCAGAGGAGTGGTGGGCAGAGGAGTGGTGGGCAGAGGAGTGTTGGGCAGAGGAGTGGTGGGCAGAGGTGATACTTGTGCATCTTACTACACACTACATACATCCACACCTCATTGCACAGCCCCTGACCCACACTCATTGCACAGCCCCTGACCCACACCTCATTGCACAGCCCCTGACCCACACCTCATTGCACAGCCCCTGACCCACACCTCATTGCACAGCCCCTGACCCACACCTCATTGCACAGCCCCTGACCCATACCTCATTGGCGACCACGTTGTTGATGACCTCCAAGGGGAGGCTGAGACCTCGGCCGGACAACTGCTTCTGTATGTCCTCCGCCATGAACACCATCGCCGAGGCAACAATGGAGGACTCGCTGAGCATTGTCTGCATGGTCGAAGAGGGAGAGAGAGAGGGAGGGAGGGAGGAAGGAATAGGGGGAGAAATCACCTCTGTGAGTGCTCTTGCTTCCATTAGCTACCATGTCATGGTACCAGAGAAAGAGAATTGTACAGAAGAGAGGGAATAGGGTTTCACAGAGAGACAAAGGACACACGATAGCAGCTTTTGGAGGCTTGAGCGCCTAGATAAATACACTGCAATTATCATTTGGTACACACTAGCAGCAGCTTCAAAAGCAATCCAGACGGTGCTGAAGGTGGTAACTACCTCCTTTGCCATTCCGACTCCCCCTCCCCCAAACTTGGTCCAAGATGGCTGCACAGCCACACCTTCACTTGGACCACAGAACGGGGGTAGCTCCACAGAGAGCAGTGTGTGGACCCACATGTGCAGGGTGACTCACTTCCATGTACTTCTCGTCAGGGAAAGACTCCGTCCCCTTGTCTAGAGGCAGCTGAGCGGCAAGCTTAGCAGCAGGCGGGGCTTTCAGGGGATGGGCGGGGACGGGGTTAAAGACAATGGGTGTGGTCTGTGGTACAGTGGGCTTTTGAGGAAGGGGAGGGGCTGGCTGGACCACGGGCGCTTGGCTGAGACGGAGGATTTCGTGCAGATTACGGGATGGGACCTGTGGAGAGAGGGAGAGAGGAGGAGGAAGGAGGGATGAATGGAGAGTGTGCAGGGTGATGGCAAGAGTGAAGGTGAATGGATTGTCAGGGTTGGTGGTGAGGAGTGAGAGTGAAGTGTGAGGGGTGGTGAGAAGAAAACATGTGATTTGATTGGAGCTGAACATAAATTACTATGTATGTTTACTGTTCCATGTACATACATACATACGTACGTATGTACATTGTTGATGAAGAGCTGTAGAAGTTGCCCCACACAATGGTTCTGCCCCTTACCTTAATGACAGGGAGTTCCTCATCAAAGTAGTACACTTCGTCAGGCAACACCGCAGTGCTATGCATGAAGGTCTGTGCACAGATGGACGGACAGACACACAGACACCCAATAAAGAAGGCAACACACAAATGTCCTAACAACCAACCAGCCCCACCACCCAGCCCGGAGCGGGCTCCACCTCGCCCCCCCCCACCTTTAGCCCCTTCAGGCGCCTGATCTCCTTGTCCCTCTCATTGTACTTGCTTTCACAGACAAAGACATCGTCTTCAAACACCTCAGTGGGTCGCCCTAAGGATGATGACAGCAGGGAAGGTGGGACCGCCGGTAGGGCAAAGACTGACAGATGTCAGGCAATGGCACGTCTATGGTTTATCTGCATAATCGTTTTCTTGTAACTTAATGAATGATGTACTGAATTTCACAGAAATAGGTACGTACAGGGTGATGTGGTAGAGGCTCATGCTACGGCGTTGAAACTGAATGGGGACGTTGTTGAGCAATCACGCAGCAAGGGGGTAAATTGCAGTGAGACGTTTCTACCTCGAGGATTTCATATGACTGACAAAGACTTTCGAGGTCGAAACATCTCCCTTGCATGTGATTGCTCACCAACTTCCCCATTCATGTACATACCTACTCGTGACCTGAAGACATACGTACGTACGTACGTACAGACATACATACTGTACACAAATGTCTACATAGGGAAATTCCCAACCTGCTAGTCAGGTCAGGCCCTGGAGCAGCGGTGTGTGTGCAGAGGACACTCACATCAACGGTAAAGGGTTCTTCTTTACCAGCTACAAACAGGCGAAGAAGCCTTGAAGAAGACCAGTCCATTCTGGTCAAAACGTCGGCAAGGTTTTCAGCCTGTTTCTAGCTGGTATAGAAGAACCCTTAACCATTCATGCAACAGCCAGTTGGGAAGCCCCTGCTTCACTTGACACTCACATCTGCAGTAGTCTCTCAGGGTCATGACGGCACAGCGGCCGATGACGCTGCGCATGGGGTTCGTGTCCTGGATGTTGCTCTGGAAGACCTCGTTGTGGTAGAACATGCGTGTGGGCAGGTGCTCCACCTCGTCGGGGTGAACAAACCAGGGACCGTGGAACCAGGGGTCGTGGCTGTGAAGGCAGGAGGATGACCAGCAAGAAACACGTATCTCTTCACAGTCTACATACATACATACATACAGTACATACATACATACATACATACATACATACATACATACATACATACATACATACATACATACATACATACGTACGTACATACATACACACGCCCGTACAAACATATGTATGTACGTACATATGTACAAACATAATGTATGAACATGCTTCTTTCAGGCCTCATGAAACATTGATGGGTTCTACTTCACTGACGGGGTGCTCACAACCCTCATGCGGGAACTGCTCACTTGGCATCCGTCCACATCCTGTCAATCCGGGCTATGTACGGACGAGCCTCCTCAGACCTCACAAACACATAGTCACCTGCAGGGCAAATGGCTCAGTGGTCACATGACCATCACATGACTGTCACATGACCACCACATGACTGTCACATGACCATCACATGACTGTCACATGGCAATAGCATGGCAGCCACAACATGCTATGTACTCACTGTATTTGCTCAAATGGAGGCCGCAGCTACAATTATTAGTGTAACCTTTAGCTTAAGCATGTGCGGTGTCGAATGTTCTCTCCTTCTCTGCCGTGCCAGCAGCCATTTTTAATCCTTCATGGTGTGTCTTCGCACTTGCAGATGTCGTCGCTGTGCCCTTGGCAATTATGAATGTATTCCATGTGGCGTTTATTCGAGGGTGCCTATCATTTTGCTTCGCTCTTTGCCAAGTGTGGTGTCAATTCGAGTGCGGCCACTAAACAGGGTGCGGCCGGCACCTATTCAAGCAAATGCGATGTATGTGTTCTCAGCACACATCCACCACATGTCATCCCTGCTTACCGAGTCTGAAGCGATTGCCGTCGATGACAAACTGCTCATAGTAGGAGCACTGTGGCTCTGGAGCAGGGTCCTTCACCTCCACATTCTGCACCAGAGGAGGGAGAGGGTGGTCCACGTGGGACCATAATCACACTCTGCATGACACAACTGCCCCCAGTAGCTACGGCACACACTCTGGCTCTGCTTAAACTCCAATCACCTACAATCACTCCACATCCTCCTCACACCTTACTTCCACATTGTCCACACTCCCACACCATCACTACATCCTTACTACACACTCCCCACACCCTTACCTCCCAGTCATAGTCAAGATACTCCTCATCGCGACTGTTGTCCACATTCACCACTTTGCCCTCATCCTCTGAACTGCTGTCCCGAGCTGTGTCTGAGTCGGACAGCTTGCCTTGTCCTTCCACCCCCTCAACTTCCATTGCTTGACTGCTGCTAGACTGACCTTCCTCTGCCCTTGCCACTTCCTTCTCAGCCACAAACACAGACGGCACGCGCTTCACGACAATCGGCTCACTCCTCTTGAGCAGCTGTGGCTGTCTGCCGACAGGAGGGCTCCATGTCTGCAGCAGGCACAGCAGCACACCACCTCACAACAGAGCTACCCCACCACACACAAGATGCAACTGCCTCATCGTTCTATGCGCACTGAACGTCACTACAGCAAATTGAGTGGCTACCTAGCCACATGTCTGTACAGCGGTTTTACACAACACATGTCTGTACAGCGGTTTTACACAACACATGTCTGTACAGCAGTTTTACACAACACATGTCTGTACAGCGGTTTTACACAACACATGTCTGTACAGCGGTTTTACACAACACATGTCTGTACAGCAGTTTTACACAACACATGTCTGTACAGCGGTTTTACACAACACATGTCTGTACAGCGGTTTTACACAACACATGTCTGTACAGCGGTTTTACACAACACATGTCTGTACAGCGGTTTTACACAACACATGTCTGTACAGCAGTTTTACACAACACATGTCTGTACAGCGGTTTTACACAACACATGTCTGTACAGCGGTTTTACACAACACATGTCTGTACAGCGGTTTTACACAACACATGTCTGTACAGCGGTTTACACAACACATGTCTGTACAGCGGTTTTACACAACACATGTCTGTACAGCGGTTTTACACAACACATGTCTGTACAGCAGTTTTACACAACACATGTCTGTACAGCAGTTTTACACAACACATGTCTGTACAGCGGTTTTACACAACACATGTCTGTACAGCGGTTTTACACAACACATGTCTGTACAGCGGTTTTACACAACACATGTCTGTACAGCGGTTTACACAACACATGTCTGTACAGCGGTTTTACACAACACACGTCTGTATAGCGGTTTTACACAACACATGTCTGTACAGCGGTTTTACACAACACATGTCTGTACAGCGGTTTTACACAACACATGTCTGTACAGCGGTTTTACACAACACATGTCTGTACAGCGGTTTTACACAACACATGTCTGTACAGCGGTTTTACACAACACATGTCTGTACAGCGGTTTTACACAACACATGTCTGTACAGCGGTTTTAAACAACACATGACTGTACAGCAGTTTTACACAACACATGTCTGTACCTACTGTACCACACAGGAGTTTCCCACAATCTGGCATGGACTACCACAGACTCTTGATCATGTGACAGTCACACCGACCATGTGACAGTCACACCGACCATGTGAGAGTGTGTAAACGTGGCAAGCAATGGCAGTTTGTCATGTTAACTGCAGGACTATCACGCAGTTGGTGCCCCCACCTTGTACTTCTTGAAGACTTTGACCTTGTAGATGTACCTGGACTCACACACGTAGACATCATCATCGTCAAACCCTTCTGGATAGAACTTTGTGTAATCTTTGATGAACATCACATGACATCGTCTCACCACCTGACTCAGCCTCAACATGTGAGCAAACTCAGTCTTGAAGAGCTCCTGCAAGGGGAGGGGAAAGAGTCACAGTACTCGTCCCACATACTGTAGGTACAGCATGTACACACACACACACACACACACACACACACACACACACACACACACACACACACACACACACACACACACGTGCATCCACACACACACACACACACGTGCATCCACACACACACACACACACACACACACACACACACACACACACACACACACACACACACACACACACACACACACACACACACACACACACACACACACACACACACACACACACACACACACACACACACACACACATGGTACCCTGTACACAAAGATCATAACACAAGAAAACAGATGATGCCCACATTCATATGCATGTACGTACGTACATACGTACATATGTACGCACAGGCAGACAAGAACAGACTCGCCTTCTCATAGAACCTCCTGGTGGCGACGTGGAAGGTCTCCTCGGGTCGGAAGAACCACACACCACTGAACCACTGCAGACAGCAGAGAGCAAAGGGGTGAGATGAGACAGGGCATGGAGAGGGGAGAAGACCCAGCAAGGCAGTGAGTGACAAACAGTCTGTGCCTAAAGAGGTCCATTACTCTCCCCAAATCAGGGCCAGTCAAACCGGTGCTTTATAGAGGAAGATGGGATTGTACTCCACTGCACTGTGTACTGTATTCAGTGTGGGGCAGTGGTGACAATTGGCTGGATTAGCTTCTCCATCAGGGCACGCTCTAGCAAGCACACCAAGTGCATACGTACTGTATGTGCATATGTGCGCACGTCTGTATCACCTCTGGGTATTGTTGTCACAACAAACGTCTCCACTCACACATTCTCCTGTGCCCTCCACTCTCCACAAGTTCTCTATTGTCACGATGTGGTGGGGTTTCCCCGGGTACCTGTGCACACCAGCACAGTACGGCAGGTGAGGGTCACAGACACAGCCGTCACCGGTGGGATGGGGAGCTCACCTTGACTGCACACAGACGTAGTCCCCCAGATGGTAGGTGTAGCCATCGTGCTCTGCCTCACTCAGGTGTGTCCTCTTCTCTGGATCACCACCATCGTCCTAGGCAGTCAACCAAAGATACGTACATACGTACAATTACTGAAGTGTGTATTGTTCTGTTGTTGGTGTCAAAGTGTAAACAAGTGCTATTTGGTACAGCCATGTATGAATTGCTTCAATGGACAAACAAACAAACAAATAAACAAACAAACTTGAACAACCCCTTACAGGAAGTAGTCCCCTTGCTCCGTCTGGCTCTGCATCCTCTTGAGGGGGCGTGCCCTCATTCTGCTGCCCCTCCTCAGACAACTGCTCCTTCTCTGGCCCACCACCAGCTTCATCCCGACCACCGTCGGATGGGGCCACGCCTCTGGATGGGCCCACCAGAGCGAATTCACTCTGCAGCTCCATCTCAAAGCCACTGTACAGGACAAGGAGGATCCACCAAAGGGTACGCTTGTGTGTGTGTGTGTGTGCGTGTGTGTGTGTGTGTGTGTGTGTGTGTGTGTGTGTGTGTGTGTGTGTGTGTGTGTGTGTGTGTGTACTGTATGTGTTACATATGAATGGTGGGGGCTAGTCCGCCCCTACTTTCCTTCCTAGCTATTAGTGCACAATTGTACAATACAAAAGTCACTAGGAGGCGAGACTAGGATGGGGTGGGGTGCAAGACTAAGAGGGGGTGGGGTGCGAGACTAGGAGGGGGTGGGGTGCAATACTAAGAGGGGGTGGGGTGCGAGACTAGGAGGGGGTGGGGTGCAAGACTAGGAGGGGGTGGGGTGCAAGACTAGGAGGGGGTGGGGTGCAAGACTAGGAGGGGGTGGGGTGCAAGACTAGGAGGGAGTGGGGTGCTCACCTTTGTGTCAGCTTGCTAAGTGCAGGGCTGAAGAGGCGTGTCCCTTCTCCAGTCAGCTTGTCGCGATACTTGATGTAGGCCCGGGTGAGCTCAACAGCGTCAAGGTGGGTCATGCTCCCCGGCTGGCTGGAGCAGCGGAGGTAGTCCAAGAGACCCATCAGGTCGTCCTGCATTCGGACAAGTTGGTGGTACTTGCCCTGTGGAGAGGGAGGGGCAGGATGCCGAAGGGGGAGGGGTAGGATGCTGAAGGGGGAGGGGGCAGGGTGGCTCAAGCGCCAAAGTAACTCTCAACAGAATATTGACAGTTTGCGATTTTCATGATTTAGCTAAATTTACAAAAAAATACTTTGCGAAATGTTATCCCCTAAAAGGTACGTACAAGACTGATTTTGAACGAAATCCCAAAATTTCACCTATGAAATTCTTGATTTTAAACAAAATCGCTATTTTCATGAAAGTTTCTTGCTAAATAGTATGATGCTGTGGGGCCTTGACCTGAAACAAGTGCAGTTAGTCACATGACTTATGTACGTACCTGAGTGACGTTGGCGACGATGGTGCTGAGGTCAAGGATCTCCTCCTCCTGCTCCGAGTTTGCACTGGCAGGCACTGTCATCTGCAAGATCCGACCACTCGCTGTGCTGGACATGGACGACTGAAGGTAGGCGTGCCAAGACAGTGGGTTGGGCCGGGAGGGGCAGAAGGGGGGAACTTAACCAGGTGACTAGAGGAGATCTATCTTCACTACTTGTCCTTCAACTGTCCCACTCAACTGCTGACTGGGAGTTGTGCACCACTCACACCTTTGTTTTCACCGTCTGCTTAATTATCCTCCTGAGTATGCTCTGTACCCTCTCGCGAGCATTGACTTTACGATCACGCCGGTTAGCTCCTTCACAGGTGGGAACAGGAGTAGCATGACACACACACACACACACACACACACGCACACACACACACACACACACACACACACACACACACACACACACACACCTTTCAGCAGCTCGTGTTTCTTCCTCAGCACAAAACTGTGTAGCAGCACTGCATCCTACAACCACCAGACAAGCAGGGTCATCACATCAGATGGACATTCACTCACACACAACACACACACACACACACACACACACACAACACACACACACACACACACACACACACACAACACACACACACACACACACACACACACACACACACACACACACACACACACACACACACACACACACACACACACACAAGGTCCATTGAAGGGTAAAGCCAGTGGACTGGTACACCTCACAGGAGCCAGCACCTCCCTGGAGCATGGCTCTGCTCACGTTATAGTGCTGTGAGTTGGGGGCAGAGAGTCGGCAGGCCACGTTGCACATGAGGTGGAGGTCGTCCAGGAGCTGGTCAAAGGTGGAATAGTGGCCACGAGCATGCTTCTCTGTGACAGTTCGCAGGTCAATCATCTTCTTCCCCGCAGAGTAGCTGTGCTCGGCCTTGGTCTGGAGGAGAGAAGATGGAGAAGGGAAGGGAGAGGGGGAGGAAGAAGGAGAGGGAGAGGAGGAGGAAGAAGGGGAGGGAGAGGGGGATGGGCAGGAGTGTGGGTGGGGTGAGTGAGGAGGGGAAGGTAAAGGGGAGACTGTAACAAAAGATCCCAACAGTCCTGTCTCCTACCAGCACATTACACTGTGGCTGGAGACAGAGCCTACACAGACACACTGGCAAGCCCTCACTGACACGTGCGTGCGTGCATCTTCCTCACCCAGGGAGCAGGGATCTGCTGGAAGGCTGAGCTGATGAGTCTTCCACTGGTTGTCTGCAGGGCAGGTCGAGGCAGGGAGGGTAAGGACATCCCCAGCTGACCTCTAGCTAGTGGAACACCATCAGTCACAGCGTTCATTAACACTCTCACCTTCACCTCACCACACCACGCCAATCCTTACTCTCTACAAACCCACCCTCACTCTAACCTCACCACACCCTCCTCACTCTCACCACACCAATCCTCACTCTCACCACACCAATCCTCACTTAAACCTCACCACACCAATCCTCACTCTCACCACACCAATCCTCACTCTCACCACACCAATCCTCACTCTCTACAAACCCACCCTCACTCTAACCTCACCACACCCTCCTCACTCTCACCACACCACACCCTCCTCACTCTCACCACACCACACCCTCCTCACTCTCACCACACCAATCCTCACTCTCTACAAACCCACCCTCACTCTAACCTCACCACACCTACCTTAGCCAGTTTGACAGCCTTCAGAAGGTCCCTACACATCCTGGCATCTTCAGACAAGCTCTCCTCATCCTTCACTTCACTTTCAGAGCCTCGTCTG
>OX465049.1:5427895-5475395 GCA_949841015.1 Aplysina aerophoba
TCGAGCTCTTGCAACGCTGGAAGGCAAGTTAGAGCTCAGCTGCTGCGACTCTAATACCTTTCGCCCACAAAACAGAGAGATCAGTAAGGCGGTGCGTTACTTGTGCAATACATAGCAAGGTCATTCACGCACCCGAGAAGGATTCAAGTTGTCGCGAGATATTGCCAACTCAGTGTCGTGTATGTGCACGTGTTCGGATGGCACTTGCCTTGACGTTAAGTCCTCTAGCCTGCTCCACAAGAGAAGGGGGGCAGCGCATGGGATTGGCGGGCTTCCTCCGTTTGGCGCGTGGAGGACGCGCAGTAGCTGGCTCGAGGTCGGGCTGCGTGGAGAGCGTGGCACGATAGGTCAGTCATGCAAGCGACAGTATTACCCCTTCTGCACCAAGCTTGCTATATCGCGACCCCAAGGTGAACAGAGATCCAGGACAGAGCAAAAACGCGGCACACTCAGCGCGACAGAGGTATACAAAGACCCATCAATAAATCTAGCGGTAGTTTAGTCCTCTCTTGCAAACTAAGGGACACGTAAACACTTCTAACCTCCACATCGGCCACTTCAGGCTCTTCCTGCGGCCTACTTCTTCGTTTTCTGGTAGACATTTGAAACAACTACGCGCAACCACTTAGTCCCGCCATTTAATAGGCGTAACATTGCCCTAGCATTACGAAATAGAAAATGGCTGTCATACTGTTGCGATTATTTACAGGGTGCTAAAAAGGCAACATGTCAGTTAGATTTGCAGATGGTTGGGCCATTTCCGGCGGAAAATATTGAGATAATTTGTCGTACAACTGCAGTTGAGAGACAGGACAACAACCATGGGTACTACCGCCAGGGTGCAGAGCAATGTGGTCAAGCATGTTATGCCAGAAGAGCTGTGTGACTGTCTCTCACTTCTGATCTCATACTGTGCATGTCAGACTGCTTGTTTCCATCGTCCTTTTTGGCAAAGAGATTGGACGAGAGGGCTTGAAACTGGAAGAAAGGAAGGGACAGAGCATTACTTCACAACCACTCGGCCAGTCAGCTGCTTGCCCCACAGGACTTGCTACCTGTTCCCTCTCCACTGGGTCATCATGGTTGACCAACGAGGATAGGTCTGTCTGTAAGAAGGTGATGGCTGCGATGGGGTCTGACTGAGCCAGTTCTTGGTAGTGCTGCTGCCGGATGAGGAGTTTGGCTTTGCGGAGAATCTGCTCTCGAGATGACCGGACCAGCTGTGAACAGAGGGAGGGAAAGGGAAGACAAATGTTCCTGTTGTGTGTGTGTGCGTGTGTGTGTGTGTGTGTGTGTGTGTGTGTGTGTGTGTACAAGTGTGGTCTCGCACCTTTAGCATCCATAGGTCATCAAGTCTCATGGTTGGCTGCTTGTTGTTGCCCGGGTTACCACCGAATAAGTAATGGACCTGTGGGGATGGGGACAGGCAACACAACACTTCTTGTGCCAGTACAGGAAGGGGGTCATGCATTCTGTTATCATCTTCATGCAGTGCAGTATAATCATTCACCAGCTGAGCCCACCCACATCTGCAGGGCTGCAAGCTGCTAGTTTTAGTGGCCATTGTCACATGCTGCTGATCTGTTATACGTAGGTCCATTGGAGAATAATTGAACTACAAAATGTTTTTTACTCCAGTGGCCATTCATTAATGTCTGGCTTCTTCTGAATCAATTGCTACATGCATATACCAGCAATGGACCAAGAAGTTCACATGCTGTTGTCATGGCAACAACAGCTTCACGCACCTGGTGCACAGGGTCAAAGACAAAGTGGTGCCCAAACCGTGGGCAGGGCAGAATGGTCTTGTCGTGCAACCAGAATGCTGAGCCCATTGTGCAGTGGCTGAAGACATTGTGGTGCTTCAGTGATGTCATGTTGCACATCCATAAGGACATCTGCAGCAAGTCTGGGTTTGTGTCCTCCCTCACACTACTGAGGCCCTGGGGGTAGTGTGGAAGGGGGGCGAGGGCAGTGTGGAAGGGGGGCGGGGGGTTGATGGACGAGTTGACACGCCCCAGGGCTGCCTGCGCGGTTGGCTTACTGTTAGAAGATACATCTCGTCTTGTACTGGGTCAAGTGTTGCTCGCAGGGCAAAGCCACAGGAGGCAGCTGATGGGTTTGTATTTGTGCATTTGTGTGAGCGGAGGGGCTTCATCACACACGACACACACACCACACACACACAAACACACAAGCACACACCACACACACACCACACACACAAGCACACACACACACACACCACACATACACACACACACACAAGCACACACCACACACACACGCACACCACACCCACACACAAGCACACACACACACACACACACACACACACACCACACACACACACACAAGACAGCCCACCTAGAGCTGGCTTCAGCTCCTCATGCACTGTCAACTCATCCCTGCCCACGTGGTAGATGAGCATGTCACTGATGGGAGGAGAGGAGGTCACTGAAGCAAAGGACACACCCACCCCTCCCACCTGCAGACCACACCCACTGCAGCTGCACTCTGTCCCTTTGTCCTCCCAATATGTACAGTAACTGACGATCCTGAGGGGGAGAGGAATGAGGGCAGGGGAAGAGGAATGAGGGCAGGGGAAGAGGGAGGCACTAAACACGATACTATTGGCTACCTGAAGGGATACATGCACCCATATCACGTGTGTGTGTGTGCATGGAGAGCAGCACACAACAAAATACAACACATAACAGAAGCTGGGGAGACCGCAGCTCCACATAATCCCCACACCTCCCTCCACATCCTCCCACACTCCCACACTCACCGGGTGGTAGACCATTGTGTGCGCCATGCGTGACTGGATCTCTGTAGCTCGGTCATTTCGGCCATCTTTTCTGCGCAACAGAGGAGAGCGGGTACTATCAACAGCAGAGACTGGCAATTGAGCTACACACACACACACACACACACACACACACACACACACACACACACACACACACACACACACACACACACACACACACACACACACACACACACACACACACACACACACACACACACACACACACACACACACACACACACACACACACACACACACACACACACACACACACACACACACAGCCACACACACAGCCACACACACAGCACACACACACACACACACACAGCCACACACACACACACACACAGCCACACACACAGCCACACACACAGCCAAACACAGTCCCTTGCCTGAGGAGAGTCCACTCCTTCCCAGCAATGTCATACTGGTACAATCCTCCGTACCCAGCCCGCTCTGAGGCCGTGTCTGCGAAGTAGGATGTGGACAGCAGTGACCTGCAAACGAGAGGGGAGACCACATGAACTGCGTTGCCCTCTGGGTCTCAGCACACCACTGACATTCAGCTGTGTGGTGTGGTGCGTGTGTGTGTGTGCGTTTGTGTGTGTGTGTGTGCGTGTGTGTGTGTGTGTGTGTGTGTGTGTGTAGGCACTCACTTTGATATAATCTTCCCGCCAAACACAAATATTAGTTGCCTTTCTTCATCAATGCACATCTACAGTGTGAAAGGTGGAAGAGAGGGAACTACCACCACCCACCACCCACCCAAGTCGTGCCTCCCACCCCACCCACCTACACTGGAGGTCAGCCCCCACCCCCACCCCCGGTACCTGGTGGTCATAGACTGGTGGCGGCCCGCCCTCCTGTAGAGACAGCCGGCTCCACTTGTCACTGCGAATGTCATAGCAAAAGAAGTCACCCTGTGGGGCACAGTGAGGGGTGGGCGGGTCAGGGTTCCTGTGAAGGAGGGCACCCCTCCCCCCGCCCCTCCTCCCCTGTCCGGTGACACCACTTGAGCCCCACAATGCGATTCCATGCGATTCCACTGCATCACACTGCATGCTTCTACATTACATTATTGTCTGCTGCTATGAATGGGTATAGATTGGACAATTAATATTATACAGTAAAGTATGCATATACTTACAATAATATACGTATACTACATATATGTACACAATATCATATTATATAAGTAGTTGGCTGGCAGTTAGGGTTGCGACCCAAACCTGCCGGCCTGTTTCCATCCGGGCTGGCAGTTAGGGTTGCGACCCAAACCTGCCGGCCTGTTTCCATCTGGGCTGGCGGCTAGGGGTGCGACCCAAACCTGCCGGCCTGTTTCCATCTGGGCTGGCGATTAGGGTTGCGACCCAAACCTGCCGGCCTGTTTCCATCTGGGCTGGCGGTTGGGGTTGCGACCCGAACTTGCCGGCCTCTTCCCATCCAGGCTGGCAGTTAGGGTTGCGACCCAAACATGCCGGCCTGTTTCCATCTGGGTTGGCAGCTAGGGTTGCGACCCAAACCTGCCGGCCTGTTTCCATCTGGGCTGGCAGCTAGGGTTGCGCCCCAAACCTGCCGGCCAGGCACCACGGGTCGGAAGGTGAAGGCAGAAAGGAAACCGTGGAAGGGCTCTGGAGGGATTGCAGCAGCTGGATCGCCACCTGAATCAAGACATCGACTCATTGTGGATTGTTGATCTTGTTAGCTAGCTACTTGATTAGTGCTGCATGGGGCAGTGTTGCCCTAGTGTGCTTCGGCACATGGTGCACTTTAAATGATATATGATATGATATGATATGATATGATATACTACTGTAATTTACTGTACAAATAGTGTGCTGCATGTACTCAATGCACACACACATTCTGTAGTGTGTAAGTGTGTGGGTGTGTTCGTGCGTGCGTGCCCCACCCATACCACTGCATCATTGGTGTGCGACGCGGACTTGCTGTGCTGGTCTCTGGGACGACCAAAGAAGTAGATGCGTTGATTGACATTGTCCATAACCATTTTGTGACATGAACACGCAGGGGGACCTCCCTATAATCAAGGCCACATAGAAACACATATTGAACAGCTTCATGCTACAACAAAAACACTCAATAATTACCCAATGCTACACCACTATTCTTGCCAGCTCACCACGAGCCCAGCATCACTGCATATTTGAATCCAGCTCGAGCTGCGGACGTCAAACTTCCAGAAGTCACCCAGCTCCGCGGCCCCGTCATACCCTCCAAACACATACAACACTTCTAAGAGAGAAAAACAGCACAGGATGACCCACAGCCACCAGTGAGAGCAAGCCATGAGGCTCTTCTGCACAGTCTAGGCCGCTAAACGCCTGCCCCAATGCCCCAGCCACCCAAGGCCCTGACCTCAAGGCCCCGCTTCTTACCATTCCTTGTGTCTATGCACATGGAGTGACCCCCTCGCATCCCCGGCCAGGTTCCAGTGATGTCAGCTGGCAGTTTAGGCAATGGGGTAGACCCACTCGTTAGTTTACCATCACATAAGGACCCGCCCTGCCGAGAGGAAGGCTGTTGTGGTTCAACTTGCGTCCACCGTGCCTCCACTGGCTGAGATGTAATGTGCTTGTCCAGCAGACCCTCTTCCACTGCCTCCTGCATGATGCGTTCTGCTGAGGGGAAATCCCCTTCAACCACCTGGGGAACAATGGGCCCACAACTGCCAGTGATATGAGTTTGAGGAGTTATGAAGTTACGTATGGAGAATGGCACCTGGGTATGGCACAGCAGTTTAGGCAGTGCCCTTTGGTAACTATTAGAGGACAAAAGGTTGAACAAGTTGAAGACCTTACCCTCTATTTACCCTTCTACAAACCTCACTGAACTCTAAACCCCTACCCCGTCCCAGCCCCACCCCTGTCCTGCCCCAGCCACGCCCCTGCCCGACCCACAGCCCCACCCCCACAGCATGCTGGGAGTAAGTGCCACTGTCCTCACCAGTCTTTGGTGCAAGGCGGACAGCTTAGCATGCTCCAGCTCCACGCAGGCTTTCTTCCTTAAGTTTTCGTACGCCTCGTTGTAGTTGTACTGGCGGAGGTGCTTGAGGCACACCCGGAGAGCTTCTTTCTTGCGGTACTGCACGCACACACACACACACAGGTGCATGGACAGTGGACACACATATACACACACACACACACACACACACACACACACACACACCACACACACAGACACACATGCATACACACAGACTTACAAGAAGACAGCACAAGTCATTTGCTCGATGCTCACCTCCACCAGGTGCTTGTGGGCGGGTTCCACCACTGCTGGGTCAGGGCAGCCCCTCAGCTGCACATACCAGATGCTGAAGTTAAAGCTGCTGACGTAGGCCTGCAGCGGTACTGAGGGGGGGGGGGGGGGGGGTGCGTGAGGAGTAAGGGGGGCTCCGTACTCTACATCACTTGGTCTAGTGTGCCAAATCCTACCCCCATGCCTTTCAGTGGAGAGGCAAAGAGTTCTGCATTACCATGTGTACGTGCGAGAAGGGGTCCAACTAGGCTAAGCATCGCTAGTGCCACCATGGTGGCGTGTCCTATATTGTTGTATGGTGATGTCTTATATACTGTTGTCGATGTCCATGTGCACATGTGCGAGTATAGGAGACACCTCCATACAACAGTATTTATAGGAGACACCTCCATACAACAGTATAGGATGCACCTCCATACAACAGTATAGGATGCACCTCCATACAACAGTATAGAAGGCACCTCCATACAACAGTATAGGAGACACCTCCATACAACAGTATAGGAGGCACCTCCATACAACAGTATAGGAGGCACCTCCATACAACAGTATAGGAGGCACCTCCATACAACAGTATAGAAGGCACCTCCATACAACAGTATAGGAGGAACCTCCATACAACAGTATAGGAGGCACCTCCATACAACAGTATAGGAGGCACCTCCATACAACAGTATAGGAGGCACCTCCATACAACAGTATAGGAGGCACCTCCATACAACAGTATAGGAGGCACCACCATACAACAGTATAGGAGGCACCACCATACAACAGTATAGGAGGCACCTCCATACAACAGTATAGAAGGCACCTCCATACAACAGTATAGGAGGCACCTCCATACAACAGTATAGAAGGCACCTCCATACAACAGTATAGGAGACACTCTCATTGGCATGTTTGCCATCCATTCGAGTAGACATTTACATGACTACTTCAGGAGCCATGGGCAGCTCCTGCAAGTGCAGTGGAGATGGTGACACAGCACCACTTGTGTCGCATACCAATCTTGATGAACATTGATGGAAGCAAGTGGCCACTGACTGTGTGCCTCAGCGAAAAGGTCTCAGCATTTGAGTCATTGGCCAGCCCACTACAAGGGAGAAATGCACACACATGCACAGACACAGACACACACACACACTAACACATGCCAATGCGATAATGCTCACTCCTCAAGCACCAGAGTTAAGTGATCCTCTTTCAGTCCACAGTAGACCTGAAATTGTCTCATGTTGCACACGTGGGGCTGCTCAAACTTGCCAAATGTAATGTACTTCACAATGGACATGTGGTTCAACTTCAGCAGGAGGAACTGCACGGCAAGGACAGGCAACACAAGCCCCACCCACCGATGTAGCCCCGCCCACCATCATACATGCAGCCCCGCCCACCATCATACATGCAGCCCCGCCCACCATCACCCTATGAGTATACACCTTGTGACAGGCTCACACTAGCACACAGGCAATGTGTGTGGTGTGTATGTGTACATTTGTGGTGTGTGTGTGTGTGTGTGTGTGTTGCATCTCGGCTGCGATTGTAGCCTTTAGTTGGCACCCTACTATAATAGTGGGTTCACCAGAGACATTGCCTCACTGTGCTGCAAGAACACCACAAACACCTTGACAATGTGATGGTCTCTTGGGTAGTTATTAATTATTAAAATGATAATAAATTGCACAATAAACCAGATTGCACAATCCCTGCACTACCTGCGGCGGCTGATTGGAGTTGGACGACCATCGCGACTTGGGTTCGGAGGGTCTGTCCTCAAGGATGTTACTGCGCACAGAACGCATGCATGAAACGTTGCCGAGTAGCAGGTGACACACCACTTGTTGCATACAGTCAGCAAATTAGCAGTCCTTCTCTCAATGCTCACAATGTGCAGAGCGTAGTTTTATTAAAATAATCAAATATTTTAACACATTAAATAACCTTGGAAGGTAGTCTCCGCTATAGCTGGACCATTTGTAAACTGTGAAGCCCAAATTTTGGTTTTCCTCCATTCCAGCCGCCATTTATTCAGAGTCACGTGATATTCATCTGCTCTGGCGTATTGCGCAATGCAAAAGATCTGGTGAGGCTCTCCTGACTCTCGCGCCAGCCGCCCATCTATGGCCAGTCTCTATTGGGACGCCGCGCGATGTGTGGGATAACACGACCTTTCGCCCGCTTTGGATGACGAGGAAAAGACGATAGGGTATGTTTCTATCCAACGGACCAGGGAATGATGCTTGGTAACATGTTAAAAACAAACGTTGGCACATTTCTTTTCCGTTGGTCTCGCATTTGAGTTGTATTTCATGTTTTAAGTGATAAACTTGATTGTTTACATAACGTGATATGCCTGCCCTTGTAAATGCATTGATTGTGTTCTCCCGGAGGTGCTGCTTTGTTTTGGGAGAGAGTTTGGTGTGTGTTCCTTGCTACCCAGCCACTGCTCCACTGCTCCACTGTCCTGTAGGTCCTACAGTGGTGATGGACGTGTTGAAGGCACTGGCACATCCTAGCGAGGTATGGTCCCTCCTTCGCTTCAAGTATGGCGGCGGCAAGGAGACGGTAATGCCACCCCTGGACCTCTCTGGCATGACCCCCTCTCTAAAGAGGTGCTACGAATTGCTCAACGCAACCAGCCGAAGCTTTGCAGCCGTGATCCAGGCGTTGGACAACCAGCTGAGAGATGCTGTATGCATATTCTACCTTGTTCTGCGAGCGCTGGACACTGTTGAGGATGACATGACCATTCCTGTGGAGGAGAAGGTTCCCCTCCTCCAGGGCTTCTACACGAACCTGTACGACCCTACCTGGAGCTACTCTGAAAGCAAGGAGAAGGACAATGCTGTGTTGGAGGAGTTCCCCACCATTACTGAGGAGTTCAGGAGGCTAGAGATTGTGTACCAAGACATCATCGCAGATATCACGAAGAAGATGGGCTCAGGTGTGTGTGTGTGTGTGTGTGCGTGCGTGCGTGCGTGTGTGTGTGTGTGCGTGCGTGCATGTGTGTGTGTGTGTGCGCACGCGCGTGTGTGTGTGTGTGTGTGTGTGTGTGTGTGTGTGTGTGTGTGTGTGTGTGTGTGTGTGTGTCTTTGTGTTGGCCAAAGACATTGGACTGACTGGCCGGTGTATTTTATCTCATCTCACTCGCTCTCTCTCTCACACACGTGCACACACACACACACACTCTGGCAGGCATGTGCGTGTTCCTGGAGAAGGATGTTGGTAGCTTGGCAGAGTGGGATGAGTACTGTCATTACGTGGCCGGACTGGTGGGGATTGGCTTGTCCCGCATCTTTGCTGCTTCTGGCCTGGAGGACAGCGTGGTGGGGAAGGACCAGGTGCTAGCCAACTCCATGGGGCTCTTCCTGCAAAAGACCAACATTATCAGAGACTATTTGGAGGACATTGTTCAGGGGAGAAAGTTCTGGCCTAAAGAGGTGTGTGTGAGCGCGTGTGTGTGGAAAAATAAGCTGTGCATTCTTACGTCTCACTCAACTCATTAGTCTTCCTCCTTGTGCCCTTGAGTCGCTACCCTTTTGTGCACTGCTGAGCGTCCTCTCTCTCTCCTCTCCAGGCCTGGGGCCAGTATGCCAGCAGCCTGGAAGAGCTGCAGTACCCCCAGAACCAAACGTCAGCCCTTGCTTGCCTCAACCTTCTCATCACCAACGCCCTGGGCCATGTGGCCAACCAGCTCCTCTACATGTCTCGACTGAGGAACCAGTCCATCTTCAACTTCTGTGCCATCCCACAGGTAATGGCTATGGCGACACTGGTCCTCTGCTACAACAACCTACGCGTGTTCTCTGGAGTGGTCAAGATACGGCGGGGACAGGCTGTGGCTCTGATGATGGCTTGCACCACCATGAGTGACCTGAAGGCAATCACCTACCACCTCGCACAGGAGCTGCTCACCAAAATCTGCCCCCAAGCTCCCCTAGCAGAGGAGACACGCAAGAAAGCTTGCGAGATAATGATGCTGTGCTCTGATTCACCAAAGTGCCAGAGTGCACCCATCAGGGCGACTCCAAACCTTTATCCTATTGTGGGAGCTGCAGCCATTGTTGCCGTGGCAACATATGCTGCTGTGCAGACTGTGTGATGGCTGTATAGATTTTCATATTTATTTTATGCATTTCACTGCCTACACAACCTGGTAGACATTACGCTACACGTATACTACAAGTATGGTGCAAGCAATGTTCTATATTGGGTGTATTACATCATTGCTATTTTTAGTAGTATGGTGCAAGAATGTATATTACATCAGTGCTATTTATAGCACAACTGACTATATATAAGCTCCTGGAGGAGTTGTTTGTAAGTGCCCCAATTTACAGTTTGGGAGACAGGGTCATGTAGACAGCCTGCAGTGAGGCAGAAGAACAACCAGTGTTGGCTCAGGGAGTAGTACCCAGTGAAGACCGAGGGAGCTAGAGTCCACCCTGATCAGGCTAGAGCGGTTGAGTTGAAATGTGTGACGAGACTGTGGCTGAGTACATCCAGAGGACATTCGACCCAGACCCAAAGAAGAGGAGGCGGGCACTGAAGGAGCTGTGTCCTTGCCATGTGCGGGAGGACATCCCCCAAGTGTGGGAGAGGATATTTGAGCTGTGCGAGGACGAGGACGGTTGGGTGAGGGACCAGGCCATCCACTCCCTGGGGGATGGGTCCCCTAGCCGCCTAGAAGAGCGAATCCTGAAGGTGATTGAGGACAAGTACAACGATCCTCACCCTGACGTGAAGAAGAAGGCAAGGAAGATGCTGAACACTTACAGAAGGACAGGGAAGTGGAATGTTCTATGACCTCACAAACACAAGAACCTGTACTGAAGACATATAGCTATATACACCTTAAAGAATATTGTAGACTCTGACTGATGAATATACACGCATATTTTTTTTACAATAATGTTTATTACACTTCCCACTGAATTATTTTAGCATTGTACATGTACCTGTTTCATTGGAAGCGCTGTGACTTGACCACGCATCTCAGACAAGGGACCCTTGACCTCAACCACACACCATTTGGGCCTAGAGTATATACGTATACACTACCAGTGAGGCTGGAGCAAAGATCACGTGCACTTGTCCAGGGGCCACACATCTGAAATACTTTACTTTCTACATTTTGCCACAAGGGGCTAATTAATCCTTTCCTCACTCTCCCCAGCTAGCTGAAGACAGCAAAGACCGATCACAAGTATGGCCAGTCCTCAGAGGGACAGCTTCGAGATTAACACACAAACTTATCAATTGTGAATAGGAGATATAATAAGATATCAACAAACATAACTCATATACATTGTCCCTAGCAATCATAAATTAAGCGTCCAGTGGACGTTGCAGGTTAGGCAACAGGGGAATACTATAGGGCATGTGCATAGATAGGCAAATATCCAACAATGGCACTAGGATTAGGACGAGGCCGCCTGCTTTGCTTCGAGCTTCCTCTTCATACTCTCTGGCATGACTGGTGGAGGTGGGCGAGGCAGCCTGAGGACTACCTTGGTCGTGTCATAGATGAACCACTGAAGGGCCGTCAGTGTGCCAATCATGAGGATACGAGGCCCAAGGCCCTTCCACATACCTGCATACAAAGCAAAGCAGATGGTAATGGATAATGACCATTATGCAATTGTATGCACCTATGATGCAACCAACACCCCTCACCCTTCCATCCAAGTTTCTTGGCAACCTCAACAGCTGTGCTTCCCTTCTCTGAGTTGAGCTTGGACACCACAGAGTCAGCGGGATGGGACACTAGTGCACAGAACACACCAGCGATGTAGCCAGCAGAAAAGGTGACGACCAGCTGCTGTGGCTTGCTCATGGAGTCACGTGGGACTGGGACCACGTACTTGTACAGCGCCTCAACTGTCCTCTCAAAGGCAGCAAACTTCATCATAGTGTAAGGTATCTGCCTCATCCACAGAGGGGACAGACCCTTGTAGAAACTGGAGAGTTACGAATACAAAAGAGACAGGCAAATGTGTCACTCTGGCTTGTGACTAGCCATGCCCCTCACACCCACTCTTAGCATACCCCCAGAGGCCTTCACTGCGGTACAGCTTGGGCAGGCCCTCCCTCATGGTGTTGGCCCAGCCGGGCTGTGTTTGGATGCGGACCTTCAAGGCCTCCCAGGGGGCCAGAGCAATGTCCGCAAAGAACTCAGCACTGGCAGATGCTGCCAAATACAGGGAGGTGCGCCACATGTAGGCATTCTCCTGCACAAACGAAACCACCAGAGAAGGAGAGTGAGGGCCCATAGAACAGACAACACAGAAGTATTCCACAGCAGTACCTACCTCTCCAAGCATATTAGCATAAAGAATCTTGAACACCTCGTAGAACCCAAACTTGCCCAGCCCTTGCAGTGAGTACCCCACAAAGGTAGGCGCCCATCCCTTGGCCAGCCCTCTGAACCCATCCTCCCGCACAGTCACTTTGAACCCATGGAAGATATTCCGGTACTTTGCTGGGTCCACCTGAAGAGAATAGAGCAGTTCCCCAATGGACCACACTCAGGGACTGGTGGACCAAACAATTTATTGGTCCTCCTTCCCCCAACTATCCCTTCCACCTTCCTTGCCCCGCCCTTTTCCCCTTCATACTTGTATTCTACACTTGACCAGGTCAAGGGGTACCACCGCTGTGTGTGTCAGGCCACAGCTGAGGACGCCACCGAAACCACACAGGGCGTAGAACTTGGCCGAGCCATACTCACAGCTGTATTCCTCTACAGACAGAAATGAAAAGGAGACAACGCATAACCTTTAAAACTGCGCCAACACGAAAACACAGTTAGACTGATTTTATTTTTTGAAGTCCAACCTTTCGAAGCAGAGGCTGCCTTTAGCTGACGAGCGGGTACGGGAGAAGCTTCTGCCTTCTTAAAGAAAGGGTTGTTGAAGGGGTTTTTGGAGGCGACTTCAAACAAGTTAGGCATTCTGTTCCGACCACGCACAACGCTGCCAAGGATGGGAGGGTCCCGCACGTTCAGCTCATGCGGTGGTCAGCTTGACCAATCAGATTAAAGATCACTGGATACCCGCCAAGTTCATCGAAAAGGGAACTTGCACCAGTGATGTAAGTCCCACCGCAAATTACATCACATCCGTGGGCTGCGCTTCAGCGGGTATTATATAAATTTATACCTGGATCCACTACGTATTATGTGTATCAATGTGAGTAAATAAAACATGGTATCTCTGAGAGACGTAGCAAAGAGAAATCCGTTCTCTAACCCCTTTCAACATGCCAGCTCACCTCCAGCAAGCAGCGGGCTGGCAGCAGCGAGTGCTGGTGAGTCCTGGAGTCTATCTATAGTGTTGCATATAATATAGACATGATATAGTACCGTAGTATACTATTATAGTGCCTATACTATAGTATAGAAGTGGCTAGAGTCACTAATACTGGATATGTGTACTAGTAATGTATCATACGGTATGATACACACATACATTAATTTTGTTAATATGCACTACCAGTACAAAACTCATCCATCAGCATGCAACCATGCTATACAGTTGCAATGCTGCTGCATTATGAGGATCAGTAAAATTATGTTATACTAGCTCGCCTTTAGCAGGCTTCTCTGCTACGGCACTCCTTTGACAGTGCCCCTTCGACAGCACCCCTGCTATGGTACTCCTTCGACAGCACCCCTGCTATGGCACTCCTTCGACAGCACCCCTGCTATGGCACTCCTTCGACAGCACCCCTGCTATGGCGCTCCGACAACAGTGCTTTGATGACACCATTGTTGTTGGCTAGATTCTCAGTTCTTCTTGGCAGCTAGATAGCTAGCCATACAAATGCGACCATCAGGAGTGCCGTAGCAGAGAAGCCTGCTAAAGGGAATGTGTAGCACCATAGCAAACTGTCTGGGAGTTTGGTTTGGACAGATGTGTGAGGGTGCAGATTTGCATGCTCTTATCTAGTCTTGCAAGGACTCCATTTCATTCTTTAAATGGATTCAGTCATAGAGACCAGCTGTGAGTATGGCTCAGCAAAGTACTATGCCATCAGTGGCTTTGCTGGTGTCCTGAGCTGTGGGCTCACGCACACGGCCATGGTCCCCCTCGATGTGGTCAAGTGCAGGATTCAGGTAAGTCTGACACACACACGCATGCACACACACACACACAGAACTTTACTTTGTGATTGTGTTATATTTCTTTGTGAAGGTCAACCCAACCAAGTATGTCAACACTAAAACTGGCTTCAAGCTGACTGTGCGGGAGGACGGGCTCAGAGGGCTGGCCAGGGGGTGGGCGCCTACCCTTGTGGGGTACTCACTGCAGGGCATGTGCAAGTTTGGGTTCTACGAGGTGTTCAAGATTCTCTACTGGAATGCTCTTGGAGAGGTAAGTCCACACACCCAACAGCACACATTCGGGGATGCTTTGGTGTTCAGTGATAGATGACTGCTAGCTTGATACAATGGGAATGGCCCCCCACTCTCCTTCTCTGGTGGTTTCGTTTGTGCAGGAGAATGCCTACATGTGGCGCACCTCCCTGTATTTGGCGGCATCTGCCAGTGCTGAGTTCTTTGCGGACATTGCTCTGGCCCCCTGGGAGGCCTTGAAGGTCCGCATCCAAACACAGCCCGGCTGGGCCAACACCATGAGGGAGGGCCTGCCCAAGCTGTACCGCAGTGAAGGCCTCTGGGGGTACGCTAAGAGTGGGTGTGAGGGGCACGGCTAGTCACAAGCCAGAGTGACACATTTGCCTGTCTCTTTTGTATTCGTAACTCTCCAGTTTCTACAAGGGACTGTCCCCTCTGTGGATGAGGCAGATCCCTTACACTATGATTAAGTTTGCTGCCTTTGAGCGCATCCTTGAAGCACTGTACAAGTACGTGGTCCCAGTGCCTCGTGACTCGCTCAACAAACCTCAGCAGCTGGTGGTCACCTTCACAGCAGGCTACATGGCCGGAGTCCTTTGCACCCTGTCCCATCCCGCTGACTCTGTGGTGTCCAAGCTCAACTCTGAGAAGGGAAGCACAGCTTGGGAAGTGGCCAAGAAACTTGGATGGAAGGGTGAGGGGTGTTGCATCATCCAACGAACTGATGGAATGTGCAGTGTGGCTTCCTGTTGCATCAGCTGGCTGTTCATGTGTGGTATACATGTTGCTGGCAACATTTAGCCTCACATTCCACACTGTGAACAAAAGGTCTTGAGTGGAATGGTGTACATTTAGCTTTGCATGTGGTCAGACGAACGAGGGAAAATAGAGCTTCATGCTACTTTGCTAATGTAACACTCTCTGGATGCCCTCCCTCCCCACTCCTCAGACTGTGAACAATAGGTCAATAGGTGGAATGTTGTCCATTTAGCTTTGCATCTGGTCAGACATACACAGGAAAACTGTAAAACTCGTCTACATGCTAATGTAACATTCTCTGGATGCCCTCCCTCCCCCTCTCCCCGGTGTAGGTCTTTGGAGGGGCCTAGGGCCTCGCATCCTCATGGTTGGCACGCTGACATCATTGCAATTCTTCATCTTTGACGCTGTGAAGGTGGTGATGCGATTGCCCCGTCCACCTCCGCCGGAGATGCCAGCCAGCCTAAAGGCCAAGTGGGAGAGTAGGCATGATGCCTGACTAGGGGACATTTACGTACATTTAGTACAAGTACTTTTTAATGTACAGCTTATATTCAGTATGCATGTGTAGCTAAGATATTATATAACTGGCCACCATACAAATTAGAGTAATCAATACTTAATTTTCTTGTCTATCTGTGGTTCACCAGTGCATCATTTCAGTTGTGTGCAGGTAATTCATACCAACTTCACTTCATGTATATATTCAATCACATATCCTCTTCACATTGTGTCATTTGTATCTAGTGTGCTCTGACATGAATCAAACCACAGTGTATGTTAGTAATGCTACACTGCTGCTATTGTGATGACAGATGTGGCAGGTGGTTGCCATGTGACAAGCCAAACCCCCTCCCTCCTGTCCATGGATTGTGTTTTACAGCTTAGCTACTCATTCCCAGAACACTGGTTGTTCAACATACAGTTGTCGATACGTGTGCAGCGAGTAATACCACCATGTGTGTGCAAGTGGAGTATCAATCAGAAGAGTAGCAGTCCCGTGCGCTTTTATAGTCTTCGGAGGGAATTTCCCCTTTTTACATATACTCTCAGAGAACGCCCCCTGGCGTAATTTCAGGGGCTCTCTTGCGCCATGTGCTCTCCGCTTGCGTCAGCTGGCGGCTGACCGACAGTTTCGCTGACACACTATTGACATTATACTGACGGTGCCCTGCCTTCTGTTGTCAAACAAACACCGCCCCGGTAGCCGCGTAGGCCAACCGAAGTTCTGTGTGTCCACCCAGCATGCATCACGCAGAGAGCGCCGCATGGAAGGGGATTGACGAGGACGCAGTGAAGGGTATTCTCCCGGACAGCACTTCCGACCAGCGCCACCTGGTGAGTACTACACGGCGTGTGGGTCTGGTGAGGAGTCGTAGCGCCTCGTGTGGTGTATGGCGGTGACTGATGGTCCTCCCGTCACTGCAGACACTGCAGTACTTTCAACAGTGGACGCAGAGGACGGGCGGATGGAAGCTGTGTGCGGCGGCTTTCACGCAGCGCCTGCACGCGTGAGTCGTCATGTATGCCCTGGGCCAGCGACAAGTGACTGGGTCGTTACTGAACGGTCTTGTGTGTATGTACCTATGTGTGCACATGTGAGTGTGTGTGTGTGTGTGTGTATGTGTGTGTGTGTGTGTGTGTGTGTGTCACCTCTACATGTCTTACAGTGATGATATCACCAGGTTCTTTTGTCTTCGGGTGATGGAAGACCACATCAGAAATGGGTAAGTCGCTGTAACCGCATTCAGTGCATGTGTGTACGTGTGTAGGTGTGTACGTGCATATATCCATGTGTGTGCATGCATGCATTTGCAGACGCTGGCCAAAGTGTGACCTCGTGTGTGCTGCCCACCTGTGACTGTGTGCAGGCACTCAACAAGCAGTGATGATGATGTGCTCGCAGTGAGGGACCTCCTTTTATCCTGGCTCCGCGCACCCTTCATCGAGGGACCGGCAGACAAGCCCTTTATTCAAAACAAAATGGCTCAACTGATAGCTCTTGTGTTTGTGCAGGACTACCCACGCCGGGTGAGGGCCAGGGAGGGGAGGGGGAGGGGGAGGGAAGAGCAGTTGAGAGAAAAGAGGCTGAGGGGTATTGTAATATAATGTTGACATGTCTTTGCTTCCAATCTGCTCATTTTCATCCTCATCCCCTCTCCTCCCCCTCCCCTCCCCTCCCCTCCCCTCCCCCTCCCCTCCCCTCCCCTCCCCTCCCTCTCTTCTGCTGCTTGCAGTGGCCATCCTTCTTCCGAGACATCCTCCACAGTGACAACAAGTTTGTCCTGGACCTCTGCATGCGGACTCTATTGGCCATCGACATTGAAATAGTGGACAGAGATATTATTCACACTAAGGAGGTGGGAGAGCTGTCATCATGGCCACTGGTCTGTCCGTCTGTCTGTCTGTCTGTGTGAACACTTGTTTGATCTTGTCTGTTTGTGTGTGGTTCTACACCAGTCCATTAGCGTAGCTGCACAAGCCACATTGTTTGCCTGTTTGATCTTGTCTGTCTGTGTCTATTTCTACTCATCTGTAGTCCTATCTAGTGGCACGAGCCGCCAACATTGTCTTCCTGTAGGTGGATCTAGTCACCACATCGCTAGCTAGGTCCACTGTGGGAGGGCGTTCATTGTCCAATAGGTATTGTGTATTGTGTGCCCTGTGTAGCCCCACCCACCCCAAGGTGTACCTTACTTCACTCCATGCCGACTCATCACTCATTCATTCTACTCCTCCAAAAATGTACACTGGCATGTGACATACTCCAGCACTCTAACCCATACCTATGTACTTGTAAATGGCATCATCGTGGTGTGTCTGTGTGTCTGTGTGCGCATCTATGTGCAGGAGAATGTCCGGAACACTGTAATCAAGGACACTATGAGAGAGGAAATTGTGCCTCAATTAGTAGAAACGTGGTACCATATTATGGTGAGTGTGGCAGCCATCTTGTGGGCGGGGCAATGCTTTGACCACTGTCACGGACACATCTCTTCCTGTCCTGTTAGAACATGCACAACCAGTTGGAACTGGATTTGATCTGCATGGTGATGCAGGTGGTTGGAGCGTACGTGTCCTGGATTGATATTGGCCTCATCGCTAATGACAGATTTGTCAGGTGTGAGCACATGCTAGTCACATGACAGGAATACTTTAATTTCATTGGCTGTTGTCAAGCCCATACTGTATGTAGCCAGTTATTGTGCATGGTAGGAATGATAATGGTGTTGACAATGACAGTGACAATGACAGTTATGTGGTGACACTGATGACGGTGGTGGTGATGAATAGGTCAACGTAGCCTTGTTCCCTGCCGTCCGATGTTAATTAGTGTGGGTGGGCACTAATTAATGCCAGATGGACTGGAAGGAGGCTAAAAGTCAGCATTGTGAGGACGATTAATACAGTGATGTGTTTTGCTTGCAGTGTGCTACTGAAGTTCATGATGGTGGCTGAACTGAGAGAGAGTGCCTGTGACTGCCTCCATGATATTGTCTGCAAAGGTAAGTGACTGTCTGGTGGCCGTTTTCTGGTGTTCCCAAGAGCATGCCACCTGTTGTGTGACCTCTGGTCCCGCCTTCCTCGTCTCATCAGGGATGGACCCACTGGCTAAGGTGCAGCTGGTGGAGTCTCTCGTGCAAGTCCTGGACCGCACAGGACTGCTGGCACCCACTGAGGTGTGCACACAGCTCCTCTCGTGACTGCTCTGTCCTTTGTCTGTTCATGTGCTAAGCTGTTGTGCATGTGTGTGAGCGTGTGCAGACGTATGTGTGTGTACGTGCCTATGGTTGGCTGTTTGTTCACCTCTTATCACTGAAGGGAGATCCTGACTTCACAGCAAAGTTGTCCAAATTGATGAATGGAGTTGGCACAATGCTTATCCAGAGCTACCACAAGTGAGGGAAGGAGGGAGCATGAGTGCTACAGGCTGATTGCTGTCCTGCCATCAACACCCCTCCCCTTCACACACCCCTTTTCCCACCCCCTCTCCTTCAGACTGTCTAAACTAGATGAAGAAGAAGCCGCCAAGGCAACACTTGTCGCCATCCACTCCAAGTTTGTTACCATGACAGCGTTCCTTAGCGACGAGGATGACGATGTCTCAGAAGAGATCATCCCCTTTGCAGCGCAGTATGTGGGACTGCTGAAGGTGTGGAGTGGAGGTGGGCGGGGCAAGGGGTGGAGAAGGTCATAGTGTTTGCTGTTTGTTTGTTTGTTTGTTTGTTCAGCACCTGAATGTCACGGATGATGAGAGGCAGAAACTTCAGGTGAGTGTCATTGCATCATTATTCAACAGCGCCGTGTGCGCGTTCACACATTGTAAGTTTTGTGTGTGTGTGTGTGGCTGCACTTCAAAGTGCATTGTTTGTTGTTTCCCACAGAGGCTGCTCCTCGTTCTCATTAGCAAAATGAAGTATGATGAGTCGTACGACTTTCACTCAGAGGTGAGTCAGTGTGTAGCAGATTGAGGTATTGTTAACAGTAATGGGCCATGGCTAGTCTGCAAGGACTAAGTAAGGCTGTATAGTCTGCATGACCATAAGTGCTGCTCTCCTGTACCTTGTGCGTTCATTGCTATTGTCAGTTCTCTCCCTTTCCCCCTCCCTCTCTCTGCCTCTGTCTGTCTGTGTGAGCACAGGGTGAGGAGGAAGCTCTTTTTGTAGATTTTCGGAAGCATTTGAAGACTCTCTTTGACAACATCGCCCAGTTGGTCAGTCATTGCAACACTCTTATACAAGTGTACAAATCTTGACTTCCTGTAGCTTTCTGCTTACCACACCCCTATTACATCTCTCCCTCTCTCCCTCTCACACACACACACACACACACACACACACACACACACACACACACACACACACACACACACACACACACACACACACACACACGTATGCACACACATGCACTAGGACCCTGACATGGTCCTGTCCACCACTGAGTCCCTTGTCCTGTTGGCGCTGAAGGAGCTTGACTCACAGAGCTTTGCTGTCATTGAAGTAGCTCTGCGCATGTTCTACCTCCTGGGAGAGGTGATAGTGGACAAGGTGGGAGGAGAGGGAGGGAGGGGGAGGGGCAGGTCATGGTGGAAAATGTGAAGAGCTCATGCTGGCTATTGCTGTGCTGTTTTATATAATTATAACTTGTATTCTGTACAGGGCAGCCATTTTGGTGGACCTAAAGGAAGCGAGTCACCATGGCACCGAATGATGACAGCTGTAAGTGCTACCAAAGGGGAAACTCCAGTGTGCATGCTCAGACCCCACCCCCTCTCCTCCCTACTATTAGCTTGTCACAAGCCGTCTCTCCCACCACAAGCACATAGCCGTGTGCCAGATGTACTTTGAACTGGTGGTCCGATACGACAAGTTCTTCTCATCACAACCTGACTGTATTCCCCCTGTGTTGGTGAGTGGAGCTGGGGTCCAGCACGCTAGACCTTCACTGCATGGCATGCTAGACCCTCACTGCATAGCGTGCTAGACCCTCACTAGATAGCATGCTAGACCCTCACTGCATAGCATGCTAGACCCTCACTGCATAGAGCGCTAGACCCTTCCTGTAGCTGAGAAACTGATTCAGCTTGCTAGCCCCTCCCCCACCTCCAGGCACTTGCTCTACAGACTGTGGAGAATCTCTTTGCAGTCTGTGGTGTAAGTGCCCAAAGGGAAGAGGGGCTAGCATGCTAGACTACTGAGAAACCTGAGAGTGTGAGGTCATTTCACTGCATTTCAGTGCTGATGTAAGTGGTGAGTGGTGTGACACGGTATGGGCTGAATGTGTGCCCGTCTTCTCATGCATGCTGCTCTGTTGTGTGCAGGAGGCCTTCCTGAGTGAGCGTGGTCTGCGCCACCCGCAGCCTCACGTCCGGAGCAGGTGCTGTTACCACTTCTCACGGTTCATCAAGTCAGCAAGGTTCTGTGTGTGTGTGTGTGTGTGTGTGTGTGTGTGTGTGTGTGTGTGTGTGTGTGTGTGTGTGTGTGTGTGTGTGTGTGTGTGTGTGTGTGTGTGTGTGTGTGTGTGTGTGTGTGTGTGTGTGCGTATGTGCATGTGTGTGTGTGTGTGTGTGTGTGTGTGTGTGTGTGTGTGTGTGTGTGTGTGTGTGTGTGTGTGTGTGTGTGTGTGTGTGTGTGTGTGTATGCATGTGTGTGTGTGTGTGTATGCATGCATGTGTGTGTGTGCCTGTGTGTGTGTGTGTGCATGCTGCACATGTCCCCTGTCCTCTCCACTCCAGGGCCCACATTGGAGGAATGACGGAGCTGCTACTGTTCCAAATGAGGGACCTACTCACCTTTGTGAGCCAACCCTCCCTTCCCTCCCTTCCCTCCTCGCACACACTCACCTGGGAACCTCACCTTCCACATGTGTTTGTGCCATGCAAGGTGAAAATGAGTGTTGACCTTTGTCCTACCTCTCTTGTCTCAGGAGTGCCTTGATGGAGGGCTTCTCAGCAGTTCAGAGCAGGTCAGTCAGTGCAGTTGTTTCCTGTCATCCTAAAACATTGTTGTAAGCAGTTGACAAAGACCCTCGGGTCGAAACGTCCTGCAGTTGATTGATCAGTGAATTTGGTAACTATATCAACGCAACTATGAGCCTCTACAGTGTCATCCTAAAACTTTGTCACTCTGTCACATTGCTGTCATTCTGTCACATTGCTGTCATACTGACGACGTCACTGTTCTTCCCAACCTTCCCTCCTCATCTGCAGAACTTCCTCTTTGAAACAGCTGGTATCATCATTGTCTACAGCAAGAAGTCAGCAGAGGTTGGTTCATAATGTTTTCATCGGCCAAATACAATCACACACATATGCATGCATACACACACACACACACAACTCATCAACTGATCCTGAGTTCCCTATCGCCGTCACTTGTAGGAGAAGTGTGCCCTGATGAGCCAGCTCCTGGCCCCTCTGTTGGAGAGGTACCAAGCCCTCATACCTCAGGTGTGTACTTGCAGGGTCAAATTCAGTTGGGCTGGATAATAATGTTGTCTCACTGTTTGTGTGTGTGTCAGAGAGGTGCTGCACATGAAATTGACCCCTCGGCTGAGCACACAATGCCACATGATATAAAGTGTGTAGGTACCTCTATACTGTATGCGTATTGCATCAGTGTGTGTGTGCATGTTGCATCACTGTGTGTGCATGTTGCACCATCACTCCATCCCTCCCCTAGCTGGTCCAGCTGCAGTCTCAGTCAGTGGAATTGCAGGAGGCGTGTGCTAAGACACTGCACGACATCATGTCCTACTCCAGGTACATACACATAAGAGAGACTGCTGTGTTGTGTATGTGTTGCGGTGTGTTGCATTCTTAACAAGCTGTGGGTGTCACTGTGGCAATGTCTGTCCTCCCTCCCCAGCCGAGCTAGCAAGGTGTTTTCCAACCACCAGATGGCACAGCAGAGCGGCTGCATACCCTGTTTTGCTGAGGTAGGGTATGCACTGGGGATAACCCTGTAATTATGCTACACTGCACACTCGGGAGAGAAGCATGTTACTTCAGCTTGTGCATTCAGAGCCACACAGATGGTGCCCTTATGTCCCTCCCATAATGCCACACATGCCACACCTTCTGTCCCGCCCCCAGGCCCTCCCCATCTTCCTCCGTGGGCTGGAAATGCCTGTTCAGAGGGAGACACTTCACTCAGGTGTGCGGCAGTACCTGCACCGCATGATCATCTGCCTCGGGGACGAGCTCCTGCACTTCATCCCGATGACAGTACAGCTGCTGCTCAAAGACTGTTCCGTGAGCGGACGGGGTGGGGGTGGGGGGATGGGGGGGGATTGGTCCATCTGGTTTACTAGTGTCTAGGGTATTTGTGCTTCAGATTTTAGCATCTGCTGTGTACATGGCGTAGTTGCCATGGCAATGACAGTGTTTTGTGCTCTCCTGGCCAGTCCCATGACATTCAGGAGTTTATTCCGCTCATGAATCAGCTGATTGTGAAATACAAGCAGAGGATTGCACCATTCCTCAACGACATCTTTATGCCAGTTGTGCAGACTATCATTCACCACCTGGAGCAGCCCTTCGACCCCGCCAACCAGGAGGTGACGCACACACACACACAACCACATACACACACACAACCACATACACACACACAACCACACACCACACATACGTACACACACACGCGCGCACACATGCACACACACACACACACACACACACACACACACACACACACACACACACACACACACACACACACACACACACACACACACACACACACACACACACCTACTGCTCTCCTCCCTCAGGCGTTGCGAGAACACCATGGACTCCAGAAGAGCTATTTTCTCTTCCTCAATTCACTGGCCACTAACAATGTCATCTGCGTGCTGGAGACCCAGAGTGAGATGGGGACACTACAGACTGGAACCTGTGTGGTGCCTAATGCTATAAGTGTATTCATTGGCATGTACCCTAGGGTCCGCCCACCTTGAGCAGGTTTTGGTGTCACTGATCAAAGGAGCAGTCGAGTTTCCTGACACCTTGGTAAGTTTGGACAGTGTGTGACACCCAGGAGCGACATGTCATGTCACTTGCACACTTGGCTGTCGCTGTCCAGGTGCAGAAGACTTGCTTCTCTGTTCTGAAGAGGCTGGTGGAAGCGTGGAGTGAGTTGATCACTGTCAGAGTGACAGGCAGCATCTTACTGTCAAATTAGCATGTGTGTGTAGCTTATCAATGATACATTTTGGGTCACTTGTCAATGTGACTGACGTCACGTCACTGCCAGTGTGTTGTGCAGTGCACACACCTGCTGCTCTCTTCCCGTTCCGTCACTGCTGTGTGTGCAGGTGGGGGGGACAAGATGCCCGGTTTTGTGGATGTCTTGTACAAGCACATTGTGCCGGCCTGCTTTGGAGCACCCCTACAGCAAAGCTTTGACCTCAGTGACGGCAATGCGTTTGTGGTGGGTTGGAGGAGGAAGAGAGAGGGGTAGGGGAAGGAACGCATGATGGCTGTATGCTGTTCGTTGCAGGCTCTTGGTGAAATATCGGGGCTCCTTCTGTCAGTGATCAGTCAGAGAGTAAGTTGTAAATGGTGTTATTGTCGAGTGGAAGTTTAAGTGAGTGAGACATTGTCCCCACACCTACTTCCATTTGAGTGACGTTCCCACTCCCACTTCCATTTGCAGGGTCCTGAGTTCTTTCACTACCTCAAGAACCAGTACCTGTCCACACTCCAGCTTTCACCAGAGCTGAACCAAGTAGGTGGTTATCATGTGACGTGCATGTGACTGTCATGTGACCTAATTATGTTTTCCCTCACAACACCTTGTCATCATGTGATAATCACATGATCCTTCTCCTTCAGCACTTACTCCAAACTCTACAACTGAAAGATGCTAAGACAATGAAGAACCAGCTGAAGGCAGGTGTACACATGGACACACACACACACACACACACACACACACACACACACACACACACACACACACACACACACACACACACACACACACACACACACACACACACACACACACACACACACACACACACACACACACACACACACACACACACACACACACACACACACAGGTGGACCGGCCACCGTAGCCACCAGAGGCTGTTAGGGTAGACCGATCCGACTGCCAGCTCGAAAGTCCCCAGGGGGTGTGGTGGTAGGGTGGTACGGACGAGCGGAGGTCCAACGAAGCAAAAGAATTGCTGGTCTTCTCCAGCGACCTCGTGGCCTCCGCGCCGCCATCTTGATGACGTCACACACACACACACACACTCACACACACACACATACACACACACACACACAGACACACACAGACACACACACACATGCACACACACACACACACACACACACACACACACACACACACACACACACACACACACACACTCACACTCACACATGCACACAGCAAAGCCTTATAACGCTTGCATCTGACAGACCTTCTTATTTCCCCACACTTTGGTTAGGTGTTTTTCAAGGAGGCCAGACAAGCTCACAGCTGAGACTGAATTGACACATTCATATTATTTGAATTCATTTGTAGTAAATTTTGTACTTGTTATGAAAGTTGCCTGGGCAACTCTCATTTTTACTAACAATAGAAATGAGAAGTGTATCAAATGAGCAGCACCACTGTCACTGTCCACTGGAAGGCTCCGGGGGCCACCAACACAGGTGTACTCCAGTGCTCCTTGATCCCACCTCCTAGGCTGGCCCACTCGACACGATAAGTCACGGCAAGAAGTTGGGTCTAACAGACCAGACTACCCTACTCCCAGCTCCATTAATGCTGTGCCAGCCAACCTTTTGCATGCATGAGTTGTTGTATGTGTTAATTTGAGCGTACAGATAGTGTTGATAGAAATGAATTTAGTTGGTGTACATTACATATAATGTGTGTTGGCAGTGGATATAGTCTACAGCAGGTAGCAATTGTATATTACTGTATTGCGCTCCCTGCACCACGTGTGGTTAGCAACTGCTCCGCCACAAATGCAGTCCACTGTAGCCAAGACAACGCTGACCCATGCGTGGCAACAGCGAAGTTGGACATGTTTACAGACCAATCGTGCATACCTACAAATGTACACGTGCAGACAAAGGAATTAATACATCATGGTAGGTAAATGCTACAGTATAGTATGTTGTTAGCACTACACTACTGGTGCTTGTGTGCACAGTGACATCCACCGCTCTTTGTGAGCACACGGCAGCACCGTATTGTATGATGGGCAGTCGAGGCCATTGCATGTAGCTCGCAGCATCACAGCTGAAGCAGGGTTGGTGCTGGCAGCGCTTCAGGGACAGCTTGTGCATTCAGATCCCCACAGACGGTGTCCTTCTTTCCCCACCTGGCACCATCTTCTGCATCACTAAAGAGGTACCCGTTGTACTCAGAGTGCCACCCACTGGGACAGGAGTACTTTGCTGGTTGCACAAACACATGCAGCAGACCTGGTGGACAGGTAGCACAGGGCACACGGCATGTCAGTTTGATCCAGATTGCATGGAAGTGCATTGCCACTGAGTTCACACTCCACTCCATACAGCTCAGCTGTCCATGTGCTGGCAGTGTGTGCCCTGTATTGAGGGTCCTTTGGTAGCCACAGTGTGTTGCTTGTCCCGCCTTTCTCACTGTAACGCAACCCAGCAGCCCACCCTTCATACACCAGGTCAGCACCTTCTGGATAAGTAGTCCTTTGTTGACCTTTGTTGCCATGCCAACATGACAACCAATGCATTCTCTGCTTGCAGCTCAGGCAAACCTTCCCCCACGGAGTTATTCATTCCAACCTTGTTCCAAACGTATTAAATGGTTCTGTCGTCCATTTGACTGCATAGTTTCAGGCAATCTGTCCATGTAGAACTCACCAAATGCAAAAATTGGGACATTTGCCAACTTAATGGCCCACCAAATTTCCCCCACTACATATACGTACTGTATATTTTATGCAAGTGCAATATATTGCACTCCTGCACCATGCATGCACAGTATATTGCACTCCTGCACCATGCACGGTATATTACACTCCTGCACCGTGCACAGTATATTGCACTCCTGCACCATGCACGGTATATTGCACTCCTGCACCGTGCACAGTATATTGCACTCCTGCACCGTGCACAGTATATTGCACTCCTGCACCGTGCACAGTATATTGTACTCCTGCACCGTGCACAGTATATTGCACTCCTACCTGCACAGTATATTGCACTCCTGCACCGTGCACAGTATATTGCACTCCTGCACCGTGCACAGTATATTGCACTCCTGCACCGTGCACAGTATATTGCACTCCTGCACCGTGCACAGTATATTGCACTCCTACCTGCACAGTATATTGCACCCTGCACCATGCACAGTATATTGCACTCCTGCACCGTGCACAGTATATTCGAATTCTCTGCCAGCTGCAATTGCGGTTCAGCAGCCAAGGTAACAGTAACCCATGCATGCTAACAGTAGATTGGTCTACAGCTCCTGAAATCACTCATCACACACACCAGCAGCTACATATGTCAGCAAAAGGAAAAGTACACGAAATGGCAGGTAAATGTTACTATAGTATGTATGTGTGTGGTTAACCTAATAGTGTGCAGGTGTATAAGTTCAACTGGGTCCACAGTGCCACCCTTGACTCAGCGTGAGCACACAGCACAGGTCAGCATCGCTCCTGTTTTGTAGGGTGGACAGTTGAGCCCATTGCAGGTGGCTTGCATCATCGTAGCTGGAGCAGGGTTGGTGCTGGGAGCACTTCCGGGGACAGCTTGGGCGTTCAGATCCACACAGATGGTGTCCTTGCGTCCTCCCCTGCTGCTATGTACACCATCACTAAAGAGGTACCCGTTGTACTCCGAGTGCCACCCACTGGGACAGGAGTACTTTGCTGGTTGCACAAACACCGCAGACCTGGTGGGCAGGTAGCACAGGGCACACGGCATGTCAGTGTCATGCAAATGTCCTGGAAATGCATTGCCATCGAATTCGTACTCCACTCCATAAAGGTTGGCTCTCCATGTGCTGGCAGTGTTTGACCTGTATTGAGGGTCCTTTGGTAGACACAGTGTGTCGCTTGTCCCACCTCTCTCACTGTAACGCGACCCGGCAGCCCACCCTGCATACACCAGGTCAGCACCTGCAGGACAAGTAGTCCTCCCCCATCGCACGTATGAGGCCCCGCCCCCTGAGTTTCCACGGGGACCAGTCAATCCTCTCTGCCCATCTGCACCGGGTGGGCCCACAGGACCTGGGATGCCATCACGACCGTCACGACCTGGGGGCCCTGAGGGACCTGGCGCCCCATCACGACCATCTCTGCCCGGTGTACTACACGCTGGCTGAGTGGACTGCCTCTTTTCTCTCGTAGCTGACAGTGGAGCTGCAGGGAAAGGTAAGACAGTAGTGAAGTTGCAGACTGAGGTCTGAAGGGATTGAGAGTCAGTGAGGAGGAGTATGGATGCCTTGTGGCAAGAAGAACCATTGCAGGTCAGTCCAGCTAAATGCACAAGAAACATGCCTCAGTGAATGGCATGCACAGACTGTAGGAGGTACCTTCTCTCAGTGCTATGTCAGCCGAAGAAGTTGTCTCCTCCTCTGCCACGGTGTCAGGAGAGGGCTGCACAAAAAGAGTTTTCTGTTCTCTCGCCTCAGACTCAAGCACCTGCACTTTAGTGAACAGCCAGCCAATAAGAGCCCCCTCAAAAATAACAGCTCCTGTCAGCAGGGCCAGGGCACAGTAGATTGGAAACAGAGACCTTCTGTCTGAAGTCATCATCTGTCCGCAGGAAGGACCAGGCAGACACAGTTGGAGTCTCTTCTCTTCAGGCACAGCTGCACTGGGCCAGGTCTGCTTTTGTCCAGTCCAGGAATTGATATTCATACTTTGTCCAAGCCACAACTGGAGTCACACCCTTTCACATGGACCCACTAACCGGGGTTAATGCGTTCACATGTGCCAACTAACCCGGGTTACCGTTCACATGTGGCCAACTAACCCAGGTTAAGAAATCGGCTTCAGGTCAAACCCAGGTTAAGAAACCGGCTTCAGGTCAAACCCAGGTTAAGAAACCGGCTTCAGGTCAAACCCGGGTTAACTAACCTGGGTTTGACCCAGTTTTGGTGCGCATGTGAAAGAGGGACCCAGGTCAGGGGTTGTGGCCAGATGTAGGGTCATCTGGCATGTAAGAGAACTCAGCTAAACTGAAGTGTATTATTGGAAACCATTTATATAATTGGTTTGAAAGTTGTCAAGTCAACTGCACTGTGATAACCAACAAAGACATTGATCAGAAATGATTTATAACAGCAAGTCTCATAAGCACTGTCATCCCATCCCTTCACTTTGTACTTTGGAGCACAACAACAAGCGGAACATCCACCAAACTTCACTGCTCGTCTCTCCCCCCCCCCCCCCCATGTACCCTTCACGCACATGGCCAGCAATGCAGTCACATGTCTTGCTCACTACCACTTGAGTCACCAAAACACTCTTCCCCTTTTTGGGGTGACCTTTGTTGCTGTGCCAACAGGGCAACCAATGAGCTCACAGCTTGCAGCTCAGACACACTGTCCCCCACAGAACTGACAGAAGGAGGGGCAGACTCACCCACCACTGGCTTCTCTCTGAGTGAACTGCCAGCCGGCAGCCCAGTGCTGGGTGGGGAGGAAAGGCTTGCAGGACTTCTCACAGCTGTCTCCTTTTTCACTGGAGGATTGCCCACTGCAGAGGCATTGTTGAGCATGTCTGAAGGCAACCGGGGGCTGCTTGGTGAACACTGCATAGTCTGTATGCCGTGATGTCTGTCTGTCAGTCCATCTGTCTGTCTGTCTGTCTGTTCATCAACAACTCCCTTCCTCTTTCTTCGTCTCATTGCTCTTCGCTCCATCCGCTGTAGTTCTCTCAAGCTGAGAACGTTCTTCAACTCATTCACCATCTTAATGGGCAAGTCACTCCGCCCCCTGGGACACTCAGGGTTTCCCTCACCAGTGGGCCACTCCTCCTCCGAGTCATTCAACTTGGGCACAAAGGCCTCATAAACCTGCACTGGGGCAAAGAACGTTGCAGTAGTGGGCATGCAGTCATGTACAGCATGCAGTCGTGTACAGCATGCAGTCGTGTACAGCATGCAGTCATGTACAGCATGCAGTCATGTACAGCATGCAGTCGTGTACAGCACGCAGTCATGTACAGCATGCAGTCGTGTACAACATGCAGTCATGTACAGCATGCAGTCATGTACAGCATGCAGTCGTGTACAGCATGCAGTCGTGTACAGCACGCAGTCATGTACAACATGCAGTCATGTACAGCATGCAGTCATGTACAACATGCAGTCTTGTACAGCATGCAGTCGTGTACAGCATGCAGTCATGTACAGCATGCAGTCATGTACAGCATGCAGTCATGTACAACATGCAGTCTTGTACAGCATGCAGTCGTGTACAGCATGCAGTCATGTACAGCATGCAGTCATGTACAGCATGCAGTCATGTACAACATGCAGTCTTGTACAGCATGCAGTCGTGTACAGCACGCAGTCGTGTACAGCATGCAGTCGTGTACAGCATGCAGTCTTGTACAGCATGCAGTCGTGTACAACATGCAGTCATGTACAGCATGCAGTCATGTACAACATGCAGTCTTGTACAGCATGCAGTCGTGTACAACATGCAGTCATGTACAGCATGCAGTCATGTACAACATGCAGTCTTGTACAGCATGCAGTCATGTACAGCATGCAGTCGTGTACAACATGCAGTCATGTACAGCATGCAGTCATGTACAGCATGCAGTCTTGTACAGCATGCAGTCGTGTACAGCATGCAGTCATGTACAGCATGCAGTCGTGTACAGCATGCAGTCATGTACAGCACGCAGTCATGTACAACATGCAGTCATGTACAGCATGCAGTCATGTACAGCATGCAGTCGTGTATAGCACGCAGTCATGTACAGCATGCAGTCATGTACAGCATGCAGTCGTGTACAGCATGCAGTCTTGTACAGCATGCAGTCGTGTACAGCATGCAGTCATGTACAGCACGCAGTCATGTACAACATGCAGTCTTGTACAGCATGCAGTCGTGTACAGCATGCAGTCATGTACAGCATGCAGTCATGTACAGCATGCAGTCATGTACAACATGCAGTCTTGTACAGCATGCAGTCGTGTACAGCACGCAGTCATGTACAGCATGCAGTCGTGTATAGCACGCAGTCATGTACAGCATGCAGTCATGTACAGCATGCAGTCGTGTATAGCACGCAGTCATGTACAGCATGCAGTCATGTACAGCATGCAGTCGTGTACAGCATGCAGTCTTGTACAGCATGCAGTCGTGTACAGCATGCAGTCATGTACAGCACGCAGTCATGTACAACATGCAGTCTTGTACAGCATGCAGTCGTGTACAGCATGCAGTCATGTACAGCATGCAGTCATGTACAGCATGCAGTCATGTACAACATGCAGTCTTGTACAGCATGCAGTCGTGTACAGCATGCAGTCGTGTACAACATGCAGTCATGTACAGCATGCAGTCATGTACAGCATGCAGTCGTGTACAGCATGCAGTCGTGTACAGCACGCAGTCATGTACAACATGCAGTCATGTACAGCACGCAGTCATGTACAACATGCAGTCATGTACAACATGCAGTCTTGTACAGCATGCAGTCGTGTACAGCATGCAGTCATGTACAACATGCAGTCATGTACAACATGCAGTCGTGTACAGCATGCAGTCGTGTACAGCATGCAGTCATGTACAGCATGCAGTCGTGTACAGCATGCAGTCGTGTACAGCATGCAGTCATGTACAGCATGCAGTCGTGTACAGCATGCAGTCGTGTACAGCATGCAGTCATGTACAGCATGCAGTCATGTACAGCATGCAGTCATGTACAGCATGCAGTCGTGTACAGCATGCAGTCTTGTACAGCATGCAGTCATGTACAACATGCAGTCTTGTACAGCATGCAGTCTTGTACAGCATGCAGTCTTGTACAGCATGCAGTCGTGTACAACATGCAGTCATGTACAGCATGCAGTCATGTACAGCATGCAGTCGTGTACAGCATGCAGTCGTGTACAGCACGCAGTCATGTACAACATGCAGTCATGTACAGCACGCAGTCATGTACAACATGCAGTCTTGTACAGCATGCAGTCGTGTACAGCATGCAGTCATGTACAGCATGCAGTCGTGTACAGCATGCAGTCATGTACAGCATGCAGTCATGTACAGCATGCAGTCATGTACAACATGCAGTCTTGTACAGCATGCAGTCGTGTACAGCACGCAGTCGTGTACAGCATGCAGTCATGTACAGCATGCAGTCTTGTACAGCATGCAGTCGTGTACAACATGCAGTCATGTACAGCATGCAGTCATGTACAACATGCAGTCTTGTACAGCATGCAGTCGTGTACAACATGCAGTCATGTACAGCATGCAGTCATGTACAACATGCAGTCTTGTACAGCATGCAGTCATGTACAGCATGCAGTCGTGTACAACATGCAGTCATGTACAGCATGCAGTCATGTACAGCATGCAGTCATGTACAGCATGCAGTCTTGTACAGCATGCAGTCGTGTACAGCATGCAGTCATGTACAGCATGCAGTCATGTACAACATGCAGTCATGTACAGCATGCAGTCATGTACAGCATGCAGTCGTGTATAGCACGCAGTCATGTACAGCATGCAGTCATGTACAGCATGCAGTCATGTACAGCATGCAGTCGTGTACAGCATGCAGTCTTGTACAGCATGCAGTCGTGTACAGCATGCAGTCATGTACAGCACGCAGTCATGTACAACATGCAGTCATGTACAGCATGCAGTCGTGTACAGCATGCAGTCATGTACAGCATGCAGTCGTGTACAGCATGCAGTCGTGTACAGCATGCAGTCATGTACAGCATGCAGTCATGTACAGCATGCAGTCATGTACAGCATGCAGTCGTGTACAGCATGCAGTCATGTACAGCATGCAGTCGTGTACAGCATGCAGTCGTGTACAGCACGCAGTCATGTACAGCATGCAGTCGTGTACAACATGCAGTCATGTACAGCATGCAGTCATGTACAGCATGCAGTCGTGTACAGCATGCAGTCGTGTACAGCATGCAGTCGTGTACAGCACGCAGTCATGTACAACATGCAGTCATGTACAGCATGCAGTCATGTACAACATGCAGTCTTGTACAGCATGCAGTCGTGTACAGCATGCAGTCATGTACAGCATGCAGTCATGTACAGCATGCAGTCATGTACAACATGCAGTCTTGTACAGCATGCAGTCGTGTACAGCATGCAGTCATGTACAGCATGCAGTCATGTACAGCATGCAGTCATGTACAACATGCAGTCTTGTACAGCATGCAGTCGTGTACAGCACGCAGTCGTGTACAGCATGCAGTCATGTACAGCATGCAGTCTTGTACAGCATGCAGTCGTGTACAACATGCAGTCATGTACAGCATGCAGTCATGTACAACATGCAGTCTTGTACAGCATGCAGTCGTGTACAACATGCAGTCATGTACAGCATGCAGTCATGTACAACATGCAGTCTTGTACAGCATGCAGTCATGTACAGCATGCAGTCGTGTACAACATGCAGTCATGTACAGCATGCAGTCATGTACAGCATGCAGTCTTGTACAGCATGCAGTCGTGTACAGCATGCAGTCATGTACAGCATGCAGTCGTGTACAGCATGCAGTCATGTACAGCACGCAGTCATGTACAACATGCAGTCATGTACAGCATGCAGTCATGTACAGCATGCAGTCGTGTATAGCACGCAGTCATGTACAGCATGCAGTCATGTACAGCATGCAGTCGTGTACAGCATGCAGTCTTGTACAGCATGCAGTCGTGTACAGCATGCAGTCATGTACAGCACGCAGTCATGTACAACATGCAGTCATGTACAGCATGCAGTCGTGTACAACATGCAGTCATGTACAGCATGCAGTCATGTACAGCATGCAGTCGTGTACAGCATGCAGTCGTGTACAGCACGCAGTCATGTACAACATGCAGTCATGTACAGCATGCAGTCATGTACAACATGCAGTCTTGTACAGCATGCAGTCGTGTACAGCATGCAGTCATGTACAGCATGCAGTCATGTACAGCATGCAGTCATGTACAACATGCAGTCTTGTACAGCATGCAGTCGTGTACAGCACGCAGTCATGTACAACATGCAGTCATGTACAGCATGCAGTCATGTACAACATGCAGTCTTGTACAGCATGCAGTCGTGTACAGCATGCAGTCATGTGCAGCATGCAGTCGTGTACAGCATGCAGTCGTGTACAGCATGCAGTCATGTACAGCATGCAGTCGTGTACAGCATGCAGTCGTGTACAGCATGCAGTCATGTACAGCATGCAGTCGTGTACAGCATGCAGTCGTGTACAGCATGCAGTCATGTACAGCATGCAGTCATGTACAGCATGCAGTCATGTACAGCATGCAGTCGTGTACAGCATGCAGTCTTGTACAGCATGCAGTCATGTACAACATGCAGTCTTGTACAGCATGCAGTCTTGTACAGCATGCAGTCTTGTACAGCATGCAGTCGTGTACAACATGCAGTCATGTACAGCATGCAGTCATGTACAGCATGCAGTCGTGTACAGCATGCAGTCGTGTACAGCACGCAGTCATGTACAACATGCAGTCATGTACAGCATGCAGTCATGTACAACATGCAGTCTTGTACAGCATGCAGTCGTGTACAGCATGCAGTCATGTACAGCATGCAGTCGTGTACAGCATGCAGTCATGTACAGCATGCAGTCATGTACAGCATGCAGTCATGTACAACATGCAGTCTTGTACAGCATGCAGTCGTGTACAGCACGCAGTCGTGTACAGCATGCAGTCATGTACAGCATGCAGTCATGTACAGCATGCAGTCATGTACAACATGCAGTCTTGTACAGCATGCAGTCGTGTACAACATGCAGTCATGTACAGCATGCAGTCATGTACAACATGCAGTCTTGTACAGCATGCAGTCATGTACAGCATGCAGTCGTGTACAACATGCAGTCATGTACAGCATGCAGTCATGTACAGCATGCAGTCTTGTACAGCATGCAGTCGTGTACAGCATGCAGTCATGTACAGCATGCAGTCGTGTACAGCATGCAGTCATGTACAGCATGCAGTCATGTACAACATGCAGTCATGTACAGCATGCAGTCATGTACAGCATGCAGTCGTGTATAGCACGCAGTCATGTACAGCATGCAGTCATGTACAGCATGCAGTCGTGTACAGCATGCAGTCTTGTACAGCATGCAGTCGTGTACAGCATGCAGTCATGTACAGCACGCAGTCATGTACAACATGCAGTCATGTACAGCATGCAGTCGTGTACAACATGCAGTCATGTACAGCATGCAGTCATGTACAGCATGCAGTCGTGTACAGCATGCAGTCGTGTACAGCACGCAGTCATGTACAACATGCAGTCTTGTACAGCATGCAGTCGTGTACAGCATGCAGTCATGTACAGCATGCAGTCGTGTACAGCATGCAGTCATGTACAGCATGCAGTCATGTACAGCATGCAGTCATGTACAGCATGCAGTCATGTACAGCATGCAGTCATGTACAGCATGCAGTATTGTACAGCATGCAGTCGTGTACAGCACGCAGTCATGTACAACATGCAGTCGTGTACAGCACGCAGTCGTAGTACATCAGACAGACATGTGCTGATGCTCCCAACACATCACACCTCACACACACACTGCCACATGATGTGCCCACACACTTGCCTTCTCCTCGTCCGACGAGAGAGGTGATCCATCAGGAGACATGGTCCCCGGAAGCTGAGAGGGTTGAGCTCCCTCCCTATCACTGGAGGAGTCTGAGCCAGCGTTATCCTCTGTTGGCATGGCAACACATGAATGAAAGAGGCATGCTTTGAACACACCCAACCAGTGAATCTGCTAGTGTGTGCTCGCACCAGAAACACCACAAACAGGTCAGTCTCCTCCCACACCTGTGTCGGTGATGGTTGCAGGCTGCAACATCTGAAGTGCCTCTGTGAGGTCTGCGTTGAGTGCAGAGAGGTGGGTCTGCAAGGCCAGCAGGTGAGCTGGGGGCGGGGGCGGGGTTGTACACAGTGGTATCTAATGCAAGCGGCCAGAGGTACACTACCAAATCATACCTTCTACTTGCGGGAGGAAGTCCAGGTCGTCTTGCAGTAGCCTAACACAGTCTCTGACACTGCAGGGAGAAAGGTGGGAGAGGAGTGTTGATTCTCATCATTCATTCACACCAGTCCCACCTTGGATGCACGCACACTGACCCTCTGACTACAAGTTGTCCCTTCAAATCCATTCCGTGAAGTCCCCTCAGTAAAGACTCACTCAAGGTGGAGGGGGAGGGGGAGGGGCCACACCCACAGGCCTTCACCAGTCCCTTCATGCATCCCTCGGGCTCTGCAGCACACCACACAGCACATCACACCACACAGCGCAGCACAGCACACATCACACAGTAGCGTAGCACACAATACCACCCATACAGTAGAAGGGGTTGGTACGTGTTCCACTCTGCCAGTTCACTGGGGAGGAGGGCTCTAGAGGTGGGCAGACACAGGAGACCCACCACTGCAGTAGACTTCTTCGAAGCCAAGTGCCCACTTCAGCTGTCTGCTTCCCTTCTCCACAGCCAGTGTCAGCTTTTGAAGTGATGGGGACAGAGTGCGGAGGAGGTGGAGAGGGTCGATTGCTCTCTCTGCAGGGGAAAGGAGAGACGGTGTCGTCTGCTGGTGCACTGAGTAGAGTGCCAGCTTCAAATAGATCCCCAAACCCCCAAAAAGACCCTCAAACCCACAAAAGGACCCTCAAACCCACCTGGTACTCCCTCAAGTGGAAAGCCCATGAGAGACAGAGAGAGGTCGCGGAGCATCCTAGAGTTACCCACAGCCAAGGTGTGACATTGCTCCTACACAGAAGATGAGAGGTAACCATGGCAACACAGCCCTACGGTACCAACACAAAGACCACTGAAGTCACCTTCAGCTCTGCAAGGCCCAACTCCTCCTCCCTCACTGGGTGACTCCGCCCATCCTCCATGGTGGGTGCCAGCCCTACTAGGCATGTGCCATCCGACAGCACACACGAGCTTATCCCACCACTGAGAGTACCGACCACTTGATGGAGCGTCCTCCGCAGAACAACACACTGAGACACGCCCATCCCAGCCCCTCCCACTTGGCTAAAATGGCCACCTATGACTGAATACCTGACAGACAAATGGGTAGGACGTAGAACAACAGACAATTACCGATTACTACCTAGGCATGTACCAGTCGCAAAAGGGGGGTGCCTACCTGGTATACCCTTTAGACAGAGCCTCCATTTCTTGGAGATATCGAACTGACTCTGCCACCAAACACAGCAGTCTGTCAAAGCCCTCCACATAACTCACGACCTGTGCAACCCCACTCTTTGTGGCGCTTCTCTGCGACCACCTCCAGACACACAGCACAGCAGCAGCAGAAGCAGGAAGAAGGAAGGTGAGGGTGAACAGAGTGGGGGAGGTCCACCAGAGGGAGAGGAGGACCAGGACTGCAGCACCGGACAAGAGCAGAGCAGTTTTAGTGGCGTCCATGGAAGACCTTTGGTGACTACAGTGGAGTGTAGGGATGGGCCGCATACACAGACAACCAGGAGGTAGTGTTTTGTGCTGAGAGTGCTCTCACCACTGGGACTGCAGCAGGGCAGTGGATGAATCCAGTGGTTGCTCTTTGCCCCTGCCTGCAGTGCTTGCAGTGGGAATGCCTGCAATTTCATCCGCTAATGAAGAAGATGGCGCATCTGGAGCCCCCTTACAGCTTCTGCTCCTGTCATCCAATTTACTCTAGCAGGGAGGCAAAGGCAGTATGCGCAACTTCACAAGTGAGTTGCTGTGTGGAGTGGCCGCACGGTCACCTCTTGGTTGGCTTTCATCGCTGTGGCAACCAGGTGGTGGTGCTCCTCATTCAGAAGGCCAGACTGAAGGATGGCACTCACTGTCTGCGTCACCTCAGTACTCTATGGGTGTGTGTGGGTGTGGGGGGAGTGGTTCAAAGTGCAAACAACAGGGGTCTCCCATACTCTGCAACTTACAGTGCAGCTGGTGTCCTCCTCCCTCCACACCACACGCAGCAGCCTCGTCCACAGAGGGCTGCTCGAGTGGGCACCTAATGCAGCTACCGTTGCACCAGATGACTCCTTCTCTTCCGGACCTCCCGTCAGCAATTCAGCAGAGAAAGAAGCCCTTTCTACTTCTTGGACGCCTTCTAGTGCCGGCGACGTCTGCAGCACAGGTCGTGTATGATCGTGTAACAAGAGCTGTAGTAGCCCACGGATGCGTTCAGTACACACAGAACCTTGAAATATACAGTGCCCTCCGCCATGTTTCGTGTTTACCTAGTCACATGACATTGCAATGAATATCATTAATAAAATGGCTGCTGGTTCGGGCGAACAAACAGTTCAAGAGGTTGGGCTAGTGCAGGCTCGAAGTGAGTCTACCTTCTGGACTGCTATACTCTACACGATGCCACAGGTCTTGAACTGCGCCTTGCCTTCCTGGTACGACCAGTTTAAGGAGCACACTGTGAAGAGGTAGATGAGCGCAGGGACATTTTGCTCAGTTTACTTATGTTTGTGCACATTATTCGTTGCTCGTTCGTTTTAACGTGCTGCAGCCTGTTTTCTTCCCTTCCGTGCGAGTTTGTGTCTTACCTGAAGGAGGACAGGGTGTTCTTACCTAAGGAGTAAGTGGTGTATGTATGCACAGCCTACCCATAGGCATGCACACACGTGTTACAGCTTCTTCTGTACTGGTCCTTGTGCCTCACTCAAACAGGTGCTCGTTTCCGCTTGTCAGTGGATGTGTCAAAAGTGACGGTGACAGCAGTGACAGTGGAGGGTGGAGTGAGGAGGAGGGGAGTGAGGAAGACAATGTGAGCGAGCACCTTCCCCTGTGGGGACAGACACGCTCCATTCTGCAGATACCACTGTCCAATGTCCAGTGCCGAATGTCCAGTGTTCAATGTCCATACATCAACTGCCCACCGTGTGTGGCGTGGTCTATTTCCACCCACCCCTCGTGTGCTGGTTCATGCAGGCACCACCGTCCTTCCCTGAGCTGACCCAGTGGATTACACAATCCATAGCTGATCTTGGAGGGAAGGCATTCCCCAAGCTCAACTGGAGCTCTCCGAGGGTAGCTTGGTGCTGCAGACAGACACACACAGACACACATGTATACCTGCACACAAGCGACCTACCTCCTGTCTCCCCACCCCCTTCACAGGATGCTGCGTGGGTGAATGGAGATAACACTCTACAGTGCACCTCCCCTGCTGACGTTTACCTGTTGCTAAAGAGCTCAGACTTCATTCAACACGACCTCTCACGAGTGTAGGTCACAGCCTCACTTGACACACATGACAAGCCACTAAATGGCAACTCACAGCTGCCTCACAGGGTGCACAGATGTGTACTTTATGTTTCCTTTATTGGCGTGCTATCACTCAGGTTTGAGTACTGCAGTGATGGAGACGGTACACACACTCCTGTTGAGGGGTACACAGTGAGTTGTCCAGACCACTCAGTGTGTGCTGGTGGGACCTTATTACCATATGTGGAATGTGTGTGTGTGTGTGTGTGTGTGTGTGTGTGTGTGTGTGTGTGTGTGTGTGTGTGTGTGTCTGTGTGTGTGTGTCAGCTCTGTTTGAGGAAGTGGCTCCCTGTCAACCCTGGAGGAGAGTTTCGATGTTTTGTCCGGAGCAATAGGTTGATTGGTACGTCAGTCTTCCTTATGAGTGTGGTCCTTATGGGTGTGGTCCTTATGGGTGTGGTCCTTATGGGTGTGGTCCTTATGAGTGTGGTCCTTATGGGTGTGGTCCTTATGGGTGTGGTCCTTATGGGTGTGGTCCTTATGGGTGTGGTCCTTATGGGAGTGGTCCTTATGGGTGTGGTCCTTATGGGTGTGGTCCTTATGAGTGTGGTCCTTATGGGAGTGGTACTTATGGGTGTGGTCCTTATGGGTGTGGTCCTTATGAGTGTGGTCCTTATGAGTGTGGTCCTTATGGGTGTGGTCCTTATGGGTGTGGTCCTTATGGGTGTGGTCCTTATGGGTGTGGTCCTGGTGAGTAACAATAGGGTTATCCCATTTGCAATAGCCATCAGTCAGAGAGATATCTCAACACACTACGAACACATTGTCAATGGCAAAGACAGTGTGCGGGAGGAACTGGTGGCGTTCTACCAACAAGTGATTCATGAGAAGTTCAGCAACTCTTCATGTGAGTGAGTTCTAGCGTGTGCCAGTCCCCCTCAGGCCCCGAGTCAACCTCGTCTCTCATTTGTGCACAGATGTGTTTGACGTGTATCAGACGAGCAAGGTACTTCCCCCAACATCAACTGTTGTCTTTCAATACGCAGTTTGATCAATACTCTGTCATGCAGTTGCTATGGTGCTTTTTCCAGGGTAGGGTTAAATTGCTGGACTTTAACCCTTTCTGTGAGATGACAGACGCTCTTCTGTTTACATGGGCGGAGCTACAGTGTGGATCAGTTGGTGGTGGAGAGGGGGAGGGGCCTAGTGACCACTCCCCCGAGTTACGAGTGGTGGAGTGTGGAAGTAGAATACGACCCTCTGACCTTACTGCCTCCAGAGTACCAAAGGTAGGGCATGCTCCATTTGAGGTATGGTTGGGCGTGTCTGGTGGGCGTGGCTTACAGTCATTCTGCATTTTCTTCTTTGTACGCATTTATATGTTGTTGAAGGACATTGTTGACATTTCCTCAAAGGAGGGCATACAGGAGTTTGTCCGTCTCTTCCAAGCAGTAAGCGTGCTGCCTCATGTGTCATCTGATGTGGTGTCCCCTGTGTGGTGTGGGGTGTCTGTGAGTGTGGTCCATCCTGCAGCACTCCACTGGGGGGGAGGACGATGAGGAATACACTGAGGAGGAGTTGTAATTGAACCTGCTGCAAGACAAAGTCTGCCACATTCGCTTGGAGTGAAGACTTGCCTGTGTGAAGTGGAGCCGTGGAGAATTGCCTGTGTGTCCGTTGGACAGATTCATTTCTTGCATGTCGATCTTGCAGAGACGGAGAATTCTTGGCTAATTTTACGTATCGTGGTGTGTACAGTGTAATGACGTCATGAAGGGGAAACACCTGTCGTCTCCGGGAATCCAGTAGACACTCGGTGTCTTTGTGCCGTGCGTCCGATCGCAGAAAGATGGGAAAGGACAGGCAGGGGAAGATGCGCGGCAAGTGTGACGTAGAAGGGTGTCACTGCGAGGAGTTTAATCCACCGGAGCACGGGGTCAAGTGCGCGTGCACACACGTACCGGTCAAGCACGTCCTCTTAGACAACAACATGGGTCAGGGCGGAGGAGGCTCTGCGGGTGAGCTGGTCAAGTGATCGCGGCAGCAGTAGCTATACCTTATGTGGCGTGGTGCAGGTTAGGCCTTTTGTAGTCTCTACACATGTAACAATAGTCCGATCTTGCACAGGTCCTCGAGTACACCCCCACCCTCCTGGCCACGCCCCGTGTCGCTCCTGCCAAGAGGTGTATCCAGCAGATGCCCTAGGCCTGTGTCCCCAATGCCACCCCAGGCACGAGTGCAGGAATGCTGGCTGCACACGACCAGCCTACTTCAGTCCTGCATTCTACTCCCATGGTGCATTTGGCTACTGCAGTCCGGATTGCCGAGACAAGGACCTTGTGGACAGTGGGAAGGCAGTGCAGGCCTCAATGGACTCGCTGAGCCAGTTGAAGGAGCACTACCGGGCGGCACTGCAGCGGGACATGAGCAGAAGGGGAGGGGCCAAAGTGGAGAAGGGGAGTGGCTGGCAGCCACGCAGCAGCTCACCAGAGAGCACTGAAATGGAGGTTGAAGATAACCGGATGAAAGCTGGCAGTCCAGTTGACACAAGACCACTTCTTACTAATGAGCATGGCAAGGATACTGGTTACAGTGGTACTGGTATGGGTAGAGATGACCCTGCTCCAAAGAAGGCCAAGAGAGGTGAAAGGGAGAAATATGGTGGGTGCGATGCTAGCAGGGAGGTGAGGAGGGCAAGCAATGTCTTGCAAATTGACCTGAGCCGACAGGCATCCAAAAGACTGGGCTTGGTCTTTCACCGTGACCAGCAGCACGATGTAAGTTTAGTCACAAGAGTGTCATGTGATCATCGTGTATCACATGCATGCACATGGGCCACATGATTGCAGTGCTCCTGTCATTGCTGCAGCTCGTGGTGACTGGGATGGACATCAATGTCATTTACAAGAACTGCCAGCTTCGGCTCCTGGATGTGGTCACAGAAGTGGACAGCACGCCTGCCTCAGTGCAGCAGTTTGAGAAGATGCGAACGGAAAAGAAATGCTCCTCGAAGCTGACGGTCGTCAGGAATCCACTGCGCACACTCTCGTGTGCTGACATTGGTGAGAATTGCAAGCAGCACCTCAGCCTCACATTCACTGACCATGTGCTGTCATCCTGTAGATGTGAGGGACTGGAGTGGGGGCAGAAGGAAGGGGCCAAAGCCGTGTGTCTTCCTCATGGCCATCCAGCTCCTCTCTTCTCAGAGGAAGGCAGGAACCCTTGGCGCCATTCTGGGTGTTGACTTGCAAGACAATCGGGTGTGTTAGTTTAGCTTGCTAGACCTTATCGCACTGGTGTGTGGGTCATGTTTATTGGACACCCGTGTGTGTGTGTACATGTGTGTGTGTGTGTGTGTGTGTGTGTGTGTGTGTGTGTGTGTGTGTGTGTGTGTGTGTGTGTGTGTGTGTGTGTGTGTGTGTGTGTGTGTGTGTGTGTGTGTGTGTGTGTGTACATGTGTGTGTGTGTGTGTGTGTGTGTGTGTACATGTGTGTGTGTGTGTGTGTGTGTGTGTGTGTACATGTGTGTGTGTGTGTGTACATGTGTGTGTGTGTGTGTGGTGTGTGTGTGTGTGTGTGTGTGTGTGTGTGTGTGTGTGTGTGTGTGTACATGTGTGTGTGTGTGTGTGTGTGTGTGTGTGTGTGTGTGTGTGTGTGTACATGTGTGTGTGTACATGTGTGTGTGTCTGTGTGTGTGTGTGTGTGTGTGTGGTGTGTGTGTGTGTGTGTGTGTGTGTGTGTGTGTGTGTGTGGTGTGTGTGTGTGTGTGTGTGGTGTGTGCATGTGTTGTGTGTTCAAATTTAGATTTACATATCTGCCTTGCCTCATGCTGTGTGTGTATGTATGTTTGCATACATGCGAGGTGTCTTCCACCTTCTGACTGCCTTGCCTATTCCTTGGTAGGTTGTGAGGCTTCATGAAAGGTCTGTTGCTGCAGAACATGGTGTGATGGGAGGTGATGTCATCATTGGAGCTGGTGTCCTCCCTGTGGGGGAAATGGGAGGGAAAGTCCCCAGTCAGCATTGGAGCAGCGAAGAAGTTGCTGCCCAGTTGGCACAAACATGTGACGAAGGACGAGTGTTTGCGTGTGTTCTGGAGAGACTGACTGACAAAGAGTGAATTGTTTTCAATGATGTATATGATGAGACTGGAGTTCATTCATCTCACCTTGCATAATGGTTCAGTAGCAACTTGCAGTGAAAGACAACTGCCAATCCTACCAGATAAACCAGGTTCTTGATTTCCATTACAAGAGGATATGTGAAAATCCGTCGCATTGCATGCAAACGGTCGAGTAACTACCGTATAGCCGGAAATTTTGGCGGGAAGATATTTTGGCGGATTGCTGAAAATATGTCATTTGGCGGAATTTACTTTGGCGGTTGAGCCAGTCTCTTATAGCCATAATGATATTCATAACAAAATGGCTAATCAAACGCGCTGGGAATTTAACCGGGCCGTGAGCTAGTTTCCGCTCAGTTAGGACGAAATCGATGATGAAATGCAACTGAAAAGTACACAAATCGTTGTTACGCTTAATCCTAATTTGGTAGAGGCTCATTGCTACGGCATAGGTAGGACTGGGCAAATTTTTGAGCAATCACGTAGCAGTAAAGAAACAGATAGAAATGTAGACGTTTCGACCGCGAAGGTCTTCGTCAGTGCAATGCATTGTACTGACGAAGACCTTCGCGGTCGAAACGTCTACATTTCTATCTGTTTCTTTACTGCTACGTGATTGCTCAAAAATTTGCCCAGTCCTACGCTTAATCCTGACTGTTTTCGTCGCGTCGGTCTTTACGGCAACTGCGTACACGTCGTTTGGATCGCCTTCCTTGCGTTGACAGACAATCCAACTCTTCTCCCACCTTCGTTGTACAAAACATTTTGGAGAAGCGTACGCAGCTTTAATGGTGAACTCCATGCCGACTATTTAGACTGGCGCGTCTAGCTGCAGGCCTAGTATATATACACACAAGCTATGATTTCGCAATAATGATGACATCACACTTTTTTTTTTTTCACACTAATGCACAAGTCAAACATACAGTTACAACAATATTCGTTCATTGTTTATAGCATGCATTGTACAGTGGATCAAATAGTGGTGACATCACACTTTGAAGTTTATTTGGCATACGCATGTATGACGTACGTATCCAAGTGTCTGTAGGTTTTGAAGATGGCCGGTCAAGAGCTATCCCCCAAGCCCGCGGGCCTTGTAATTGGCCAGGTGCGAGCCCGAGGCTCCTACGGCACAGTCCATTCCGGAGAGCTGGACGGAAGCCCTGTCGTCGTCAAGAAACTGCACCACGTCCTTCTCCAGGCGCCGGGCAACGATAAGCTCATGAGCGATTTCTACAAAGAGTGCCGCATCTTGTCCACCATCCGTCACGCCAACGTGGTTAGGTTTGTCGGAGCGCACTGGGACCAAGAGGCGAAAGAACCGCTACTGGTAATGGAAGCAGCCAAGGAGAACCTAAGGGAGTTTCTGGAACGGAATAAAGCACATCTCGGCGTGGAGAAGCAATTGGCAATCTGCTACAGCATGGCGGAGGGGTTGAGGTTCCTGCACGAGAGAGAGAAGCCGATCATCCATCGCGATCTGAAGCCAGAGAACGTCCTTGTGTGGGAGGATGGTACAGTCAAGATTGGTGATCTCGGTCAGTCTAAGCTGCTAGGCCAACCCCAGAGCTACATGAAGACCACTCAGCCAGGGACAGTTATCTACATGCCTCCAGAAGTGCTGAAGAAGAAACCAAGTTATACCTCAAAGGTGGACGTCTTCTCACTAGGAGCAGTGATGTTGGAGGTTTGCACACAGTCCCCACCATCTGTGTGGCTGGAAGGAATTGGCGTCGTCCCTGAGGTGGAGAGACGTAAGGATGATTTTGGTCTCCTGGGGGACACACACCCTCTAAAGCCGCTGATCACCTGGTGTCTACAGGACAGCCGCGAGTCTAGACCGGATGTGATATCTACACATGAACAAGTGAAGCTGCTGGTACGTATGTTGTCATGATGTTGGAGGAGTGTGCATGCCATGTAGAACCACCTCTCTTGACATTCTTAAAGAGGCCTGAGTGGTTAGGGAGATCACTCATGCTCATTGTTTGGATCACACTAGTCAAGAAACTTCCACCTCAGACGATTTAGCAGCTCTGAGCCACCTTCTCCAGTGAAGTGAAAAAGTGGCTAAAAGCTGTCAAAACGTCTGAGCTGGAAGTTTCTAGTGTGACACTAAACAATGAGCTCTCTCAACATGAGTAACTGAAGATCAATTGGGATCAGCAGTGGGATCCATGTGAGAGGCAGTATTTCTGACCTTGCACTCGTCTGGCTTATGTGTTCCTCGTAATGGAGCAGTTCTTTGTATTAATATCTATGTAATAATTTGCTAAAAGTCCACCCTGTTTATGTGTTGATGCAGGTAGGTCATGTGAAGGAGGCTAGCTATGATAAGAGAATACGCCAGCTGGAGAGAGCATTGAGGAGGAGCAGGGAGAGAGAGGTGGGCATGAAGAAAAGGCTGGAGGAAGCAGAACTAGAGCTGGGGCGCACTAAAGCTGAAGTTACAGATCTGCAGGGATTGGTGAGGAAAAGACAGCAGGATCTGTGGGACAGCGGGTGCAGGGAAGTAAGATTGGAGGTGAGGCTGGAGGATGCAGAGCTGGGACACACTAAGGCTTAGTTGGTTGTAGATTTTCAGAAGCAGATTAAAAAACTATGACTGCTAGGAGCATTGCGCAGGTGGCTGCCTTAAATGGTGGAGGCTGTAGCTGGGTTCCAATGGGTATCCCATCTTGCCCATTTATTGATCTGACATCCTCTGTAGCATGCACAGGCTGAGTTGGCCCAGCTCAAGCAGACATTGGAGGCATATGTCTCAGGTTGGTTCACAGTCAATTTACACATGCCTGTGCAACACCATACGCAGTGGGAAGCATTGGCAGGCATACAACTTGGTGGATTTGTCATGAAAGGCATTTGGCAGGTTTTAAATTTGGCGGATTTTATAAAAATCACCAAACCATCAAATTTAAACCATGCTAATATTTCCCACTATGCAGTATGTTTATGTTAATGTATGTTTTCCTCTTGATGTTCAAGGAATGCAGGTGTACGTCTTTCCTTGTACTACAGGGCTATGTTTCATGCACAATTGCCACTTGACTTCACTAGCCAATAATAGATTTGAGCCAAACGTTTCAACAGCTATACAGCTGTCATCGTCAGTGGCAATACGAAACAGGGGAGAACTCACTTTGAATGCATTACTGTAAATGGGTGAGTGAGGTGGCGGGAAAACAGAACGGAATGAGTTTGACAGCAATAAACATGCATAGAATAAGTTAATAAAAGAGAAGCGAATCAAGGGGACAATCAGGGGGCTGCAAATAGGAACTGATTTCAAACTCAAGCAGCCCTTGGAGTCCACTGTCTGCTGCTGACGGTACTGGTATTCATGGCAACCGGTGAGGGGGAGGGGAGGCTCTGGGACAGTCACAGTAGGGTAGCCTTCATTAACCTGTGTGCTGTCCCAGTAGGCGTGTTGGCTGCTTACTGTGTGAGAGTCACTGTTCTAGACTACACAGAGGCCTTACGTGTACTCGTACGGCGTGACGTTCTTGGCTCGCTCCAGAGCCGCACCCACCTGCTGCTGGTGCTGCAGAGGTGGGCGGGGAAGGTTCAAGCACACCACATCCCGCCCCCACCCTTCTTGGCAGCGCTCACCTCTTGTGAGAGGAAAGGGATGATTTGTAAGCAAATGGCATTTAGGCGTTTTGCAATCTCAGCTTGTTTGTGCATTTCCACATTCAGGCAGTTGGACATCTCGTAGTACTTGTTAGCCTCATGACTATTGACAATTTGTAAGTGCAAGTCTTTGTTTGAATGACACATACATCTTTTGGGGTCACTTGTGTATAGCCATAGTAACGTAAGAATGTATTGAAACCACCCAGTCCACCCTATGTAAGGGATAGAGATGTAAAATTAAGGGTGTAAGAATGTCACTCACATTGTCCTTGTCACCCATGTTGTGGAAGTCTCCACAGGTTGGTAAACGTTTGTACATGTGCATGTGTGTGTGCATGTGTGTCGAAGAAACCAGGAATATAGACACTCAAAGCTAGGCTGAATGAACACAGGTACCTGCAAAGAGTCTGTCAGGCACATGCATTGTGTGTGCAGTGATAAAGTGCACTACGTAGTCTGTACCTCACATCACAGACAGTTGTAGTTAAAGTGCTCTTGTAGAGGTCTGACTGTAGCATTAACACATGGTTTAAAGAGGGTACATAGTGCCCAGGAAGCCAGGCTAGACAACTTAAAGCAGTGTGAA
>OX465049.1:5480395-5512895 GCA_949841015.1 Aplysina aerophoba
ATGGGCTTGAAGGTGAGGCTGGAGGAAGCATCATCAGATGTAGTAGATGCTAAAGCTCAGGTTCAATATATTTACAGGTAGAGATAGAGGAAGGACAGCAGGATCTGAGGGAGAGCAAGGCAAGGGAGGTGAGCTTGCAGAGAAGACTGGATGAGGTAGAAGTAGACCTTCCAATTTTACTGTATTTATTGTTTATATTTTTGGTTGCATTGGTTATCTAGAGATGCAAAGAATGTAGCACTGCAGTAACAGAGCAAGTGTTATGTCTGCACATGTTGAAATGTATAAAGGGATCATTGCATGCAAGTGTTAAATAATGTCTATAATTACTAATTCCTTTATTGCGTGTGTGTATGTGTGTGTGCATGTGCACGTGCGTGCGTGCGTGCGTGTGTGCGTGTGTGTGTATCTGTGTGGTGTGTGTGTGTGTGTGTGTGTGTGTGTGTGTGTGTGTGTGTGTGTGTGTGTGTGTGTGTGTGTGTGTGTGTGTGTGTGTGTGTGTGTGTGTGTGTGGTGTGCGTGTGGTGTGTGTGTGTTTGTGCATGTGGTGTGTGTGTGTGTGTGCGTGTGGTGTGTGTGTGCATGTGGTGTGTGTGTGATGTGTGTTTGTGTGTGCACGTGTGAAACTGTGACACAATGTGTAAAGTACAGCTGCATTTCTTTGCACTACTTTATAGGGAAGTAAACAGTGGTTGTGTGTGGATATCACAACAGTGCAGCAGGCTATGATATATAGCCCACTGTCTAGGAATCCAGCAATCCTGCATCATCAGATGAGGTCCCTGCACTCAAAAGGTGCTTAGCACTCTTTCAAGGTGCTTAGCTCCCAAATGCTCAATGCAGTTTTTCACATATATTCCTTTGATAAAGGCCGTTCTTGTAAGAACCAACTAATGCAGTTATGTGGGTGCTCCCTGCACAGAGTCCCATGGTGATGCAGCTCAAAACAATCATGTAGCAGAAGAATCGAGCTGCCTGGGTGCAGGAGAGCCAGAAGAAGAAGATGGTGCTGTCAAAGGAGATGTTCCTGCTTGTCACTGTATGGTTGGAACGCAGCCTCGCATGTTGAATGATGCACCTTCTTGTGTGTGTGTGTGGGGGGGGGGGGGGGGGACGTCTTTCACCTTCTGTCTGCCTTGCCTACTCATTTGTGGTTAGTAGGTTGTGAGTCTTCATATATGAAAGGTCTGTTGCTGCAGACCATGGTGTGATGCTGCAGACCATGGTGTGATGAACATTGTGTAGGATGAACGGTGTCTGCGTTGTACAACACACACCACACATGCTTTCTATCTTAAACGTATAGAGCAGGGCATGGAGTCGAGCTAGCAAACCGAGTGGTCTAAATTGACAGACAGTGATTGGTTGGCATTTTAGTATTATATATCAACTGTGTTCACAGTCATGTGCCGTCTCTTGATGTTATACTCATCACTAACACAATATGTGGAACTGCCTGAGGGTGCAGTGTGGCCGGAAGCCTGGCTGCCACATGCTTACTGGACGTTGGAGAACCCAGTGCATTGGTTTAATCTGCTGGGTGAACTGACACACAGGAGTGCTGTATCGCGAATGATGAGATGCACCCCAACCACTGCCCGCCCGTGTATAGTACCTCACTGATTGCCTCGGATACCAAGTGCATGCTGTATGTCCATCGGATTTATATGCATGTGCATCCAACTTTTACACTGATACAGCCTTGGGATCTAAGAGTTTAGAATTACTAGTGAACATCTATTATGAGGCTTCCTTCACAGAACTATTTAAATGCTTCTATATCTCAAACATAGGCACATCATGTGTTCCAAGCAACCTCTACATACCTGCCTGTTGCTGCCCCGTTAATCTTATACAGATCCCACAAGGAAGAGCAAACAAGCAGTGCAGAGTCAGACCCAGCTCCACAGCAGCAGTGGCTGCCCTCATGTTTAACAGTAGTTGCTTTCCTCTGCTTATTGTTGGTTTTTACTTATATTATAGGTACAGGGGTTTTCAGGTATATGTAACTGTTTCTATTATCTGTTCATATCAGCATACGAATTTACAACATTTTATCATAGTTCTGTACTGGTCGGTGTCCTACATTATGTATACATTGTCAATCCATGTGTGCCAAAGCCCATGCACTATGAACATGCATGCTATGGCAGCATATTCGAGTCCTATATAAATCGGCTCTGCTGCCTTTGGTAACTAGCTATGTTCTTCCTAAAGCCATCCTGTGCATTCATGCACTAAATTCCGTTACTGTAATTGATCCCTAGCTCATGTACCATGATGGCCAACACTGACTTCAATGAGCTGATCTAGGTATACCTAGCTATAGACAACGCAGTTCTGATAGAGTTGCACTTGTGGATCACTACCTCTCATGGGCTGGGGCTGGGGCAGCCTTCTCTCTTGCACGCCCGATAACCTGCAGTGCATTGCTCACAGTGCACTTGTGGATCACTACCTCTCATGGGCTGGGGCTGGGGCAGCCTTCTCTCTTGCACGCCCGATAACCTGCAGTGCACCTCTCGCAGTGCACTTGTGGATCACTACCTCTCATACTTGTATTATATTTCATGGACGGTTGCCAGCGTTACCATCTATAGGCCTGTTCACACATTACCTGTAATGCGCATTCGATGCGCATTCAATCTGGATTCGAGCGTTCACACTCTGATGCGCATTGGCGTCGATGCGCATTCCAATGCACTTCAGTGAAACCACCTGAGGTCAATCTTTGTTAATTGCCTTAACATGTCAGTCCCAAGTCCTTTGGCCTTCCGGCTAGCTAATTAAAATGCACATGGTGTGTTAGCTTTCTGTGAGTTTGTGGGGAGTACATGTACTGAGTTTGTGGGGCGTGTGGGTGCACGTTGGCTGACAGAGAGAGGGAGGCAATGCTGCTGTGGCTGCTGCTCCGTCGCAAGGTTCGTGAACTGGTACTCCCTGAAGAGCCCTCCACTGTGCCCCTCCCCTTTGACTGCTCCAGACTGTCCTTGAGCTTACGTGTGTGCCGTGGCAGGTAGTCCTCGTTCCTGCACTGAGGACTGCAGTACTTGAACTCTCCCAGCAGTGGGTCAAAGAACCTGGGGTTGGAGCAGCCTTCTCTCTTGCATGGCCGAGAACCTGCAGTGCACCTCTCACAGTGCAGGCCATTCACCAGCACAGCGCAGGGCTGCCGGCACTGAGGGCAGAGGTTAGCTGACTGTTGATGGTGGTTGACGTGTTGTGACCTGGTCCAAGGGGGTGATTGTGCAAAGTGAGGCACATCGCCGGTTGAGTACCCTCTGGCCCTCCAGCCTGAGGGACAGACAAAGAAGAATCAGGTGTGAGAATGAATCTGTTGGTGTACGACATAAGACAGGGGTTGGTCGCTCTCAACCTCCTACCTTGTACCCCAGAAGGATAGGGTGGCAGAACGGCTGGTTGAGCCTTCGAGGCATGCTTAACCGGAGGGTGGAGGCAGGTTCTACAAACTTGTCGGGTAGGAAACGATACAAAGTCGCTGCACGGGCAACCCGAAACGGAGCAACCTCCGCGCTCCACCCCTCTTTTGTCCAAGCCCATCTTGTGGGGAAGGGGTCGACGAGAGGGGAATCCCCCTACAATTCTCCCTCCTGTGACGTCATTGCAATCCCAAGAAAACAGGTCATTGAATGCGCGCAGCTACGTACGTAAAGGCTAGAGAATGGGAATCGACTCTAGAGGCGTTTATCGCGGAAGATGCGCTCATCCCGGGTGCCCCTGCACGGACTTTCAAGGAGATACTGGTACCAGTAAGTGTGTCAGGTGTCACCATCCGCCCACGAGCCATGGTGCTGGCAGAGACAAGCGCACCAGTCCGACCCCCACAGCGCATCACAGCGCAGACAGTGAGTTTAGTGCAAATGTTTTCACAGATTTACCCCATTTTTTCTGACTTGCATGTTGCTTCATCATACAATCTATCCACTGCTGTATGGAACCATTTGGCTTGTATGTCCATGATTTATTATTGATCTGTGTTTAGTGGACGTCTCTTTGCTGAGGGGCTGACTGTAGCCGTTAGCGCGTGGTTTAAAGAGGGTGTTACTGTATAGAGAGTCAGGCTAGACAACTCATGCAGTGACAGGCAGACGTAGTTTAGCGAACCCAATCCATTCTCACAGAGTTCAGTGTAGTGAACATCTCTGTCCATCATTCCAGGAGGTGCAGTAAGCCATGCAACTGCTTCGTCAGGGTGGCATTCAAGTCGGGAGTCACATGACAGGCAACCCCACCATCACAATCGCCTGCCATGGGGCGTCGTTGGTGGACTTGGTGGCATGAAGGTGTGCTATAGTTGTGGAACAGTGTACTCGCCTGTAGATTTGGGGGCGTGTCCCAAGTGTTGCCCAAGAGAAGCATGCAAGAGAGGGTGTGGCAAACCAGCCTTTTATTCCTTGGAACTGGGCTCGTTCAGCTACTGTAGTCCAGAGTGCCGTGACAGGTGTGAGCTGGAGGTGGCCAGGAGCGAGGTGGCTAGTTTAGTGAAGGAGTTTGAGGTGAACCCTGGGAGAGACATGTCTCGAGCACCTGCAAAGGAGTCTTCTGTCAACCATGGTGCAACGTCACAGCTTCCCACCAGGTGCAGCCCTTGGGGTGATGACACACCAACCACTGCAGGTGTTACTCCTGGGCCCCCTTCCACTCAGCAACCTCCACCATCACAAAGCCAAGCCACGATGAAGTATAATCTGACCTTTGATGCTGTTCGTGCCATGTCGCTGTATGACAGTGGAAGGATACAGACAGTGAACAGCACAAAGGGGGTGAGACACTGATAACTGAGCGGGTACATACATTTTTATATAGATCAACCTGTCAAGCAAGGCCACTGCACTGGGCAGCCTTCCTGACTAAAAGGTTATACTATAGTCAGTAAGTGTTATGCAAGCTGGTGTGTAACATGTCCAAGTTTGTCAACTACACAGCTTGAAAGTAGCGACTGATGGAGAGCTTCAGCCATGCAAGCCACCGGTGTGGCCACGATTCTTCGTCCCCAATCGCCATATATATACGGTCATGGGCGGGCTGCAATGCTGCAACCACTTAGAACCCATGCCTTGAGGAACTGTGCGATGGTATGCTCAGCGGGCAGCTAGCATGTGTATGTGCATGAGCCCGCGAGCCAGAGGTGGATGATGGTGCACCGTTCCTAAGCTCTATACAATTGTCAGCTAAGCTCTATACAATTGTATAGAGCTTAGCTTTATGTGTGTTAATCACCTATTGTGCTACTGTATGTAGCACTATATTGATTGTGTCTTGATTCCGATTGGTGCAGATGTTGGTGGCGTCTGTTGAGGTGAACAAGGACACATTAGCCTGTGGTGTCCAGCCTCTGGATCTGATCACTCTGTTGGATGGCAAGCGAGCTGAGAGCTTGGGTGACCCTTTTGGACAGTGCAATTTACTTGTTAAAATGACAAAGACAGTTGCAGATGTGTGGATTGCACGGATGTCAGTGATTCCTTCCATGTCTGACCTTCAAGGTGAGCAGCTGTTGACTACATACTGTATACTATGCTATACTACTTTTACAGTATACGTAACATGTGCTGTGATGAGTTATTGTCTGGCTCTGTTGAAGGCCTTGTGGAACCAGTCCAGTCCAACAGAAAGTACAGGATTGTTGGGTTTCTAGTGACACAGAAGGACCTGATGGACCCCGCCTCCTTCCTGGGAGTGTGCATGGATGGACACTCAAATGGGAGAAGGGTATGTACGCAATCTTGCCAGCTGTCATTGCGAGTTAGTACCTATACAGTGGTGATGGTGAATGCACCATTGCTGCAGGTGGACCGGGTAGATGTACTGAGAGAGGCAGACAAAGCAAGGCTCCGTAAGAATGACATCATTGAGTCTGTGACCTTGGTCACTGAGGATGGAGAGGTGCATGGCCCGGATGAGAAGTGGAGTTTTGATAGCATCAGCAGAACTGCAAAGAGCTCACCATCTGTCTTTGCCCTCCTCATGACTGTACTGAACTTTTAACAACTTCTGTGTGAATGTGACCTTCATGGACTATTGCATGTCCAAGGCTAGGCATGTCAAGAGTGCATTAGGTCCTGGCCAGACTTACTTTGTAAGTAAAGGTTTGTGTAAGGAATGGAATGTTTTTGCTGTATATGTGTCTACTTGATAGCCAGCAGTGTGCCTGTTAGCAAAAACGTTACAAGGCAGACTGGATGACGCAACTGTTTCCGAGTAAATGCGCAAGTACATTGCTACAAGTGACGCAGACTGTGGCAGCTGCAAGAGCTCTCTGCACTAGCTACAGCTGTATGCATGTACAGCATGCATGCATGGAGCTTCAATACAACATACAACATAATGAAAGTACATAATGTGAGTATTATTGTAAACAATACAAGTTGACATGATACAATGTAAAATTACAGCTAATGTTAACAGACATGCTAAATTAAATTGGACGATTGTCAATCCACGCTACTCCCAGTGTCCGATGCGTCCGAGCTGACCTTCTTCGCCCTGGAATGCACTCCCTCACCACCACCCTCGTTCCTACGCTTTCTGCCCCTCTGGGACACAGGCCCTAACACAGCCTCCATCTCCTTCCTCAGCTCCCCCCTCAGTTTCATCAGCAGCTTTCCAAGCCTGTTCTGTCCCCTTCCATCCCCACCGTCACCCCAGTAGGAGTCCTGGTTCGTGTGCTCAACCAGTTTGCGGTCACCCGTATCGAGTAGCATCTTTGTGAGTTGCTCGTGCTGTGTGAACTTGGCATACAGTGCAACATACATCACGTCCTCCTTCACCGCCTCCCAGTCACTCCTCCGCTACTGCAGACCGAGGCCAGGGGTGCGGGAGATGTCAAATGCCTCCCTCGCTGTCTGGCTCTGTTGGATGGCGTCATAGAGGGGAGTGCCAATGTACTTCTGCACTTGAAAGTAGTTCTCTGACGTGGCCCCAACCTTGCCGTCAATCTGGAGGGGGGCCTGATAGAAGTTGGTGAACGCGTAGTACGGTTCATGCTTGTGGTAGAACTTAATGGCACTGGATCCTCCCCTTCCAGGGTTACCATGGCTACCAGAAGTGCTATGGGAACTGGATGCCCAAAGGGCACTGACCTTGCCTACAACAATACAATTAAAGGAATGCTGTCAACACAGACCCAGCAAGGCTGAGACAATACACTAACATGGTACACAGAACACACGCACCAGCCATCCATCCAAGTACTCCTTGCGACTCGTCCTCTGTGTGGTGGCTCCATGCTGCCCTGCCGCTCCTGGTCTGCTCGGCCCGGTACTGATCAGCATGGGTCCGCCCACAGAAGTCGTGCACACGACCGTCCCTCTCTACATGGAAGGTTTCTGCGTGGCTAGGTTGCTGCATTATAATGATCAGAAACTGCACTAGTCAAAATTTCACAGGAGGATGCCGAGGTCACTTGATTCAAACGTTTCGACCCAATCCTCATCAGTGAGAAAAGATAGTGGCAGGCGTTTTTACACACAAGAATGGCAGGAATTGGTGATGCCCAGGGTGGTATGGGAGGGGAAGAGAAGCCCTCCACTATCACATTTCACCACTGCTGCTTTTGTCATGTCTCCCAGGACCACTATAGTTACCCTGAGTGTTGTGTTGACTTCTCTGACCACCGCTGCCAGCGGTCTGGTAACTGCCATGACCTTCCTGACAGCCACTGTCACCTCTCTGACCATCATCACCACCCTGACCGCTGTCATCACTCTGACCACTACCGTTACCTCACTGATGACTGTCACTATTCTGACCACTACTGTTACCTCACTGATGACTGTCACTATTCTGACCACTACTGTTACCTCACTGATGACTGTCACTATTCTGACCACCACTTTCACCTCGCTGATGACTGTCACTATTCTGACCACCACTTTCACTTTGCTAATGACTGTCACCACTCTGACTACTGTCACCCCTCTGACTATCATTGTCACCACTCTGACCCCTGTCTCCTTTCTGACCACTGTCATCACTCTGACCACTGTCACCTCTCTGACCACCACTGCCCTCCTGAAACTGCCTCATCTGCCTCTCTTCCTCCTTGTGGTGCACGTCACAGCATGCTAGAAGCCTCCCACTGCCCTCCACTGCACGCACCTCACTGCACCCAGGGTACTGGCAACCGAGGCCCTCACCACTATCTCTCTTCTCTTTGTCCTTTAGTGTACTGAACTTCTCTGTCCATCATTCTAGGAGGTGCAGTAAGCCATGCAACTGCTTCGTCAGGGTGGCATTCAAGTCGGGAGTCACATAGCAGTCAACCACACCAGCACAATCGCCTGCCATTTGGCACTTTTGGTGGACTTGGTGGTAAGAAGGCCTGCTTTAATTGTGGAACAGTGTACTCAGCTGTTAATTTGGGGGCGTGTCGAAAGTGTTGCCCAAGAGAAGCATGCAAGAGAGGGTGTGACAAACTAGCCTTTTATTCCTTGGAGCTGGGCTCGTTCAGCTACTGTAGTCCAGAGTGCCGTGACAGGTGTGAGCTGGAGGGGGCCAGGAGCGAGGTGGCTAGTTAACCCTCGGCGGCACGTAACGCTGCGAGGGGTTATGGTAATTGGTCTGTGTGTGTGTCCGAGTCTACGTAATCGGATAGGAATCATTTATTATTGCGTACTTTGCAGTATTGTGACTACGCCTGCCTCATGTATAAAATATCCATATGACGTCATGCATACATTGAGCTTCTACACTAGACTCTTAATAAAGTGGATACAGGAATCTGCAACAATGTTAATTTAGCTAGCAAATTTTGTTGCATAACACGCGCCGAGGGTTCTGCACTTTAGTGCTTCATTTAGTGAAGGAGTCTGAGGTGAACCCTGGGAGAGGCAGCTCCCAACCTACACCTACAAATGACTCATGGTGCAATGCCACAGCCTCCCACCAGGTCCTGGCCTCAAGGTGACGACATGCCTACTACACCAGGTATCACACCTGGGGCCCTTCCCACTCAGCAGCCTCCTCCACAAGAACAGGACGGTTTTAGTGCCTGTAACTGCAAGCTGTCCCGAGATGCTGCTCGTGCCATGTCGCTGTATGACAAGGGAAAGCTACAGACAGTGAAAGGCACAAAAGGAGTAAGCTATTAATTGGCACATGCACTTATAATGCATCCTGTCTAATGAGGTCACTGTACCCACAGCCACCTGTCTATAGTGACCAGCCTTCCCTGACTGAATTCGACCAAATATATATGCGAAAACATGGTCACCTAGTGACACAGTGCTATGTACACTACGTACATTGCGTCTTGATTCTGCCAGGGTGCAGATGTTGGTGGCGTCCGTTGAGGTGAACAACACATTAGCCTGTGGTGTCCAGCCCCTGGATCTGGTCACCCACTGCGACAGCATGCCAGTTGAGATTTTGAGTGACTTTTTTGGACGTTGCAATTTATTTGACACAATGACACAGACAGTTGCAGATGTGTGGATTGCACGGACATCCTTGGTCCTTTCCATCTGACCTACATCGTTGAGAGTTAAAGCAGATAGTAGGTTAAAGCAGTCGATCGACGTTGGGAAAAAATGGTGACTCGCGCCAGGACACACTTCGAAAAAGATACTTCGGTCTGGCTACAACAACTGTAGTGTTAGTGTTAGGGTTAGGTTTCCATTCAACCTGTCGGTTCAATCTAGAACGCCAGTTAGCGGAAGATACGTAGAAAAACGGCTTGTCCATATATCGGTATGCATAATCGCTTGACTCTGCCCACAGCAGAAGATGGCTGGTCACAAGCTCCCCCCCAAACCCGTCGGTCTGGTCATTGGCCAGGTGCGAGCCCAAGGCTCCTACGGCACAGTCCATTCTGGAGAGCTGGACGGAAGCCCTGTGGTCGTCAAGAAACTGCACCACGTCCTTCTCCAGGCGCCGGACAACGATAAGCTCATGAGCGACTTCTACAAAGAGTGCCGCATCTTGTCCACCATCCGTCACGCCAACGTGGTTAGGTTTATCGGAGCGTACTGGGACCAGGAGGCGAAGGAACCGCTACTGGTAATGGAAGCAGCCAAAGAGAACCTAAGGGAGTTTCTGGAACGGAATAAAGCACATCTTGGCCTGGAGAAGCAGCTTGCGATCTCCTCCAGCATGACGGAGGGGTTGAGGTTCCTGCACGAGAGAGCGGAGCCAATAATCCATCGAGATCTGAAGCCAGAGAACGTCCTTGTGTGGGAGGACGGTACAGTCAAGATTGGTGATTTTGGTCAGTCTAAGCTGCTAGGCCAGCCCCAGAGCTACATGAAGACTACTCAGCCGGGAACAGTTGCCTACATGCCTCCAGAAGCGCTGAGGAAGAAACCAAGTTATACCTCGAAGGTAGACGTCTTCTCACTGGGAGTGGTGATGTTGGAGGTTTGCACACAGACCCCACCATCTCTGTCACTGGTAGGGATTGGCACAATGCCTGAGGTGGAGCGACATGAAGATGATCTTGCTCTTCTAGAGGACACACACCCTTTGAAGCCGCTGATCATCTGGTGTCTACAGGACACCCACGAGTCTCGACCTGATGTGAAGGCTACCCATGGTCAAGTGAAACTACTGGTAAGTGTCATGCAGTGGGAGAAATGTGCCTCAAAGATCACTTGGGACAGGCAGTGATGTTCACTGAGAGGCAGTATGCTTGACCCTTAGCTCATCATGCTTACGCACTTGGTGACAGAGAGAGCCTTTAGTTTCCTCATAGCTTTCTTTCTAGAAGACTATACAGTGCATTGTTGCAGTCCTGCACACACGTCCTTGACATGGAATACAGCGAGCAAGTAGATGAACAGATTTGCCCGTTATTTACCTTGCACCTACCTTGTGTATATGTTAATATAGGAAGGTGGTGTGAAGGAGACGGACTACCAACAGAGAATACGTCAGTTGGAGGTGGCACTGAGGGAGAGCAGAGAAAGCGAGACGGGTTTGCAGACAAGGCTGCAGGAAGCAGTGTCAGAGCTGAAGTGCACTAAGGCGCAAGTTGCAGACTTGCGGATAGTGGTGGAGAATGAACATCAGGAAGTGAGGAAGAGCAAGGAGAGGGAAGTGGACTTAAAGGTAAGACTGGGGGAGGCAGCGTCAACGCTGATGGATGTTTACATGCAGGTTACATATTTACAGGCAGTGATGGAGCAAGGACAGCAGGATCTGAGGAAGAGCGAGGAGAGGGAGGCAAGCTTGCAGAGAAGGCTGCAGGAAGCAGTATCAGAGCTGGAGTGCACTAATGCTCAAGTTGCAGACTTGCAGATAGTAGTGGAGAAAGGGCATCAGGAAGTGAGGGAGACCAAGTTGCAATATGAGGTGCATAAGAAGGTGCTGATATCTGCTAATCACACCATTCGTGAGGATTATAAAGCTGTGTGTAATTAGTTGAGCATTGCCGTACACTCGTGACTTTAGTGGTGCCAGAAGTGGAGGTGTGCTGTAGCGTACATGAGTGTGTTGTGTGCACATGTGTGGACCTGCCTGTGGAACCTTGTAAATGAACCTAGCAGCATGCTATTGTGGTCAGGTGGTGGTGCAGGGGAGGCCAGCTGCCTTGCCCACATGTGACTGTCATAGATGTCCACTACTGTCACCAGGTCCCAGTGCACTATCTCGTATGTCCATGTATTGAGCTGACGTCCCTGTTCTGTACTCAGGCTGAGTTGACAAACCTCAGGCAGACACTGGATGCATGGAAGGCTACAGCGGAGGTGAGTGGGCATTGGACATGCGTGCAAATACTGCTCTTCAATGGCGACAGCAAGTGTGTAGCGTGTTACACTTTGTAGAGACGAGATGAAGAGTGTCTGAGTAAGGTTAGAGAGTTGGAGAGTTTGCTCAGCACCAGAAGGCACAGTGCCACAATGCAGTCAGCTGGTGAACTTGCATCATCCATGCTGCCAAGCCCATTAATGACGTCCACCACAGGTTGGTACAATGTCTCTTTTAGGTACCTGGCTACTCAGTAAACGTCACTGCATGAAGTGTGTGTGTGCTCCTCAGAACTGTATTGTACGTGGCTAAGCTGGTGTCAAGGCAACTGAGTCAGACTCATCTTGTTCTGTTTTATCAGTTTAGACAGGTAGTGGGAGTGACCAGCAATTAGTGAGCCCGATGAAGCCTTGGGTAGACAGCAGTGATAGGCATCAGTGGCAGTCTGATGCTACGATACCACCGTCAGACTCATTTTGTTCTGTTTTATCAGTTCAGACACCTCCAAGCCCTGATGCAGAGGACCTGCCCACTCCAGTGAAGTGTGTAGACTGCGAGTCGCAATTATCAGCAGAAGAAATCCAGCACCGCAGGGAGCAAGGGGAAGCCCTAGTCTGTGGTGCTTGCAGAAGTGCTCACATGAGCCAACTACACGCTGGCAGTGAGGGCCAGGGCTTGTTGGATCAGGCCAGTGAGGACACACGACGCAGCCCAGAAGTAGTGCCAGAAGGACCGATGTGCAAGCTGCCAGGATGCCCCAAGCAAGCTCAGGGGAAGGGCAAATACAATGCATTTTGCAGCAAAGCTCATTACCAGATGTATGACCTGATGACACCGTCACCTGTGTCACTAAAACCGTCTACTCCTCAAAGGTCCCCCACATCACCAACAGGTTGGTGCTTAGTCAGAGTATAAATCTACTAATCTATATAGGCTCTGGGTGGGACCTATATACACGTAGATAGGGGGGCATATATACGTAAGTGTAGTTAAATATAGAGTATGCCCCCCGGCAGTTTGAACTATCCCGAGGTTGAAACAGCTTACCACTAGCTCTGATGCCATGGCACTCACTTATCACGTGCAGCCAACATGCACATGTTTGTGAGGATGTCAGTCTGCTGTGTCAACAGTGCACATGCAAACATCAGCTCTTCGTCCATTGGGCCTTTAGGCACACTCAGTTCATTGAGTGATAGTGCGTTGGCTTTGTCATTGTCAGTGCGTTTCTGGGGAGTACATGTAGTGATATACATAGTGTGCTCATGTGTGTGAGTGTGAGTGCACACTGGCCAACAGAGAGAGGGAGGCAATGCTGCTGTGGCTGCTGCTCCGTCGCAGTGTTGGTGAACTGGTACTCCCTGAAGAGGCCTCCACTGCGCACCTCCCCTTTGATTGCTCCAGACTGTCCTTGAGTTTACATGCATACTGTGGCAAGTGTGTTCTCACGTGTGTGAGTGTGAGTGATAAATTGAAGGCTGTATACGTGTGTAATCAGTTGGACATTGTCACTCATGAGCTTAGTGATGCCTCCACTACCATGGGACATGCAATGGCAGCATATGGAAGTCTTCTACAACTCAGCTCAGTTACTACTTTTGGTAGCTACTATATCTATAGCCTGTTCTTCCATGCACTAGCTTCCCTAGCTGCTCATTTAATCCGTATAGCTCACTATCGCAGAGGGTGTTCTCATCCCGGGTGCTCCTGCATGAACTTTCAGAGAAGCTCTGGTGCTAGTAAGTGTTACGCGTGTGGCCATCCGCCCGCGAGCCACAAGGTCTCGCCTCAGGCACTTGGTGCTGGTAACGACAAGTGCACCAGTCCGACACCCGCAGCAGACCACAGCACAGTCAGTGAGTTCAGTGGACGTCTCCTTGCTGAGGGGCTGACTGCGTGGTTTAAAGTGGGTGAGAGTCAGGCTAGACAACTCATGCAGTGACAGTCAGATGTAGTTTAGCAGACTCAATCTGTTCTCACAGGGTTCAGTGTAGTGAACTTCTCTGTCCATCATTCCAGGAGGTGCAGTAAGCCATGCAACTGCTTCGTCAGGGTGGCATTCAAGTTGGGAGTCACATGGCAGTCAACCCCTCCACCACCGTCACCTGCCATGGGGCGGCGTTGGTATACTTGGTGGAATGAAGGCCTGCTATAGTTGTGGAACAGTGTACTCGCCTGTCGATTTGGGGGCGTGTCCCAAGTGTTGCCCAAGAGACACATGCAAGAGTAAGTGTGGCAAACCAGCCTTTTATTCCTTGGAACTGGGCTTGTTCAGCTATTGTAGTTCAGAGTGCCGTGACAGGTGTGAGCTGGAGGGGGCCAGGAGGGAGGTGGCTAGTTTAGTGAAGGAGTTTGAGGTGAACCCTGTGAGAGACATGTCTCGAGCACCTGCAAAGGAGTCTTCTGTCAACCATGGTGCAACGTCACAGCTTCCCACCAGGTGCAGCCCTTGGGGTGATGACACACCCACCACTGCAGGTGTTACACCTGGGCCCCCTTCCACTCAGCAACCTCCACCACCACAAAACCAAGCCACGATGAAGTATCATAATTGCAAGCTGACCTTTGATGCTGTTTGTGCCATGTCGCTGTATGACAGTGGAAGGATACAGACAGTGAACAGCACAAAGGGGGTGAGACACTGATAACTGAGCGGGTACATACATTTTATATAGATCAACCAGTCAAACAAGGTCACTGCATTGGGCAGCCTAGCTTCCTGACTAAAAGGTTATACTATAGCAACACATTGTTCCATGCCTCCACAAAGCATCTACCATATTATATTAATACTTTACGTGTGTTAATCACCTATTGTGCTATGTAGCACTATATTGATTGCGTCTTGATTCTGATTGGTGCAGATGTTGGTGGCGTCTGTTGAGGTGAACAAGGACACATTAGCCTGTGGTGTCCAGCCCCTGGATCTGATCACTCAGTTGGATGGCAAGCGAGCTGAGAGCTTGGGCAACACTTTTGGACATTGCAATTTACTTGTTAAAATGACAAAGACAGTTGCAGATGCGTGGATTGCACGGGCATCCCTGATCCCTTCCATGTCTGACCTACAGCAGGGTGAGCAGCTGTTTACTGTACTATTGTGTGTCTGAGTAGAGGCCCAGGGCCTCTATTTATTCTGGTCCTTTTAACCTGTCCAGTATACATAGATGAGTATGGTAACCAGTTCTGTGTAGGTTTTAGATGTGGTGTTTGCGTGATTCGTATGCTCCTTATATGCTGTGATGAGTTATTGTCTGGGTCTGTTGAAGGCTTTGTGGAATCACACCAGTTCAGCAGAAAGTACAGGATTGTTGGGTTTCTAGTGACACAGAAGGACCTGATGGACCCCGCCTCCTTCCTGGGAGTGTACATGGATGGACAATCAAATGGGAGAAAGGTATGTATGCAATCTTGCCAGCTGTCATTGTGAGTTAGTACACGGTGGTGATGGTGAATGCACCATTGCTGCAGGTGGACCGGGTAGAGGTACTGAGTGAGGCAGGCAAAGCTGGGCTCCGTAAGAATGACATCATTGAGTCTGTGACCTTGGTCACTACGGACGGAGAGGTGCATGGGCCTGATGTAGAGTGGACTTTTGATAGCATCAGCAGATATGCAAAGAGCTCACCATCTGTCTTTGCCCTCCTCATGATTGTATTAAACTACTAACAACTCCTGTGTGAACATGACCTTCATGGAATGTTGCATGTCCAAGGCTAGGCATGCCAAGAGTGCATTAGGTCCTGGCCAGACTTATTTTGGAAGTAAGGTTTGTAAGGAATGGAATGTTTTTATTGCTGTATATGTGTGTACATGATAGCCAGCAGTGTGCCTGTTGGCAAAAACGTTACAAGGTAGACTGGCTAATGCAACTGTTTCCGAGTAAATGCGCAAGTACGTACATTGCTACAAGTGACAGCAGACTGACAGCTGCAAGAGCTCTCTGCACTAGCTACAGCTGTATGCATGTACAGCATGCATGCATGGAGCTTCAATACAACATACAACATAATGAAAGTACATAATGTGAGTATTATTGTAAACAATACAGGTTGACATGATACAATGTAAAACTACTGCTAATGTTAACAGACATGCTAAATTAAATTGGACGATTGTCAATCCACGCTACTCCCAGTGTCCGATGCGTCCGAGCTGACCTTCTTTGCCCTGGAATGCACTCCCTCACCACTCCCCTCGTTCCTACGCTTTCTGCCCCCCTGGGACACAGGCCCGAACACAGCCTCCATCTCCTTCCTCAGCTCCCCCCTCAGTTTCATCAGCAGCTTTCCAAGCCTGTTCTGTCCCCTTCCATCCCCACCGTCACCCCAGTAGGCGTCCCGGCTCGTGTGCTCAACCAGTTTGCGGTCACCCGTATCAAGTAGCATCTTTGTGAGTTGCTCGTGCTGCGTGAACTTGGCGTAAAGTGCAACATACATCACGTCCTCCTTCACTGCCTCCCAGTCACTCCTCCGCCACTGCAGACCAAGGCCAGGGGTGCGGGAGATGTCAAATGCCTCCCTCGCTGTCTGGCTCTGTTGGATGGCGTCATAGAGGGGAGTGCCAATGTACTTCTGCGCTTGAAAGTAGTTCTCTGACGTGGCCCAAACCTTGCCGTCAATCCGGAGGGTGGCCTGATAGAAATTGGTGAACTCGTAGTACGGTTCATGCTTGTGGTAGAACTTGATGGCACTGGATCCTCCCTTTCCAGGGTTACCATGGCTACCAGAAGTGCTATGGGAACTGGACCCCCAAATGGCAGTGATCTTTCCTACAACAATACAAAAGAATGCTGTCAACACAGACCCAGCAAGGCTGAGACAATACATTAACATGGTACTGATACACAGAACACACGCACCAGCCATCCACTCAAGTACTCCTTGCGACTCGTCCTCTGTGTGGTGGCTCCATGCTGCCCTGCCGCTCCTGGTCTGCTCAGCCCGGTACTGATCAGCATGGGTCCGCCCACAGAAGTCGTGCACACGACCGTCTCGCTCCACATAGCATGGACGTTGACATCCAGGGTACCAGCATGTTCTAGGCCTGGGTGCGGGTGGGTCGGTCTGGGGTGTGTGGCCCCTACCTGGACATTGAGACAGGAGGTGGCACAGTAAGAGTGGTTGGGGTGGTATGGGAGGGGAAGAGAAGCCCTCCACTACCACATCTCACCTCTGCTGCTTCTGTCTCGTCTTCCAGGACCACTATAATTACCCTGAGCACTGTGTTGACTTCTCTGACCACCGCTGCCAGCGGTCTGGTAACCGCCATGACCTTCCCAACAGCCACTGTCGCCTCTCTGGCCACTACTGTCACCTTTCTGATGACCACCACTGTCACCTCTCTGACCACCACTGTCACTACTCTGCCCACCACTGTCACCTTTCTGATGACCACCACTGTCACCTCTCTGACCACCACTGTCACTACTCTGTCCACCACTGTCACCTTTCTGTCCACCACTGTCACCCTTCTGACCACCACTGTCACTACTCTGTCCACCACTGTCACCTTTCTGACCACCACTGTCACTACTCTGTCCACCACTGTCACCTTTCTGTCCACCACTGTCACCCTTCTGACCACCACTGTCACTATTCTGTCCACCACTGTCACCTTTCTGACCACCACTGTCACTACTCTGTCCACCACTGTCACCTCTCTGACCACCAATGTCACTACTCTGTCCACCACTGTCACCTCTCTGACCACCACTGTCACCTTCCTGACCACCACTGTCACCTTTCTGCCCACCATTGTCACTACTCTGACCAGCACCGTTACCTCGCTGATGACCATTGTCACCTCTCTGACCACTGTCACCCCTCTGACCACCACTACCCTCCTGAAATTGCTTCAGCTGCCTCTCTTCCTCCTTGTGGTGCACGTCACAGCATGCTAGAAGCCTCCCCCTGCCCTCCACTGCACGCACCTCACTGCACCCAGGGTACTGGCAGCCGAAGCCCTCACCACTGTGTGAGGGAGCTGGAGACAAGTACACACAACAGGGTTACTGCATGAGACGCTTAACCAGATTCATTTCTACCATGCACCAACCTGTTGGTGATGTGGGGGACCTTTGAGGAGTAGACTGCTTTAGTGACACAGGTGACGGTGTCATTATGTCATACATCTGGTAGTGGCCTTTGCTGCAAAATTCATTGTACTTGCCCTTCCCCTGAGCTTGCTTGGGGCATCCTGGCAGCTTGCACACCGGTCCTTCTGGCACTACTCCTGGGCTGCGTCGTGTGTCCTCACTGGCCTGATCCAACAAGCCCTGTCCCTCACTACCAGCGTGTAGTTGGCTCAAGAGAGCACTTCTGCAATTATCACACAATGGAGCTTCCCCTTGCTCCTTGCGGTGCTGGATTTCTTCTGCTGATAGTTGTGTCTCACAGTCTACACACTTCACTGGAGTGGGCAGGTCCTCTGCATCAGGGTTTGGAGGTGTCTGAACTGATAAAACAGAACAAGATGAGTCTGACTCAGTTGCCTTGACACCAGCTTAGCCACGTACAGTACAGTTCTGAGGAGCACACACACAGTTCATGCAGTGATGTGCACTGAGTAGCAGGGTACCTCTCTGTGCAGTGCCTGGCCACTCTCCCTGGTTGCCTGCCTCGCCCTGCTGCTGTTTGTTGGAGTCTAGCCCCTCCCCCGGGGATGCTGTGTCTGGGGTTGTACCTGTCAGCGGCTCCACATCACTCCCATTAGCAGGAGTGGGTTCAGGACCTGAACAGACAGCACAGCGTGCAGGAGAGTGGGACAGCAGAGGGAAGGCTGAGCAAGAGCACTGGGCTACTACAAGACTGGGCTACTCAGGGTTCTCTTGCGGAAATCACCAACCAAAGATTTTCTTTGAAATACCAAACGTGATGCAACCCAGCTGAACAAGCTTCTTCAACAAGACTGGGCTACAACAGGCACTGGGCTACTACAGGCACCGGGCTACTACAGGCACTGGGCTACTACAGGGACTGGGCTACTACAGGCACACTATGCATAGTTGTGACATGTGGTGAAGACCTGAGCCTACCTGTAGCCTCCCTTTCATGGAGAAGACCAGTTGGTTCTTCAGTCTTTCCCTCTACAGTGCAACAGCCCTGAGGAGGTGCCTTGTCCTTCAAGTGTGAGCTTCCTCCATCCTCCTCTTCCTTCTCATCAGCAGTGGCCCTGTTGCTGAGGCCATCAGGTGTCTGGGCACGGCTGCCATCCTCTCCAGGGCTGGCCGGTGGTATCGTTCCATCAGACTGCCGCTGATGCCTATCACTGCTGTCTATCCAAGGCTTCAGCGGGCTCACTAATTGCTGGTCACTCCCACTACCTGTCTGAACTGATAAAACAGAACAAGATGAGTCTGACTCAGTTGCCGTGACACCAGCTTAGCCACTTACAGTACAGTTCTGAGGAGCACACACAGTTCATGCAGTGACGTGCACTGAGAAGCCAGGTACCTCTTTGAGCAGTGCCTGGCCACTCTCCCTGGTTGCCTAGCCCCTCCCCCAGCTCCTCCCCCGGGGACGCTGTGTCTGGGGCTGTACCTGTCAGCGGCTCCACATCACTCCCATTAGGACCTGAACAGACAGCACAGCATGCATGATAGTGGAACAGCAGAGGGAAGGCTGAGCAAGAGCACTGGGCTACTACAAGACTGGGATATTACAGGCACTGGGCTACTACAGGCAATGGGCTACTACAGGCACTGGGCTATTACAGGCACTGGGCTACTTTAGACTGGGCTATTACAGGCACTGGGCTACTACAGGCAATGGGCTACTACAGGCACTGGGCTACTACAGGCACTGGGCTACTTTAGACTGGGCTATTACAGGTAATGGGCTACTACAGGCAATGGGCTACTACAGGCACTGGGCTACTACAGGCAATGGGCTACTACAGGCACTGGGCTACTACAGGCACTGGGCTACTACAGGCAATGGGCTACTACAGGCACTGGGCTACTACAGGCACTGGGCTACTACAGACACACTATGCATAGTTGTGACATGTGGTGAAGACCTGAGCCTACCTGTAGCCTCCCTTTCATGGAGAAGACCAGTTGGTTCTTCAGCCCTTCCCTCTACAGTGCAACAGCCCTGAGGAGGTGCCTTGTCCTTCAAGTGTGAGCCTCCTCCATCCTCCTCTTCCTTCTCATCAGCAGTAGCCCTGTTGCTGAGGTCATCAGATGTCTGGGCACGGCTGCCATCCTCTCCAGGGCTGGCCGGTGGTGGTGTTCCATCAGACTGCCACTGATGCCTATCGCTGCTGTCTGCCTGATGCTTCAGTTGGCTCACTAATTGCTGGTCACTCCCACTACCTGATGCTGCCCCACCCCCACTCACAGACGAACGTGTAAGGGAGTGGTCGCTAACTTGTGACATTACATGAATGGGCACTGCCAGAGGCGCTGGTGGGGGAGAGGGGGAATCCCTATTACCACTGCAGCCAGCAGTGGGGGCATCTGCGCATGACTCAACCACAGAGGGAGTTGAAGGAGTAAGTTTTATTGGTAGGCCATTGTCAGGTTCTTTCGCTTCTAAATTTGATTCAGTGGGAGTGTGTTGGGTTGCTGAGTGCGCCGTGCCTCCTTTCAACTTCTTCCCCTCCTCTTCACGTTCGTCTTGCGAGGAATCTTCACACTTTACCGACGTTCCCACGTTCATTGCGTACTGGACATTCTGGTGTCCTGTACTTTCTGATTCCCCCTTGCACTGGGTGTTTTGCTCGTCCAAAGGCGGTCCCTTGCTACATAATGTCTGCCCCATACCATCGAGCTCCACTTGGTTGTCTCTGCTTTTGAAGCAACACCCGCACCAGATCATGCTATCTTCCTCTGAGCTCTCCCTCGCAACTACACTCTGTCCTGTACGACCGACTACGTTTCACCATTCACCCCGACTTGGATAGCTGAACAAAAGTTCTTGGAGTCCGACGGGGTTTCCCCATGCCCTGTCCCGTGACGTCATATGCTCACCTGCAATGTTCCACAGGACCTTGTTGTTGCTGCTCCTCTCGCAGCTCGTACGCCACCACGCTGGCAGCGCCCATTCAATCAACGTGCATTATGACAGCGCCGTGTCTGTGAACGGAGAAGTAAAAGTGCCACCAGTGTTTGGAATAACGCAAGTTCACTCTCGAATAATTGCTGCACCATAGATCGATAGAGGACAACCTCTAAGATTGTGCCATTACCTTTATCATAGTGGTGGGTTGGTCAAAGGGACCAGGTAGGCCATGAATGATACTTTCCATGGCACATGGGAACTCTATTCGCTCTGTCCCCTGTTCTCCGTTCACAGTGCCTATGTCGGCTCAGACCAGTTTACCACCCAAGAAGGGCAGGCGTACCTGCGTGACCACCATATTGACATTGTGGGTCTGGCAGCCCTACTACCCAATATACTTCCCAAATCAACTGCCAAACTCTCCCCGGCAGAGCTCAAAGAGTGGCTGAGCAGCCCTGAAGCTGCCGAGGCCTTCAACAAGACGGAAGTATCCCGTGTCCTCGCCTCTGGTGGGCTGCACAAGGCCGGATCCATCCCCTTTGTGTACCTGAAAAACGAGCACCTTGGGTGTCATGGGGCAGAGGTCCACTACTGCGGCAAGCACGGCACACCCACAGGGCTAAATGGATCTACACCAGAGGAACGCTTCCGCTGGTGGACAGACATATTTTTTGCATTGATGGGTTTTCTAAAAGGAGTGGACAGCAGCTTGAGCTGTGTACACATATGGAATGAGCCAGATCTGGTATGGAGGGGCTCAGCTATATGTGGTGTGGTTGGTGACTGTGGCATGTGGCTGTGTGACAGTGTCATTTACATGTAACCTCTTGCTACACGCACAGCACTTCCCAGCTGATGGGTATAACGGCTCGTACTATGCTGAGTTCTACACCACTGTGGTTGAGAGACTGAAGACAAAATGGCCGACTGTGCAGTACGGTGGGCCTGTGAGTGCAGCACCTGCTAGTGTTAGTTATGTGCATGCTCTGTGCGTTCAGGGACATGCAGTGTGTGTGTGTGTGTGTGTGTGTGCGTGCGTGCGTGTGTGTGTGTGTGTGTGTGATGCTCATTCTCAAATTCAGGTCACGTGGGATCCACCAAATGGTCCTTTTGCTTTTTTCCAGTAAGCAGTGTGCAACCATCACCCACCACATTTCAGCTGTGTGTCTACCTGCAAATACCCACCCCTCCCCCCAACACACCCAGCCCGACCACAAGCTACCACACCTGGTATACCTTCATCCTGCCCATCCTTGACACAGCCCTCCCACTGGGACTGCTTGACTTCCTTGACTTTCATGCCTACAACAATGACACCCTCCCCCAGGTACTGTGACACAGCAGCACCTTCCTTCTGACTAGGTTATCCTGGGAGTGTCTTCACCCTCCCAGCAGTCTCTGTCTCTTCCTCTACAAGGTGCTGTTAGCTGCCATCAACACCCTCAACTCTTACACAACAGCACGGTACAACCAAATTTTGAGGATAGCCATCACTGAGTCCAATGTCAAAATAGTCAATGCATCACGTGCACAAGACCCCGCCTACCACTTTAATGAGAGGACTCTCCCCTTAGCCCTAGCTACCTTTGCTCTTATATGGAACCCGGACAAAGTCATCACCAGACAACTCTTTGACTACTTTGTGAGTGCAGTGGTGTGTGTGTGTGTGTGTGTGTGTGTGTGTGTGTGTGTGTGTGTGTGTGTGTGTGTGTGTGTGTGTGTGTGTGTGTGTGTGTGTGTGTGTGTGTGTGTGTGTGTGTGTGTGTGTGTGTGTGTGTGTGTGTGTGTGTGTGTGTGTGTGTGTGTGTGTGTGTGTGTGTGTGTGTGTGTGTGTGTGTGTGTGTGTGTGTGTGTGTGTGTGTGTGTGTGTGTGTGTGTGCATGTTTGTGTGTGTGTGTGTGTGTGCGTGTGTGGTGTGTGTGTGTGTGTATGTGTGTGTGTACGTGTGTGCACTGACCGCTGCAGTCCAACGGTGAGCGATGCAACTGCCAGCTGTACAACAACCACACTGACAGCCAGGAGATGACCATGTACCGGCTGCTTGGGATGTTGAGGAGTGGGACCAGATTGGTGGTGACCTCTGAAGGTGCTCACCGCAGTGGGGTGGGAGGGGCTAGGGGTGAGGTGGGAGGAGCTGATGTATTTGTAGAGGCAGTGCGGACAGAGACAAACATCACTGTGGCTCTTGTGAATACACTGGAGGAGGCCAGGAAGGTGGAATTTAAGTGGGTTCCTGTATAACACTACACTCAGATTGATAACATTTTAAATTTCTATGTTTGTCTGCTACACACACACGCACACACACACACACACACACACACACACACACACACACGCACACACACACACACACACACACACACACATGCACACGCACACGCTAACTAGATTCTCAGGTGGCACAGTTGGTGTTCAGTCCTGCTGGGCTGGCCTCATGGATGCTCACTCCCTCCGCAATGTGACCCCACCCCCCTGGCCTGTGGGTGACATGGAGCTGCCCGGAAGGAGCCTTGCGGTGGTGACCTGTCAGCTCAGCACTCCCCGTCCCTTTGTGCCAAAGCAGATTCAGCAGTGGACGACTGTCTACCCCACGGACTACCACACCGTGATGGTGCCTATCAACGAGAGTCAGCCGTTCGACATCACTGTACCACTTCGGGTCCCTCTTACCCTGGGGTTCTCGCCCTCGGAGACTCTGGTCCAGTTTGGTGTGTTGGGCGCTCCAGGGTTGGGCCAGTGGAGGGGCGTGGCAGACTGCAGCACGGGTGTGAAGGTACAGCGCACTGCCTTCAGCTCCAGCACATGGTTAAGTGCACAGCTCAGTCACAGGTGTAGTTCTCCTCTTGCTGCCTGCAGTACTTCAGTATTGAAGGACCTGGCGTGTTCCACCAGTTCCCTATTGCTCCTCAAAAACCTGGAAGCACCTGTCTTGTGTACTTTGAATGTACGTAAGAGTGTCAGACAATAGAGTAATACTATTGTGTATCGTTAACTTTGTTTCTGTCACTGTCTCCATACGTGGCCGTGGGTCCACTGAGGATTTCATGCTTTGCTCTGCAGGGTCTGCTAACCAGTCCTCCTCAGCACCTAAGGAGGAGTATCCAGCAGTGTTTCAGTTTTGTAACATTGTGCTAGTTGGCACCACCCAGTAGCTAGCACTTGGCCTGTCATCTGCTGTGGTCCAGCACTCACACCTTTCATGTCACTCACACCAACACACAATTGCACATGCACACACACACACACTCACAGTTCACACAGAGAAAGACAGACAATATTTAATGAAACATTGTACATCCCAAGAATGTTGAATGCAATATCGCTTTGTGCACCATCAAAGCAATCAATTGTGTCATATGACACATGTTCTGGTGGTAGTGAATTCACACCTGCTGTGTCAGCGGTCCCTCTGGAGGCAGGAGCTAGAGCAGTCAGGTTCAAAGTTCACACAACACAATCAGTTTATGCTCAAATATGAGACTTGATCACACAAGAAACACGATAGAATGTTTGCCAGACATTCCTTCAACCGGCAAGGGGTTTTGGGCCTTGTGGAATAAACCATGGCAACCGCGTACACCTGGCTATACAAGCAGGTGACTATGCCAATGGTCCACACACAGTCGCTATTTATTTGAAATAGAATGACACCATCAACTGTATGAGCCATGCAATGGACTTGTTTTCCTATACTATGTAAACACTCTGTATACAGCTGGGCTATTGTCACTCTCTGGTTGTAGGTGCCATACAGGTAAACCGCAAAGAATCATGAATGCAATATTACCGTATATACGTATGTACAGTATGTTGTATTATGTACGTACGTACGTACATAGGTATGTATGCTGGAGACACACATACTCATCTGTTGCTGCCGCCTGAGTAATTAACTGAATTGCAGCTTGCACTGTATCAACGCTATGCGTAGGTAGGTACATTGTCATACGAATATCCAATGTGTATATATGCAGGACAGAGCATGTGTGTGTCTTAATGCATGCATGAATGAAGTGGGTGCTGGTACTTGAGGTTTGTGTAGGCTGCATTGCATTCTCCAATTCATCTATTATATCGTGCAAGCTGCAATATTATGTAGTTTATATAGTTATGATGCTAATATGAATGATACAAGTTACTTGTGTTCTCATTCGTGCTGGGACACAGCCAGGGACACACCCAGTGCAGCATTCTGAAGACTCGTCACAGTTCTTCTTGAGTCACATTTCTGTTTTCGCCTACAAATACGGCACAACAGATTGCCCATCTTCACAAAGTCTCCATATCGAGCAGGAAACACCATATTCGTGAAGGGCACTGCTGTCAGTGCTATTGTTGCAAGAATATTGGTTGCAATATGGACATTGCCGATCACTGTTTCCACAACGCACTCATACCGTCGACCTCCACTTGGTCGTCTCTGCTTTTGAAGCAACACCCGCACGAGATCATGCTATCTTCCTCTGAACTCTCCCTTGCAACTACACTCTGTACTGTACGACGGACTACGTTTCACCATTGACGCCGACCTGGATAGCTAAACACAAGTTCTTGGAGTCCGACGGGGGTTTCCCCATGCCCTGTCCCGTGACGTCATTGTGCTCCCCTGCAATGGTCCACAGGACCTTGTTGTTGCTGCTCCTCTCGCAGCTCGTACGCCACCACGCTGGCAGCGCCTATTCAATCAACGTGCATTATGACAGCGCCGTGTCTGTGAACGGAGAAGCAAAAGTGCCACCAGTGTTTGGAATAACGCAAGTTCACTCTCGAATAATTATTGCACCATATATCGATAGAGGACAACCTCTAAGATTGTGCCATTACCTTTATCATAGTGGTGGGTTGGTCAAAGGGACCAGGTAGGCCATAAATGATGCTTTCCATGGCACATGGAAACTCTAGTCACTCTGTCCCCTGTTCTCTGTTCACAGTGCCTATGTCGGCTCAGACCAGTTTACCACCCAAGAAGGGCAGGCGTACCTGCGTGACCACCATATTGACATTGTGGGTCTGTCAGCCCTACTGAGCAATATACTTCCCAAATCAACTGCCAAACTCTCCCCGGCAGAGCTTGAAGAGTGGCTGAGCAGCCCTGAAGCTGCTGAGGCATTCAACAAGACGGAAGTATCCCGTGTCCTCGCCTCTGGTGGGCTGCACAAGGCCGGATCCATCCCCTTTGTGTACCTGAAGAACGAGGACCTCGGGTGTCATGGGGCAGAGGTCCACTACTGCGGCAAGCACGGCACGCCCACAGGGCTAAATGGATCTACACCAGCGGAAGCGTTCGCTGGTGGACAGACATATTTTTTGCATTGATGAGTTTTCTAAAAGGAGTGGACAGCAGCTTGAGCTGTGTACACATATGGAATGAGCCAAATGTGGTATGGAGGGGCTCAGCTGTATGTGGTGTGGTTGTAACTGTGGCATGTGGCTGTGTGACAGTGTCATTTACATGTAACCTCTTGCTACATGCACAGCACTTCCCAGCTGATGGGTATAACGGCTCGTACTATGCTGAGTTTTACACCGCTGTGGTTGAGAGACTGAAGACAAAATGGCCGACTGTGCAGTACGGTGGGCCTGTGAGTGCAGCACCTGCTAGTGTTACTTATGTGCATGTTCTGTGTGTTCAGGGACATGCAGTGTGTGTGTGTGTGTGTGTGTGTGTGTGTGTGTGTGTGTGTGTGTGTGTGTGTGTGTGTGTGTGTGTGTGTGTGTGTGTGTGTGTGTGTGTGTGTGTGTATGCTCATTCTCAAATTCAGGTCACGTGGGATCCACCAAATGGTCCTTTTGCCTTTTTCCAGTAAGCAGTGTGCAACCATCACCCGCCACATTTCAGCTGTGTGTCTACCTGCAAATATCCACCCCCTCCCCCCATCACACCCAGCCCGACCACAAGCTACCACACCTGGTATACCTTCATCCTGCCCATCCTTGACACAGCCCTCCCACTGGGACTGCTTGACTTCCTTGACTTCCATGCCTACAACAATGACACCCTCCCCCAGGTATTGTGACACAGCAGCACCTTCCTTCTGACTAGGTTATCCTGGGAGTGTCTTCACCCTCCCAGCAGTCTCTGTCTCTTCCTCTACAAGGTGCTGTTAGCTGCCATCAACACCCTCAACTCTTACACAACAGCACGGTACAACCAAATTTTGAGGATAGCCATCACTGAGTCCAATGTCCAAATAGTCAATGCATCACGTGCACAAGACCCCGCCTACCACTTTAATGAGAGGACTCTCCCCTTAGCCCTAGCTACCTTTGCTCTGATACGGAACCCGGACAAAGTCATCACCAGACAACTCTTTGACTACTTTGTGAGTGCAGTGGTGTGCGTGTGAGTGTGTGTGTGTGTATGTGTGTGTGTGTGTGTGTGTGTGTGTGTGTGTGTGTGTGTGTGCGTGTGTGGTGTGTGTGTGTGTGTCTGTGTGTACGTGTGTACGTGTGTGCACTGACTGCTGCAGGCCAACGGTGAGCCATGCAACTGCCAGCTGTACAACAACCACACTGACAGCCAGGAGATGACCATGTACCGGCTGCTTGGGATGTTGAGGAGTGGGACCAGACTGGTGGTGACCTCTGAAGGTGCTCACCGCAGTGGGGTGGGAGGGGCTAGGGGTGAGGTGGGAGGAGATGATGTATTTGTAGAGGCAGTGCGGACAGAGACAAACATCACTGTGGCTCTTGTGAATACGCTGGAGGAGGCCAGGAAGGTGGAATTTCAGTGGGTTCCTGTATAACACTACACTCAGATTGATAACATTTTAAATTTCTATGTTTGTCTGCTACACACACACGCACACACACACACACTCACACACACACACACACACACACACACACACACACGCACACACACGCACATACACACACACACACACACACACACACGCACACACACACACACACACACACACACACGCACACACACACACACTAACTAGATTCTCAGGTGGCCCAGTTGGTGTTCAGTCCTGCTGGGCTGGCCTCATGGATGCTCACTCCCTCCGCAATGTGACCCCACCCCCCTGGCCTGCGGGTGACATGGAGCTGCCCGGAAGGAGCCTTGCGGTGGTGACCTGTCAGCTCAGCACTCCCCGCCCCTTTGTGCCAAAGCAGATTCAGCAGTGGACGACTGTCTACCCCACGGACGACCACACCGTGATGGTGCCTATCAACGAGAGTCAGCCGTTCAACATCACTGTACCACTTCGGGTCCCTCTTACCCTGGGATTCTCGCCCTCGGAGACTCTGGTCCAGTTTGGTGTGTTGGGCACTCCAGGGTTGGGCCAGTGGAGGGGCGTGGCAGACTGCAGCACAGGTGTGAAGGTACAGCGCACTGCCTTGAGCTCCAGCACATGGTTGAGTGCACGGCTCTCATGATCAGTCACAGGTGTAGTTTTCCTCTTGCTGCCTGCAGTACTTCAATATTGAAGGACCTGGCGTGTTCCACCAGTTCCCTATTGCTCCTCAAAAACCTGGAAGCACCTGTCGTGTGTACTTTGAATGTACGTAAGAGTGTCAGACAATAGAGTAATACTATTGTGTATCATTAACTTTGTTTCTGTCACTGTCTCCATACGTGGCCGTGGGTCCACTGAGGATTTCATGCTTTGCTCTGCAGGGTCAGCTGACCAGTGCTCCTCAGCTGCACCTAAGGAGTATCCAGCAGTGTTTCAGTTTTGTAACATTGTGCTAGTTGGCACCACCCAGTAGCTAGCACTTGGCCTTTCATCTGCTGTGGTCCAGCACTCACACCTTTCATGTCACTCACACCAACACACAACTGCACATGCACACACACTCACAATTCACACATGCAGAGAAAGACAGACAATATTTAATGAAACAGTGTACATCCCAAGAATGTTGAATGCTATAGTGCACCATCAAAGCAATCAATTGTGTCATATGACACATGTTCTGGTGGTAGTGAATTCACACCTGCTGTGTCAGCGGTCCCTCTGGAGGCAGGAGCTAGAGCAGTCAGGTTCAAAGTTCACACATGATCAGTTTACGCTCAAATGTGACACTTGATCACACAAGAAACATGATAGAAACACACATCCAGCTGGGCAGCACATGTTTCACCATTGATCATATTGTTACGTTAAGCTCTATCTAGGCATGTTATCTGCTGTGAGCTGGGTGCATTTGCATAATGTATAGCTTTTATGAGTTTAACTCTGTATAATACTACATACTCTCCATACAACAGCATTTAATGTAGTGTCTGTATTTGTTGTATGAATAAAGCAAGTCATGACAGCAGGCCATAGCTGTCAGTGACTAGCTAGTCTGTATACACGCTGAGACCAGCCAATGCGGCACCAGACAACATGGGAGTATAGAAAAGGTGGGAGATCACTGGCCTTGCATGCTGCATTTCAGGCAGTTGTTGTAGGAGATGCAGTGTCATCACTGGTTCTGTGACACTGTCTGCGCTCAATGGACGCCATGAAGACCATGTACATTGGATGCACAAAGCAGTGTTTGCTATACAATGGCTGAATACATAGAGTGGGCGAGTGGGTGAGTGATTAAGGAATAATTGGTGGATGACTTGTACATGTTTGTGTGAACAAGGAACCAGTGTCAGATGAGCCTGCTTGCACAGGAAGTGTTCTGTGTTTGCACTACAAGCCACTCAAAAGCAGCACTTGATCTCCTCCTGACATCCTTCATCGGTACAGGCCTCTCCAAAGGCGTATGTGATGTAGTAGCCACCGTGGCAGTAATGGCTGCCTTCACCATCTGACACATCTGCGGGGTAGCAGTTGATGTAATTGGCCAAGGGGCCCTTGTCCCCAGTCCCCGCAACCTCCATGGCCTGGAGGGACTGGAGTGGCCGGTCAGTGCAGCATGTTGCACTTTGGGGCTCGTCCGAGATCTCGCCTTTGCCGTAGTTGATGGAGCGCAGGTAGTACCCTTCTGGACAGGCAACCCCCCTGGTACCCCTGGAGGGGGAGGTCTGTAGCCAGGGCTCGTGCACACACGACAGGTTGCTGGGATGGAGGGCAGTGTTGGGGGAGCCAGTGAACATCCTCGGTGAGGCACAGCACTCCAGTCTCTCCAGAGGGTTGCCTGGGGTGGGGGCATGAAGGAGACCTCGGGCAAACATCCCCTGGTACCTGCACGCAAGCTGACCGTCACTCCTGGTCTCGTTGTAGCACTGTTGTAGTGCATTGCTGGGTGATGCCGCACACAGAGCGCTCCCACTGAGGCTGCCAGTCTGTTCCCCTCCCACTGTGCTGTGGATCTGCCACTTCTGGGAGGGCTCGTTGAGGGTGCACTTGGACCAGACGACCTTGAGTGGCTCGAGGAATCCTTGCAGCTCATAGATCATCTCATCCAGTTCATCCCCGCCGTGTGGCAAGCTCTTGCTGGAGAGGCACTCGCCATCAGTTGGTCGGGTGATGTGGTGCTCAGCGCAGAGCCACTCCTGAGACGTGACCCCACGATCAGCACACAACTCGAGGTGCACAGCAGAGTTCTTCCCTGAGGTGATGCAGAGATGGGAGTCATAGCTGGTCAGCTGGTGAGCATCGTTCCACGTCCACTGCTGGGTGAGCAGGGAGCTGTTGCATGGTGCCAGGACAACCTCCCCTCTATTGGCCTCAAGGCACTTGCCACTGCCAGAGTTCTTCACGACCAGTCGCAGTTGCTGGTCCCCTTCAGATGGGGAGGCATGGAACACTTCCTGTGACTGCTCTGTGACATTGTCTGCTGCAAATACAGAAGAAGAAGGGATCGGTCACCTCTGCAGTACTGTACACAGTGAGTTGATTCTAGTGGCATTTTGGTGAGCCAGAGGCTATGTGTGTGTGTGTGTGTGTGTGTGTGTGTGGTGTGTGTGTGTGTGTGTGTGTGTGTGTGGTGTGTGTCCCATGCAGCCTCACCTGTGCAGTTGTACAGCATGTTAGCTTGCTTGATGTCCAAGGGGCTGAGGCTTGACCTCTGCCCTATCTTGGCACCCTTCTCTGTCGGGACAATAGTTGGCTTGCCGTTCATGCTGAATGCCTGCACGAGAGAGAGAGACTCCAGCGTGAGGTGGCACCACACCAAGGTCTGCCACGACCACATCTACAGCCAGGTGTGCCAATATTGCTGCACAAGTCACAAGGAGCAGCAATGGAGTCAAGAGGTGAATCACACAATGTCATGTTCTTTACCTTCTCCCCGTAATGCATGATGCTCCCATAGTCGTACTCCACCCCTAGGGGGTCCGTCAGCTGGTGCGAGTACTTGCGGAAGTTGCGCATCATCAGAGGGTGAATGTTTGCCTGAATGATTCTGACATGCTCGTCGCGGTCAGTCCTGGACTGTTCATGCCAGAAGCCAAGGGCGTGTGCCAGTTCGTGCACCACAACACCCATTCTGCACAGCTTTGTCCCCTTGTCACCCAGTGACAGCATTTGTTCACCTCCTTGACGACCAACACTGGACCAGCAGCTGCATAGCAACCAGAGCAGAAGAACACAGTCAGTAGCAACTGGTTGTGCATGTTAATGGGAGGGGGACATCACGGTGCACGCATTAGCACTTGTGCACTGGACGCTTCACAAACACAAACTGTACACAGTGGGTAAATGTTTACTATACACATTTACTATAGACAAGGGCAAACATCTGCTGTATTTGTCATGGCGATAATTGCCAGCCTGTGTTGAGTGTCACTTCATGAGGGGGGGCTCACCCAACAGATTCAACAAAGAGGATGTAATCTTTTTCGGTGGTTCTCTCCACAAATTTAATGCATGTGTAATTCATCCAATGGTCCATGGCAGACTGCACCAGTCTCCTCGCCTCAGGGCCTGTGTGAGTCAGGGAGGAATGTGTTATAACATGCAGCTTGCAGCCAGTGACTGTGGCTTCATGGCCAGCACACAGGCTAGTGGCTCCTGTAGCCTCAGGGCTTTGGAAGGGCTAGCACACTAGGCTGACATGACACCTGACATGACACCTGAGGTGACACAACATGACACCTGACATGACACCTGAGGTGACACAACATGACACCTGACATGACACCTAATGCACAGGTTTACAGTTAGGAGTGGAAGCTTCCTGGGTGGCTCTTGTATGCTGAGTGAGCATTGTCTTTCAGCCAGCTTCAGTGAACACAGTGACTCAAGTGACCTAGGGGCTCTTCTGCTGTGTGTGCTGCATTCAGCTGCATTGACTCACTTATGAATGACGGCAGGCTGTAGGGCACCACACCACCTGGCCACAGCTTGCTGTTGTCTGCAACCGTGTCCCTCCTCCTCCTCCTCCCATTTTCCTCCTCCTCACTGGTTGTATGCGGCGGCGGTACAATGTCCAATTCCAGCAAGCCCAGAGCAGAGTTGGCCATGGCAAGAGCCTGATCTATCTCCTGAAGGTCCTCATCTCCAGTGTCTCCCACAGGAAGGCACTCACAGGGAAGCACAAGAAACAGCAGAAACAGCACCGCACTTACAACGTGAACCAGCCCCATGTCTACCTCTCCTTCACTCTCTGACACCTTTTCACCTGCAGCTACTCGGTGTTACTCTTTGTAGCTACGTAGGTGAAGCCTACCCTCGTTGGCGCTTCTGCTCTGCGCCTTTGGCAGTGATGACTGCGGTGCCTCTCACTTGGAGCCGGTTCTGCATGACACCTGTGAGAGCAAAGGCATGCCTCCAAGTGTAGCCTTCGCGTGCAGACTTTCATGCTGTTCACAAGCTATTTCCTTTTTGGCAGCCCACATGTTTGACACAGGAAACAATCAAGGAAGTGGCTGCGCAGACATTTCCTGTGAG
>OX465049.1:5517895-5546330 GCA_949841015.1 Aplysina aerophoba
GACCATATTTGGGCGTAGGTGGTTGCGTTTACGGTTTGCTAGACAGACTGATGAAGATTTGATAGACAGCAAAAACACTGTTTTGAAGTTCACTGCTAGGACTAATTGGCATGGAAAGGTCCTGGTGGCCAAACCTTCCTCTAAATGCCTCATACATACAGCCATTCAGAGCTGCAGACAGCAATTGTCGAATTTGCCCTCAGATTATGGGATGTCTTGTCTATCAATTCAAAAGCAGTGATTCACTCATCGTTCATACTGACTCATCACCATACAAGATGTCGACCTATGTAGCTAGCTATATAGAAGCCCACTGTGCTGCTCGGCTGAGGGCAGCCCTAGCTACATGTGGAGCACACACCTGCAGTCCCCCCACACTGCTGGCCAGCACCTGTCCTAGACCTGCATAGGGAAGAGCAGAGATGTGTGTGCAGGGTCCACCCAGGTCAGTGTGTGTGTGTGTGCGTGTGTGTGTGTGCGCGTGTGTGTGTGTTTGTGTGAGTGTGCATGTGTGTGCGTGTGTGTGCATGTGTGCATGTTCGTATGTGTGTGTGTGTGCGTGCGTGCGTGTTTGTGTGTGTGCATGTATGCGTGTTTGTGTGTGTGTGTGCGTGTGTGCATGCGTGTGTGTGTGTGTGCATGTGTGTGTGTGTGTGCATGCATGTGTGTGCGTGGTTGTGTGCATGTGTGTGTGTGTGCGTGCGTGTGTGTGTGTGTGCGTGTGTGTGTGTGTGCATGCATGCGTGCGTGGTTGTGTGTGTGTGTGTGTGTGTGTGCATGCATGCGTGCGTGGTTGTGTGTGTGTGTGTGCATGTGTGTGTGCGTGTGTGTGTGTGTGCATGCATGCGTGCGTGGTTGTGTGTGTGTGTGTGTGTGTGTGTGTGTGTGCATGCATGCGTGCGTGGTTGTGTGTGTGTGTGTGTGTGTGTGTGTGTGTGTGTGTGTGGGTGTGTGTGTGTGAAGGGAGGGGTGACTCGCTTCTGTCTGACCTGGTGACCAGGACCGCTGCTATGACAACCAGGGCAATGCAAATGGCTAGCAGGAGTAGCAGAAAGAAGCCAGCTGCAGAGCCAACTACAATTGCCTGGGGTAGGGCAAGGCGTAGGAAAAGGATTTGGGAAGGGTTTTGGGTAGAAGACGGGGCAGGGGTTTGGGTAGGAGATGGGGTAGGGAATTGGGTAGGGGTTTGGGTAGGGGTTTGCTGTGTAGACACTGAAGAGGAGAGAGAGGGAACTCAAGTGAGGGGTGGCTTAGCTTGCAGTACTTCCCTTGGGACTTACTTGTGTTCAAGTTTCTAGTGACTATCTTTGGACGTATTGCCAGAAGAGGAGACACTGAAGTGAGGCAGTCCTGGTCCACGTTTTCACTGACTGGGATAAGCAGCAGGGTAGTTCCTAGACCAAGAGGAGTCCTCATGCACACCAGCTTGAATTCCAAGCAGCCCTAACCAGTGTTGTACTGTAGTCCCTGCCCCTCTACACACTGACTGAGGACTGCCCTGTGCCTGTTATGTTGAGCCCAGGTTCAAGATACTTGTTTTGTGTGGAGCACACTTCACGCTCCAGAAAACAGCAATGGCTACTGGAGGAAAGAGGGACTTAAGGAGAAGATTAATTGGCCCATTCACTCACTTGACAGCAGTTTCCTATAAGAAGTAGTTAGGACAGCTTCATTATATAGATGACCTCTGGGTCCCACGCAGCAAACCACTTGCATGTGAATGACGGACAGCGTCCAATTCATTAGACCCCACCTCAATTACCTGTGGCGGCCTCACACACACTTGTGAGGCTCAGAAGTGCTTCACCGCAGGTCTCCCTTCACTAGCTACCACCCCACCCCACCTCCTGCTGCACTGTGACCCGTCCACACACCTGGCCACTAGCTGACATATGTATACAGTGCTGTCACATGTTCACAGGAGTGGCAGTTCACCATGTATACACATGCATGCATGCATGCAGGGTACACTCTATGTAACACGTTGTTAAGCTTTGACATTATTCAATTAGGAGGTGTCATTTACTCAAGCTCAGGTCAAGTGATCTCCATCAATTTCTGGTCCACTGCATCTAGTTCCTTTGAAGACACTGGTTGCACGTAGTCAGATGCCGCTTCAGAGAGGTCCTCATCTGCTGCGTGTGGGTCAGGCTCCAGGGTGTGGTACAGTGGGGAATTTCCATCATGTGTGGGGACTTTCCCCACCCCTCCACTGTGACCTTCCACCATCACCTTCTGCTGCCCGGTGCACTCCTCCCTCAGGCAGTTGACCTGGTCGTGAGGAGGGCAGTCTGGTATCTCCTCATACATTGGGTCGTGGGTCACCAAGACAACAGGAGGGAGGGGTCTCCGTGCTCCAGTGGCTCCACCTAAACATTGGACAGTGTGCATACAAACATGCATCATATGTAGACAGTTCCTTGGTTTTCGAGCGTAAGACACGTGGTAGATAGCTTCACTTAGCAAGACGTTTCGGCCCCAAAAGGGCCTTCTTCAGTTGTAAGGGGTTACAAAACAGATCAAGCAAGATGAGTGGTACAGCAGAATAAATAGGGGGTGGCAAGTGCACCTGTGACAAGGCATGATGAGGCTGAATAAAATTAAAGAATTAAAAATTGAATTTAATAGTCATAGCCACATCAGTGCCTGTCATTGTTAGAGGGGGGCTGTCTTGGAGGCCGTCCAGCATGGGTTCAGTAAAAGACCAGAGTCAGAGTTCATGGCATTGGAGCTTCTAATGTGCAGTGCTTCCTTGATCCTCCTTCTAAACCAGTCTCCATCATGGTCGATACTCATTGTCTCATCCCACAGGGTCTTGTGACCTGTGCTCCACACATGTTCTGCGATGGCGTTGTTTGGGTCGGCTTTCATTACAGCTCTCTTGTGCTCTTCAATGCGAGTTTTCATCTGTCTTCCTGTCTCTCCGACATAAACTGAGCCACAATCGCATGGGACACGGTACACCACACACTTATGTTCCTCTGGGGGAGTTGGAACCTTGACGTGAGTGAGGAGGCTTCTTAGTGTCGAGGAGGACCTGAAGGCGGTTTTGATGTTCAGAGGGTGGCAGACTAGGCGGATCTTCTCACTGAGGCCTTTGATGTAGGGCAGCACCAGCAGCCTCTGTTCATCGTCCTCTATACTGGTGGGTGGGCGGGCTCTACGTCTCTTGTTGAGTACCCCGGCTGTGACTGCATGTGGGTATCCATTCGCCTGGAATACTCTTGAAAGGTGGTTCAGTTCTTCCTTGAGGCCATCTCCTGTGCACACCCGTTCTGCTCTTGACTTAAGACAGGATACCACATTCGTTTTAACTTGTGGATGGTGGTGGGACCGGAAGTGAAGGTACCGGTCTGTGTCGATCTTCTTACGAAACACCGAGGTGGTGAGGGTGTTCTCATTCCTCTTGACCAACATTAGAAGCTCCAATGCCTTGTCACAGGTGCACTTGCCACCCCCTATTTATTCTGCTGTACCACTCATCTTGCTTGATCTGTTTTGTAACCCCTTACAACTGAAGAAGGCCCTTTTGGGGCCGAAACGGTTTGCTAAGTGAAGCTATCTACCACGTGTCTTACACTCGAAAACCAAGGAACTGTCTATTTATAGACGTGGTAATGAATCTTTACTCTATCATGCATCATATGACCTTATGCACATATTGTACACATATACAGGGTGCCCATAGTCAGCAAGAGCACTGCTGTGCTGCTCGGCTGAGGGCACCCCTAGCTACATGTGGAGCACACACCTGCAGTCCCCCCACACTGCTGGCCAGCACCTGTCCTAGACCTGCATAGGGAAGAGCAGAGATGTGTGTGCAGGGTCCATCCAGGTCAGTGTGTGTGTGTGTGTGTGTGTGTGTGTGTGTGTGTGTGTGTGTGTGTGTGTGTGTGTGTGTGTGTGTGTGTGTGTGTGTGTGTGTGTGTGTGTGTGTGTGTGTGTGTGTGTGTGTGTGTGTGTGTGTGTGTGTGTGTGTGTGTGTGTGTGTGTGGAGGGGTGTGTGGAGGGGTGTCACTCACTTCTGTCTGGCCCTCATGACCAGGACCACTGCTATGACAACCAGGGCAATGCAAATGGCCACCAGCAGAAGCAGAAACAGCACACATCCAATACTAATACCAGCTATACCTGCTGGGCCTAGTGTGGGTGGGGATGGGGGTGGGAGACCAGCAGGACGGCGGGTTAGTGTGGGTGGGGGACCAGCAGGACGGTAAGGGTGTGGGAGCCCTGAAGGACAGAGAGGGGAAGTCAGTGAGTTAGTCTCAGTTGTAGTGATCTACCTGCGTGTACAGTGCCTGCGTGTACAGTGCCTGCGTGTACAGTGCCTGCGCGTACAGTGCCTGTGTGTACAGTACTTGTGTGTACAGTACTTGTGTGTACAGTGCCTGCGTGTACAGTGCCTGCGTGTACAGTGCCTGCGTGTACAGTGCCTGCGTGTACAGTACCTGTGTGTACAGTACCTGTGTGTACAGTGCCTGCGTGTACAGTGCCTGCGTGTACAGTGCCTGTGTGTACAGTACCTGTGTGTACAGTGCCTGCGTGTACAGTGCCTGCGTGTACAGTGCCTGTGTGTACAGTGCCTGTGTGTACAGTGCCTGTGTGTACAGTGCCTGTGTGTACAGTACCTGTGTGTACAGTGCCTGTGTGTACAGTGCCTGCGTGTACAGTACCTGCGTGTACAGTGCCTGCGTGTACAGTACCTGTGTGTACAGTGCCTGCGTGTACAGTGCCTGCGTGTACAGTGCCTGTGTGTACAGTACCTGTGTGTACAGTACCTGCGTGTACAGTGCCTGCGTGTACAGTGCCTGCGTGTACAGTGCCTGTGTGTACAGTGCCTGCGTGTACAGTGCCTGTGTGTACAGTGCCTGCGTGTACAGTGCCTGCGTGTACAGTGCCTGCGTGTACAGTACCTGTGTGTACAGTGCCTGCGTGTACAGTGCCTGCGTGTACAGTGCCTGCGTGTACAGTGCCTGCGTGTACAGTACCTGTGTGTACAGTGCCTGCGTGTACAGTGCCTGCGTGTACAGTGCCTGTGTGTACAGTACCTGTGTGTACAGTACCTGCGTGAACAGTGCCTGCGTGTACAGTACCTGTGTGTACAGTACCTGTGTGTACAGTGCCTGCGTGTACAGTACCTGTGTGTACAGTGCCTGCGTGTACAGTGCCTGCGTGTACAGTGCCTGCGTGTACAGTGCCTGTGTGTACAGTACCTGTGTGTACAGTGCCTGCGTGTACAGTGCCTGCGTGTACAGTGCCTGTGTGTACAGTACCTGTGTGTACAGTACCTGCGTGTACAGTGCCTGCGTGTACAGTGCCTGTGTGTACAGTGCCTGTGTGTACAGTGCCTGTGTGTACAGTGCCTGTGTGTACAGTACCTGTGTGTACAGTGCCTGTGTGTACAGTGCCTGCGTGTACAGTACCTGTGTGTACAGTGCCTGCGTGTACAGTGCCTGCGTGTACAGTGCCTGCGTGTACAGTACCTGTGTGTACAGTGCCTGCGTGTACAGTGCCTGCGTGTACAGTGCCTGTGTGTACAGTGCCTGTGTGTACAGTGCCTGTGTGTACAGTGCCTGTGTGTACAGTACCTGTGTGTACAGTGCCTGTGTGTACAGTACCTGTGTGTACAGTGCCTGCGTGTACTGTACCTGCGTGTACAGTGCCTGCGTGTACAGTGCCTGCGTGTACTGTACCTGCGTGTACAGTGCCTGTGTGTACAGTGCCTGCGTGTACAGTGCCTGCGTGTACTGTACCTGCGTGTACAGTGCCTGTGTGTACAGTGCCTGCGTGTACAGTGCCTGCGTGTACTGTACCTGTGTGTACAGTGCCTGTGTGTACAGTGCCTGCGTGTACAGTGCCTGCGTGTACTGTACCTGCGTGTACAGTGCCTGCGTGTACAGTACCTGTGTGTACAGTGCCTGCGTGTACAGTGCCTGTGTGTACAGTGCCTGCGTGTACAGTGCCTGCGTGTACAGTGCCTGCGTGTACAGTACCTGCGTGTACAGTACTTGTGCACATGACTGGTCTAGACACTGAAGAACAGAGAGCAGAGAAGGGAACTCAAGTGAGGTGGCTCAGCATGCAGTACAGTACCTCCCTTGGGCCTTACTTGTGTTCATGTTTCTACTGACTATCTTTGGACGTATTGCCAGAAGAGGAGACACTGAAGCGAGGCAGTCTTGGTCCACGTTTTCACTGACTGGGGTAAGCAGCAGGGTAGTTCCTAGACTGAGATGAGTCCTCACACCAGCTTCAATTTCAAGCAGCCCTAACCAGTGTTGTATTGTAGTCCCCACCCCTCTACACACTGACCGAGGACTGTCCTAGTGCCTGTTATGTTGGGCCCAGGTTCAGGTTACTTGTTTTGTGTGGAGTGTACTTCACGCTCCAGTGAAAACAACAATGCATGGCTACTGGAGGAAAGAGGGACTTGAGGAGAAGACTAATTGGCCCATTCACTCATTTGACAGCAGTTTCCTATAAGAAGTAGTTAGGACAGCTTCATTATATAGATGACCTCTGGGTCCCACGCAGCAACCACTTGCATGTGAATGAAGGACAGCGTCCAATCCATTAGACCCCACCTCAATTACCTGTGGCGGCATCACACACACTTGTGAGGCTCAGAAGTGCTTCACTGCAGGTCTTCCTTCACTAGCTACCACCCCACCCTAACCCGTCCACACACCTGGCCACTAGCTGACATATGTATACAGTGCTGTCACATGTTCACAGAAGTGGCAGTTCACCATGTATACACATGCATGCATGCAGGGTACACTCCATGTAAAATGTTGCTAAGCTTTGGTGTTATTCAAAGAGGTGTCATTCACTCAAGCTCAGGTCAAGTGATCTCCGTCAATGTCTGGTCCACTGCATCTAGTTCCTTTGAAGGCACTGGTTGCACGTAGTCAGATGCCGCTTCAGAGAGGTCCTCATCTGCTGCGTGTGGGTCAGGCTCCAGGGTGTGGTACAGTGGGGAATTTCCATCATGTGTGGGGACTTTCCCCACCTCTTCACTGTGACCTTCCACCATCACCTTCTGCTGCCCTGTGCACTCCTCCCTCAGGCAGTTGACCTGGTCGTGAGGAGGGCAGTCTGGTATCTCCTCATACATTGGGTCGTGGGTCACCAAGACAACAGGAGGGAGGGGTCTCCGTGCTCCAGTGGCTCCACCTAAACATTAAACAGTGTGCACACAAACATGTGCTGTACATATGACCATATTTGTGCGTAGGTGGTTGCGTTTACAGTTTGCTAGACAGAGTGATGAGGATTTGATGGACAGCAACAACACTGTTTTGAAGTCCACTGCTAGAACTAATTGGCATGGAAGGGTCCGGCTTCAATCCGGTGGCTAAACCTTCCTCTAAATGCCTCATACATACAGCCATTCAGAGCTGCAGACAGCAATAGTCAAATTTGCCCTCAGATTATGGGACGTCTCATACATCAATTCAAAAGCAGTGATTCACTCATCGTTCATTAACCGTGACTCATCACCATACAAAATGTTGACCTATGTAGCTAGCTATATAGAAGCCCCACTGTGCTGCTCGGCTGAGGGCAGCCCTAGCTACATGTGGAGCACACACCTGCAGTCCCCCCACACTGCTGGCCAGCACCTGTCCTAGACCTGTATAGGGAAGAGCAGAGATGTGTGCGCAGGGTCCACCCAGGTCAGCGTGTGTGTGTGTGTGCGTGTGTGTGCGTGTGTGTGTGTGTGTGTGTGCGTGTGTGCGTGTTTGTGTGTGTGTGTTTGTGTGAGTGTGCATGTGTGTGCGTGTGTGTGTGCATGCGTGCATGTTCGTATGTGTGTGTGTGCGTGTGTGCGTGTTTGTGTGTGTGCATGTGTGTGTGTGTGCATGTGTGCATGTTTGTGTGTGTGTGTGCGTGTGTGCGTGTGTGCATGCGTGTGTGTGTGTGTGCATGCATGTGTGTGCATGGTTGTGTGCATGTGTGTGTGTGTGCATGTGTGCGTGCGTGCGTGTGTGTGTGTGCATGTGTGTGCGTGTGTGTGTGTGTGTGTGTGCATGCATGCGTGCGTGGTTGTGTGTGTGTGTGTGTGTGTGTGTGTGTGTGTGTGTGTGTGTGTGTGTGTGTGTGTGTGTGTGTGTGTGTGTGTGTGTGTGTGTGTGTGTGTGTGTGTGTGTGTGTGTGTGTGTGTGTGTGTGTGTGTGTGTGTGTGTGTGAAGGGAGGGGTGACTCACTTCTGTCTGACCCTGGTGACCAGGACCGCTGCTGTGACAACCAGGGCAATGCAAATGGCTAGTAGGAGTAGCAGAAAGAAGCCAGCTGCAGAGCCAACTACAATTGCCTGGGGTAGGGCAAGGCGTAGGAAAAGGATTTGGGAAGGTTTTGGGTAGAAGACGGGGCAGGAGTTTGGGTAGAAGATGGGGTAGGGAATTGGGTAGGGGTTTGGGTAGGGGTTTGCTGTGTAGACACTGAAGAGGAGAGAGAGGGAACTCAAGTGAGGGGTGGCTTAGCTTGCAGTACTTCCCTTGGGACTTACTTGTGTTCAAGTTTCTAGTGACTATCTTTGGACGTATTGCCAGAAGAGGAGACACTGAAGTGAGGCAGTCCTGGTCCACGTTTTCACTGACTGGGGGAAGCAACAGGGTAGTTCCTAGACCAAGAGGAGTCCTCATGCACACCAGCTTCAATTTTGCAGCACATATCAATCGCTGTGCAGAGGGGAAATGCGGCAGCAATCCTCGGCACCATGGGGAGGCCACAGCAAGACAGCTGGGAATGACTTTTGCATGTTTGGACGCTTGCATGTGATTAATTAAATACTATTACTATCTCATATTAGTATTATATCGTTGATTTTATAGGTTTGCATGAGAAGGAATTCCAAGCAGCCCTAACCAGTGTTGTACTGTAGTCCCTGCCCCTCTACACACTGACTGAGGACTGCCCTGTGCCTGTTATGTTGAGCCCAGGTCCAAGGCACTTGTTTTGTGTGGAGCACACTTCACGCTCCAGTGAAAACAGCAATGACTACTGGAGGAAAGAGGGACTTGAGGAGAAGATTAATTGGCCCATTCACTCACTTGACAGCAGTTTCCTATAAGAAGTAGTTAGGACAGCTTCATTAAATAGATGACCTCTTGGTCCCACGCAGCAACCACTTGCATGTGAACAGCGGTCAGCGTCCAATCCATTAGTCCCTACCTCGATTACCTCACACACACACACTTGTTGAGGCTCAGAAGTGCTTCACTGCAGGTCTCCCTTCACTAGCTACCACCCCACCCCACCTCCTGCTGCACTGTGACCCGTCCACACACCTAGCTGACGTGTGTCTACAGTTCTGTCACATGTTCACAGAAGTGGCAGTTCACCATGTATACACATGCATGCATGCAAGGTACACTCTATGTAACACACTGCTAAGCTTTGTTATTCAATTAGGAGGTGTCACTCAATTTCAAGTCAAGTGATCTCTGTCAATTTCTGGTCCACTGCATCTAGTTCCTTTGAAGACACTGGCTGCACGTAGTCAGATGCCGCTTCAGAGAGGTCCTCATCTGCTGCGTGTGGGTCAGGCTCCAGGGTGTGGTACAGTGGGGAATTTCCATCATGTGCAGGGACTTTCCCCACCCCTCCACTGTGACCTTCCACCATCACCTTCTGCTGCCCTGTGCACTCCTCCCTCAGGCAGTTGACCTGGTCGTGAGGAGGGCAGTCTGGTATCTCCTCATACATTGGGTCGTGGGTCACCAAGACAACAGGAGGGAGGGGTCTCCGTGCTCCAGTGGCTCCACCTAAACATTGGACAGTGTGCACACAAACATGTGCTGTACATATGACCATATTTGTGTGTAGGTGGTTGCGTTTACGGTTTGCTAGACAGACTGATGAGGATTTGATAGACAGCAAAAACACTGTTTTGAAGTTCACTGCTAGGACTAATTGGCATGGAAGGATCCGGCTTCAATCCGGTGGCTAAACCTTCCTCTAAATGCCTCATGCATACAGCCATTCAGACTGCAGACAGCAATTGTCGAATTTGCCCTCAGATTATGGGACGTCTTGTCCATCAATTCAAAAGCAGAGATTCACTCATCGTTCATTAACCCTGACTCATCACCATACAAGATGTCGACCTATGTAGCTAGCTATATAGAAGCCCCACTGTGCTGCTCGGCTGAGGGCAGCCCTAGCTACATGTGGAGCACACACCTGCAGTCCCCCCACACTGCTGGCCAGCACCTGTCCTAGACCTGCATAGGGAAGAGCAGAGATGTGTGTGCAGGGTCCACCCAGGTCAGTGTGTGTGTGTGTGTGCGTGTGTGTGTGTGTGTGTGTGTGTGTGTGTGTGTGCGCGTGTGTGTGTGTGTGTTTGTGTGAGTGTGCATGTGTGTGTGCATGTGTGCATGTTCGTATGTGTGTGTGTGCGTGCGTGCGTGTTTGTGTGTGTGCATGTGTGTGTGTGCATGTATGCGTGTTTGTGTGTGTGTGCATGTGTGCATGCGTGTGTGTGTGTGTGCATGTGTGTGTGTGTGTGTGCATGCATGTGTGTGCGTGGTTGTGTGCATGTGTGTGTGTGTGCATGTGTGCGTGCGTGTGTGTGTGTGTGTGTGTGCGTGTGTGTGTGTGTGCATGCATGCGTGCGTGGTTGTGTGTGTGTGTGTGTGTGTGTGCATGCATGCGTGCGTGGTTGTGTGTGTGTGTGTGCGTGCGTGTGTGTGCATGCATGCGTGCGTGGTTGTGTGTGTGTGTGTGCGTGCATGCATGTGTGCGTGGTTGTGTGTGTGTGTGTGTGTGTGTGTGTGTGTGTGTGTGTGTGTGTGTGTGTGTGTGTGTGTGTGTGTGTGTGTGTGTGTGTGTGTGTGTGTGAAGGGAGGGGTGACTCGCTTCTGTCTGACCTGGTGACCAGGACCGCTGCTATGACAACCAGGGCAATGCAAATGGCTAGCAGGAGTAGCAGAAAGAAGCCAGCTGCAGAGCCAACTACAATTGCCTGGGGTAGGGCAAGGCGTAGGAAAAGGATTTGGGAAGGGTTTTGGGTAGAAGACGGGGCAGGAGTTTGGGTAGAAGATGGGGTAGGGAATTGGGTAGGGGTTTGGGTAGGGGTTTGCTGTGTAGACACTGAAGAGGAGAGAGAGGGAACTCAAGTGAGGGGTGGCTTAGCTTGCAGTACTTCCCTTGGGACTTACTTGTGTTCAAGTTTCTAGTGACTATCTTTGGACGTATTGCCAGAAGAGGAGACACTGAAGTGAGGCAGTCCTGGTCCACGTTTTCACTGACTGGGGTAAGCAGCAGGGTAGTTCCTAGACCAAGAGGAGTCCTCATGCACACCAGCTTCAATTCCAAGCAGCCCTAACCAGTGTTGTACTGTAGTCCCTGCCCCTCTACACACTGACTGAGGACTGCCCTGTGCCTGTTATGTTGAGCCCAGGTCCAAGGCACTTGTTTTGTGTGAAGCACACTTCACGCTCCAGTGAAAACAGCAATGGCTACTGGAGGAAAGAGGGACTTAAGGAGAAGATTAATTGGCCCATTCACTCACTTGACAGCAGTTTCCTATAAGAAGTAGTTAGGACAGCTTCATTATATAGATGACCTCTGGGTCCCACGCAGCAAACCACTTGCATGTGAATGACGGACAGCGTCCAATTCATTAGACCCCACCTCAATTACCTGTGGCGGCCTCACACACACTTGTGAGGCTCAGAAGTGCTTCACCGCAGGTCTTCCTTCACTAGCTACCACCCCACCCCACCTCCTGCTGCACTGTGACCCGTCCACACACCTGGCCACTAGCTGACGTGTGTATACAGTGTTGTCACATGTTCACAGAAGTGGCAGTTCACCATGTATACACATGCATGCATGCATGCAGGGTACACTCTATGTAACACATTGTTAAGCTTTGACATTATTCAATTAGGAGGTGTCATTTACTCAAGCTCAGGTCAAGTGATCTCCATCAATTTCTGGTCCACTGCATCTAGTTCCTTTGAAGACACTGGTTGCACGTAGTCAGATGCCGCTTCAGAGAGGTCCTCATCTGCTGCGTGTGGGTCAGGCTCCAGGGTGTGGTACAGCGGGGAATTTCCATCATGTGTGGGGACTTTCCCCACCCCTCCACTGTGACCTTCCACCATCACCTTCTGCTGCCCGGTGCACTCCTCCCTCAGGCAGTTGACCTGGTCGTGAGGAGGGCAGTCTGGTATCTCCTCATACATTGGGTCGTGGGTCACCAAGACAACAGGAGGGAGGGGTCTCCGTGCTCCAGTGGCTCCACCTAAACATTGGACAGTGTGCATACAAACATGCATCATATGTAGACAGTTCCTTGGTTTTCGAGCGTAAGACACGTGGTAGATAGCTTCACTTAGCAAAACGTTTCGGCCCCAAAAGGGCCTTCTTCAGTTGTAAGGGGTTACAAAACAGACCAAGCAAGATGAGTGGTACAGCAGAATAAATAGGGGGTGGCAAGTGCACCTGTGACAAGGCATGATGAGGCTGAATAAAATTAAAGAATTAAAAATTGAATTTAATAGTCATAGCCACATCAGTGCCTGTCATTGTTAGAGGGGGGCTGTCTTGGAGGCCGTCCAGCATGGGTTCAGTAAAAGACTAGAGTCAGAGTTCATGGCATTGGAGCTTCTAATGTGCAGTGCTTCCTTGATCCTCCTTCTAAACCAGTCTCCATCATGGTCGATACTCATTGTCTCATCCCACAGGGTCTTGTGACCTGTGCTCCACACATGTTCTGCGATGGCGTTGTTTGGGTCGGCTTTCATTACAGCTCTCTTGTGCTCTTCAATGCGAGTTTTCATCTGTCTTCCTGTCTCTCCGACATAAACTGAGCCACAATCGCATGGGACACGGTACACCACACACTTATGTTCCTCTGGGGGAGTTGGAACCTTGACGTGAGTGAGGAGGCTTCTTAGTGTCGAGGAGGACCTGAAGGCGGTTTTGATGTTCAGAGGGCGGCAGACTAGGCGGATCTTCTCACTGAGGCCTTTGATGTAGGGCAGCACCAGCAGCCTCTGTTCATCGTCCTCTACACTGGTGGGTGGGTGGGCTCTACGTCTCTTGTTGAGTACCCCGGCTGTGACTGCATGTGGGTATCCATTCGCCTGGAATACTCTTGAAAGGTGGTTCAGTTCTTCCTTGAGGCCATCTCCTGTGCACACCCGTTCTGCTCTTGACTTAAGACAGGATACCACATTCGTTTTAACTTGTGGATGGTGGTGGGACCGGAAGTGAAGGTACCGGTCTGTGTGGGTCTTCTTACGAAACACCGAGGTGGTGAGGGTGTTCTCATTCCTCTTGACCAACATTAGAAGCTCCAATGCCTTGTCACAGGTGCACTTGCCACCCCCTATTTATTCTGCTGTACCACTCATCTTGCTTGATCTGTTTTGTAACCCCTTACAACTGAAGAAGGCCCTTTTGGGGCCGAAACGGTTTGCTAAGTGAAGCTATCTACCACGTGTCTTACACTCGAAAACCAAGGAACTGTCTATTTATAGACGTGGTAATGAATCTTTACTCTATCATGCATCATATGACCTTATGCACCATATGACCTTATGCACATATTGTACACATATACAGGGTGCCCATAGTCAGCAAGAGCACTGCTGTGCTGCTCGGCTGAGGGCACCCCTAGCTACATGTGGAGCACACACCTGCAGTCCCCCCACACTGCTGGCCAGCACCTGTCCTAGACCTGCATAGGGAAGAGCAGAGATGTGTGTGCAGGGTCCATCCAGGTCAGTGTGTGTGTGTGTGTGTGTGTGTGTGTGTAGGTGTCACTCACTTCTGTCTGGCCCTCATGACCAGGACCACTGCTATGACAACCAGGGCAATGCAAATGGCCGCCAGCAGAAGCAGAAACAGCACACATCCAATACTAATACCAGCTATACCTGCTGGGCCTAGTGTGGGTGGGGATGGGGGGGGACGGCGGCAATGGGGTGGGAGCTCTGAAGGACAGAGAGGGGAAGTCAGTGAGTTAGACTCAGTTGTAGTGATCTACCTGTGTGTACAGTGCCTGTGTGTACAGTACCTGCGTGTACAGTGCCTGCGTGTACAGTGCCTGCGTGTACAGTGCCTGCGTGTACAGTGCCTGCGTGTACAGTGCCTGTGTGTACAGTACCTGTGTGTACAGTGCCTGCGCGTACAGTGCCTGCGCGTACAGTGCCTGCGCGTACAGTGCCTGCGCGTACAGTGCCTGCGCGTACAGTGCCTGCGCGTACAGTGCCTGCGCGTACAGTGCCTGTGTGTACAGTGCCTGCGTGTACAGTACCTGTGTGTACAGTGCCTGCGTGTACAGTGCCTGCGTGTACAGTGCCTGCGTGTACAGTGCCTGTGTGTACAGTGCCTGTGTGTACAGTGCCTGCGTGTACAGTGCCTGTGTGTACAGTGCCTGCGTGTACAGTACCTGTGTGTACAGTGCCTGCGTGTACAGTGCCTGTGTGTACAGTGCCTGTGTGTACAGTGCCTGCGTGTACAGTGCCTGTGTGTACAGTGCCTGCGTGTACAGTGCCTGCGTGTACAGTGCCTGCGTGTACAGTGCGTATCTGTGTGTACCTCTTGTATTCATGCTACAGTGGACCTCTTGTATGCAGCGCTGATGGGACCGGACCAAAAACTCTCTCTACTAAGTTGTACTATACTTTGACCCTACCTTCAATTTCCTCTACTTCACTACAGTCGTCAGACATCCTTGAATGTGGAGACAAGAGTAAAAGACTGAGGCAGCTCCTCCTGAAGTATTCCACTAGCGACTTGGGTTAATGGAGTCCTCAAATCAGCTTCAGCCCGAAACAGCCAGTCAACTTGCACCCTGCCCTCTAAAGTGCACTGCATGACCAAAGACTTGCTGATTTTGTAGCAGTGACTTTGAGCTCCCTTGATTACCTCATGCCCCTATGCAGAAAGCATTAATGGGCCACGTGTTGTGGAATGGGCCCATTCACTCGCATTTCAGGATCAAAGAACTTTCCTCAAGGAAGCATAGTCAGCGCTACTCATTGACGCGCACAGAATGGCTCCTGTACAGAGCCATTCACAGATAGGCCATGACACATACATAGACATGTGCAACAGCCTAGTGATTTAATTCTCCAGCCATGCCCATTGCAAACAACCCTGTCAGTGACATGCCCTTCCTTAACCTGGTCAGGTCTCCCCCAAGACTGTGGCACCAAACACAGAGGCCATCCTGTTTCTCTTTTGCGCAGGGTCCATCAACTCCAGATCAATTCACAGTTCATATATAGCATAGCATTCAATTGGCTAGCATAACTTGAGTAGGTGATTTAAAAATCAATTTTGTTCTTTCGAGTACTGCTCTGAGTTTGAATGTCATTTGCGGCTTGTGCTGAGCTGGACTTGCTGTGAGCACTGACTGGTGCTCTACCAACAGTCTCCGAGAGGTCAGGAGGAAGGTGGAGAGTCTGGACAGGAAGTGATGTAATATGACATCATCATTGATACTGGTGAACAAATAATCAACAGAAGCTTACTGTCACTTCCACACACAGATACTTCACAAGTGTGCGTGATGTGAGGTGGAGGTTACCTCAATCAAGAATTTCTTCCTTTTCAATTTGAAAGCAAGGTCAAAGGTCACTGGTTGGTGTGCCAGCAGAGTGTTCACGGTGGGCAGCTTAACAAGGTGGACCAGGCCTGTGGGAGGGGTAGGAGAAGGTCACGTCCTCGGTGGAAGTGGTGACGAGGGAAGAGTGGCTCCAAGATAGGGTCCATGTACACGAACAGAGCTATCCTCAAAGACACAAGGGCAGCTGCACTCGTGCAGGGAAGGCTGTGACCCTGGCAGCCAACCACTGGCTCGTATGGGGGACAGTGACCCAATCAACGCATCTCACTCCTCACCGTGGTAGTCCTTGTACAAGGGATTCCCCTCCATACCAGAACCAGCAAAGGACTCCAGCCTCACAACGGAGTCGCTCAGCCTCTCCATCCTCTGAACAAGAGCAGCGTCCTGCAACATACAAGGAACGTTACTCCACACCAAAGTAAATACTAACTCTTCCACATCCCACCCCACACTTCCTCTCTATCACCTCCCCTGCCCATCCTACCTCACACTTCCCCTCTCCTACCTCCCCTCCACATCCCTCCCACCCCACTTCTCCCCACCCCACCCCATCCCCTCCCACCCCACTTCCCCCCATCCCTCCCCCTCACCTCAAATAGGTGGACAGGGACTGTGACAAGAGCTGCTGCGTACGACTGACGCAGCAGAGCTCGCAGCTGGTGGAAGAACTTGGGCGTGGCACTGTGGCCCCTCCCCCAGAGGGGTGTGCTCAGTGAGTGAATTGCACAACGAAGGAGATTTCTCTGAAAGTCAACAAGGCAACATGTACATACATACTGTGACACACTTCTTACAAGAAACCAGACACACACACACACACACAGACACACACACACACACACACACACACACACACACACACACACACACACACACACACACACACACACACACACACACACACACACACACACACTCACACACACACACACACACACACACACACACACCTCACACACACACACACACACACACACACACACACACACACACACACACACACACACACACACACACACACACACACACACACACACACACACACACACACACACACCTGACCAGTGCATTGTTGATTAACAAAAAATCCTTGTGCTTCCACTGTTTCATGAATCCTCTGAATCAACTCGCTGTGTGTCAGAGAGAGGGAGGTTACGCGCAGTGTGATGTGCGCAGTAGGCGTTGTCCCTTGCTGTACCTGTCCCATTCCTTTGGGGAGGGGGAGAAATGGTGAACTGTGGCAACCCGGGACAGCAGGTCCGAGTCCATGGTCCGAGATATGTCGTACAAGTGCCCAAAACGGTTAGAAAAACTAGACTGAAGGAAGGAATGATGCATGGATCAACCCACACACCTGCACACACACCACACAACACAGTGATCACTCCCGCACACCTGCACACACACCACACAACACACAGCTCCCAATATCAGGCTCAACAACACAGCCACCATGTCACCACAAGTGGCAGCTCTCTGAGTGTGTGTGTGTGTGTGTGTGCCAGTGCTGGTCTACGTGTGCACTACATAGCCTGTGGCAAACAGAGACAGGAGGCCCTTAGATGCAGGGTCCACTGAATGTGGTACAGTTACGAGCAGCCACTCAACCTAGGCCACACACGCCTGTGCATGTTCGAGCACTGCCTGGTCCGTTGCATAAGATCACTACCACGAGCACCAATGCATCAACATGGCCACATGGCTAGTGTGTGTGACAGCAGACACTGCTGTGCAACAAGTCAGCCTGCACGTGTGAGGTGGCAGGAGTGGAGTGCAAAGGGCAAGCCGACTATCAGCACACACATTTGTTTCCACACACTGTCCACTTAGCGCAGACCCACAACAACATTAGTGGAAAATTACACATGCTCTCTAGTCTCTTTATACGTATGTCCTGGTCCCATCTTGCCACACCACACACAGTCACAGCCTAACGCACGCATGCATGCACACACGGACGCACACACGCACGCACACACACACAGCAAAAGCTTACATGGACGCACCTCCACTTGTGGCATCTTCTGGTATCTCCATGCTATCTCCATCTCCTCCTTTGCCTGGCCCTCCCCTCCACCCTCCCTCACCCTCCCCTCCCCTCTCACTGGTTGTGTTGCTTGATGCAAACCGTCGTCCAGTGGCAGTGGAAGGTCCTACACGACATCACAACACACTCCCATGAGCTTGTTACGTAAGTGTATCTTTTAATTACTCAGAGCCAACCTTTACAATGTGTTCGGGTTTCTCTGCTGCACTTGCAACAAACACCTCATGGCCGCACACAACTCCCTCGGCCAGAAAGTACTTAAGGAGAATACGTGAGTACAGCCCAAAGGTGTCCTCTTCTGCAGTGTATGTGTGTGTGTGTGTGTGTGCGTGTGTGTGTGTGTGTGTGTGTGTGTGTGAGTGTGTGTGTGTGTGTGTGTGTGTGTGTGTGTGTGTGTGTGTGTGTGTGTGTGTGTGTGTGAGTGTGTGTGTGTATGCGTGTGTGCATTGGTACACAAATGAAGGCACGTTGATTTCTCAATTTGCATTTACTACTAATGGGAATGGGACTGTTTGGCACACACAGAAGTGCACACCTTACACACATGCACACGCACAACACACATACAGGTGCAAGTGAGGTGAGGTCTGGCCTGGGGTGGGTGTGCACATACATACCAATTAGTAACACCGTTCCCACGGCAACTCCACCACCTGAATAGGTACAAGGAAAGGCCAGTCAAACGTGCACTGTGTGTGCAGACTGGGGAGTGCCATAGCAGAGGGCAGGGCAGGGGTGTAAGGGAGAATGGACGGTGAGGGGCTTAGAAGAGAGATCAGCGGGAAAATGTGAGCACTGAAGGCTGTCAGTAGGGGGGTAGCCACTAGCAAGCTTGGGAGGCAAAGAGCAGAGGGAACCCTCAGGTTCAGAGGGACTGAGGGAGCTTTTGTTTGTGACAGTGGAGTGGACGGTCCAGATGCAATAAGGGTGCGGATTACACATGTGTGTACGTATGTACGCAAGTGCAGTATAACCCACAGTGGATACGACTAGACAAACGTGCTATCGTAGAGGCTCATTGCTACCAAAGGAGGCCTTTGTCAGCTGATAGACTGTCAGGTGATGAAGGGCCCTGTGGCCAAAACGTCTGAACTAGTTTTGCCCAGCTGCTACGCCACCCCGCTCGGCTCCGGCACAAACCAGTGCATGTGCTTCTCCTTTGGACAACACGTGGATGTGCCAATGTGTGCAACATTTGCCGGCTGCCTAGGCTCCTGTCACCGGGTGTGGCGTGAGTCATGTGGAGCTAGCAAATTAGTCTGTTTGTCTTTTGGCTGTCTTTGATGTACACTCATAAAGTGGGCAGGAGGCTACCCCATGCAACCTGCACCTGCTGTGCACATGCCAGGTAGCCACCTCAGGTCTTCACATTATACCTACGTACGTAACTCTGTAGCCATATCCCCCTCCTTCCATTTTGTTCCATGGGACATACAGCCAAACACGCACATACACACAGGCATGCATGCACCTCAGCTGAAGTTTCCCCTTCCCGTTTCCTCTGGTCCCGCCCCCAATCAATGTGTGTGCGTATGTCTGTGCATGCATACTTGCTGAGCCACGCACCCAAAACAGCGTCAAGGGAGGGTACGCCGGTGGACAGGAGCAGGGATGAGTTGTGGAAGGACGGACGCGTCCCTCTCGGGTAGCTCGGCTTGGAGGCAGCTCTCTTCTTAAAGCTGGACGCCATGCAGCTATTTTATCAAGACACGCCCCTTTATACTTCGGGGCCTCCCCTTGTCGGTAAGCGGTGGTCGGTGAGGACATGTCGGGAGGTCTACCAAACAGAATTGTCAAGGTACCGTCTCTCTTTCACGCCACCCGCTCGAGGTGGCCGGCGTAGACTGCAGCGATCTCCCCGGGGGGAGACGGATGTACACCAGTACATGCACGTAGCGTAGAGTGCCGCGCTGGGACGTGCGGGTTGACCGGCGTCTGTGCTTCCATATATAGCGATCGGCCTTCTCCCCTGTGGGATTGTGGGAGTCGTGTGCGCGACTAAAGCCGTTCTTTGCAGCGCCTCTCTACCAGATGCTGCAGACTGTGGCCTATTCATTGCACACATCACTTTCCACATGCGGAAGCTAGGAGGGGCGGGGAGTTCTGTCTGCTGCATTGAACAGGGCTTGTGTGGGCCCAGGTGTGCGGGGGCAGGTCCACTACCAGCGCTTGGTGTACAATATACGACAGGCCTCCTATGATGTGTAGGGTTTGGGTTAGGTTTCAAAGCGCTGGTACAGATATTAAAATGCACCTGATCGTCTTGTGTTTCCTTGCTGTTTAGGAGACGCAGCGGCTGCTTGCTGAGCCGGTGCCTGGCATCAAGGCCTTGCCTGATGAAAGCAATGCACGCTACTTCCACGTGGTGGTGGATGGACCGAAGGACGTGAGTGCAGCTGGCAGGGGCAGGGGCAGGGCTATTTGTGTGCAGTCATGTGGATGGGTGTAGCAGAGTGTCAAGTTGTACTTCGCTGGTGGCCTTTGGTAGATGTCACTAGCGGGTTTACGCAACGGCTGCATCTGTATGTAAGAGTGCAATTCTTGTCATAGTTGTGCAATCTTTGTGTGTGATAAGTTATTGCATCAGTTGCCACAATCGAATATAATTTTGAGTCTTTGCATTTGTCAAAGAATCTCTAAGCATTAATGGATAGTAGTGACTTCCATGTAAAAAGGTACGTGTAGAAATGGACAATGGTACGGTAAATGATCATTGTAAATGATGGCCCTCCCCCTCCCCCCCTCCCCCCTCCCCCCTCACTCCCTCACCCCCCATAGTCTCCCTTTGAGAATGGTACCTTCAACCTGGAGCTGTTTCTTCCTGAGGAGTACCCCATGGCTCCTCCCAAGGTTCGGTTCATGACAAAGATATACCACCCCAACATTGACAAGCTAGGAAGGATCTGCCTGGATATCCTCAAAGGTGAGTGTGTGTGTCCACCCCACCCACCAACACCCACACACACACATGCACAACACACAACAGAGATTGCATCGTGTGTGTCTATGTGGTGTGCCCGTTTTATATGAACCTCCTCCTGCTTCATTGATGGATTGATTAAGTGATGTACTATACTGATGCTCCCTCCTCACCCCGCCTCGCCCCTCCACGCCACTCCTCCCTGCCCTTCCCCTCCCTCGTTGCCCCTCCTCCCCCCTCCCCTCCCCTCCCTCCCCTCCCTCCCGACCCCTGGCACTGCAGACAAGTGGAGTCCTGCCCTACAGATCAGGACTGTCCTCCTGTCCATCCAAGCCCTCCTCAGCGCCCCAAACCCTGACGACCCTCTGGCCAATGACGTTGCAGACCTATGGAAGAAGGACGAAGCTAAGGCAATTGAGATCGGTGAGTGGCCCACAGCACATTGGCTTGTTTGGGCTCAAACTGATAAGTGCCTTCTGGCCTGGGAGTGTGTGGGTGTTTTTGAGGCAAGGAACCAGAGTTGTAGGCTGTGTCTAATGAACTGGTAACCGCCAACCATCCACTGCACTGGTGTGTGCAGCTGGCAGTGTGCTAATGGACACTGTACTGCACTGGGAGGGAAGGCCACAATGAGGTATGTATCTTCATAGTGTAGTGTCTCCTTGCCTAGTCCCAATTGTCAGTGGACACTGCAGTTCATCACCCGCGACAGCATTGCAACACGAGGCCATGCACGATTTGGGCTATACATCGCTATACCTCTGTATTTCATATGTCATCTGTCTGCCTGTCTGTCTGCCTGTCTGTCTGCCTGTCTGTCTGTCTGTTTGTCTGTCTGCCTGCCTGTCTGTCTGTCTGTTTCTCTGTCTGCCTGCCTGTCTGTCTGTCGTCTGCCAGCCTGTCAGTCTGTCTGTCTGTCTGGTTGTCTGTCTGTCTGTACCTCTCTTTCCCTGCATATCTGTCATCTGTTCAGCACGACAATGGACACAAAAGTATGCGAGAAAGTGACTTGGGAACCGGGCCGTCATCACATGTGATGCTAGATGGTATTTAACATTGTAGCAATGAATTAATGTAGAGCATGCGCGTGTATACAGTGAACCAAGTGGTGGTGGTGGTATATGTGACTTCGTGTACAAACGACTAGCGAAGAAGCAACTTCCAGTTCACATTCCAGAAATTGGAATGGCTTTGTGAGCAACAGCTGTTGGAGACGTCTTGCTCCAGTGCTACGGGTTCTGGTGTAATGGAGCGCGCTCCTCAGACACTTCCAGGTGAGAGCCCATCGCCTCGCGCTGGCCGATCTCCCCTCGCACGTGTTGGGGCGATCGCGTACGCATACTGTGTGTAGGTACCCGGCCACGGTGGTGATTTGATAGCGGCCACGTCTCAAAGACACTATATTAGGAGCGGTCTAACCTAACATCCCACGCGCCGGCCACCTTGCCGACCCCACAACAGACTAGCCCTACCTTGCACCTTCAGTGGGCGCTGCACTTGCGCGTGGTGTATGCAAGGGGCTTCTCGCGCGCGGTCGGCGCGGGTGTATGCTTCGCCTACTCCACCACTCTCTTCTATACTGAAAGGGGGCTCGGTCGAGTGCCACGCTGTAGGGGAGGTACAGAGTAGACGGGCGCAGAATTGAGCCGCTGCCGGCCAGGACGGTCCGTGTAGATCGCTGGGAGGCCAATTGTTGCCTATGAAATGGTTGTGTTCTACACGGGATGTTGCAAAAAAATAACTTTGCAATTAACTTTTACCATGGCATTTTCTTTGGTGTAAATTAGGCTCTGTTCTGGTATGCTGCAGCTGTTTGTGAGCTCAGATAATAGAGACATTTAGAAATGTCGATACTGCAGTGCTGGAAGCCAATTGGCCACAGTTGCTAGGTGTTATGCGTAGCCTGTCACCCCTTGGGACAGGTCAGTGGTTGCACTGGCAGGGGTGTTGTACAGTGTGTGTGTGTTGCCTTGGTGCTGTGCGGTGTGTGGTAGAGAAGGATGGAGCTTAAGCAGGGCTTGATACACTTCAGTTCTGAAGCCCAACAACTTTATCAAGTCCCACTTTGTCCGCTCGCCCTGATGGAATGCATGAACAGGAAAATTAGTTCAAGAGTGATTGAGCAGCGAGTCATTGCAGCTGGTGCTGCCTTGTGTATGTGTCTCTGTGTGCCAGTACTGGGTGCGAATTGCTACTGTCAGTGCCACAACAAGAGCACAGGCCTCTTGCCTGTCTGCTTCCCTGCAAAAGTTAAAAGGACCTTGAATGGCTGCCGGAACATCTGGTGTAGGGGGAAAGGTTTAATGCAAAACCACTTAGAAGCCAGGCGAGTGAGAAAAGCACACACATGACCCACTGTTTCAGCTCTTTGCCACTGAAAGTACAGTGGACGACTTTCAAATCCATTGGTGCTGCTCACCACGAAATGATCAGCTATTGTTTACTGGCACCATTTCTCTTGCTGTCCCTGTTGACTGTTGTCTGCAGCCTTCACATTCAGTATACCGGACGCACATGTGCAGCGGCTAACACGAGCTGTGTTGCCGGTATGAAACCCCCAGCCCTCCCCTCTTCCAGTTCCACCACCTGCTGTGGGGTTAGAAGGCCATCTCTCTTGTAGCCATAGTGTCCATGTAAAAAGGTCAGAGTCAACAGTTTTGGTGTACTTTGCCCTTCCTGTCTGGGTATGCCAGACCCTCCTGTCTAGGAAGGATTAGTTAGCACCTTTAGGTTATCTGCCAGCCTGAGTGTCAATTAGGATACAAAGTTGTTTTAAGGGATTCCGCATTGCACAGCAGACCTTTGTGTGGGTGCACGCTGCACCCGCATGCAGGTGTAAGTACGTGTTACAGTCCTGAAATGGGTACATAGGTCTCATGTGGTATGAATGCTATATTCATGGGGCATTGCACCATGCCTGCACGAGGGCACACAGGGAGTGAGGGGTGATGTCACTGTGGAGGCTCATTGCTACATTGCGACAACTGGTGAATAGATCTTGATGAGCATATACATAGCAGAATCAATCAATCACTAGCAACTGATTGCAGAATGTTTCGGCCACGTGGGTCTTTGTCGACTGCGTACAAAACTGGGGATACTTCAGTGTGAGATGAGTTATACAGCAAACGCTAACACTGTGTGACCAATAGTGTTGCATGCTTAGGAGTGAGTACAAGGTGGGTGGTCAGTGACCGTACTCAGTTGGTGAAGGCCTACGTGGCTGAAACGTCCTGCAATCAGTTGTTAGTGATTGATTGATTCTGCTATGTATATGCTTATCAAGATCTATTCACCAGTTGTCACAACGTAGCAATGAGCCTCTACAATATCATGTGATGTGATGTGATGTGATGTGATGTGATGTGATGTGATGTTGCCTGCTGTGTCATGACATTACGGGCGTGCTGTGAGTGCTCCCTTCTTTGCTCTGCTCTATGCAGCAGTGGCGGCCAAGCCAATTGCCCCTCCACGTTTGAAGAAGCAACTGAGTATGTATGCATGTATGCTGCACACCTGTGTGTTCAACAATTTGTAGGTGTGGTTTGCTGACACATCAGGTGTTGCCTCACTTCCCCTCTCTTCCCCTCTCTCCCCCTCTCTCCTCCCCCTTCCCCTCCCCCCCCTCCCCCGCCCTCCTCCCTTCTACTGCAGCTAAAGCCCCTACCGACAGCCCACAGTAGGCATGCACTGCACAAGGCTCTCATCAGTCTATGTACATGCCTTCACTGCACTTCATTCACTCTCACTCTCTCTTTGTGTCTCTTACTCTCTCTCACTCTGTCCATGTCTGTGTCTGAATGTTCATGGGAATCCGTGTGTCTCTCTCTCTCTGTGTGTACGTGCGTCTGAAGGGGCCAACAACCACCACCATTGGATGTAGCAGAGAAGCCGGGCAAGAAACCTCCACCTTCCATCGCTCCCTACTCCAGTCATCAAACAGGGGATTCCCCTCAGGTTACTCCCAGTCCTGCGCTCCAAAGTAATGGACAGACTAGCCATTCGGTTCCAGTGGCCAAAGTAGAGGGGATTTCCCCAACCAAGGCATCACCAAGGCCGCCACCCAAGCCTCCACGTCGGACAATGCGGGAGAAGGTAGTGCCGGCGGCTGACAGGCCATCCCCTCCAAGGGGTGAGGAGAAGGGGGAAGAGGGTGGGGAGGGGAAGGGACCACCTGTCCCCGGCGCAGTAGACAGTGGGCGTAGAGTGGTGGAGCCCTACCTGGTGGTGGATATCCTGGACTCACCCACTTTGAGCGGCGAGGGACTTCCTCACCCAAAGACAGATGCACACATAGAGTCACCCAGTGACCTGTCTTCTCATCCATCCCTTGACTCCACCCACTCATCCAGTGACTCCACCCACTTGTCCATTAACCCCACCCAGCCCCCTATGGAGAGGCTGCGGAGACATGCTCCTCCTCCTCCCAAACGAGCTGACAGACTTGGGGAGACTTCATCCAGTTTCGACCAGTCAGCACAGACAGACCCAGCGGCTGCCACCTCCCCTCCCACTTCCACTGCCAGCAAGTGCTCTCCTTCCGGCTTCATCCCTCCCAGTTATCCTGCCCCTCCCCCTCCTGCCTCTCCCTCTCCTGCCCAAGACAAGGGTGACTCTGACTCTGCTGTAGACAGCACCAGAAGCAGTAACAAAGGAGTTGTCAAGGGGAATTCCTCACCAGCAGTAATCATTCCTGAGTCTCCAATAGTCGAAAAACAGTCCACAGTGCCCAGACCACGTCGCAAAGCTCCGCCCCCTCCTAAAGCCCCACCTTCTCCCATCCAGGCCCCACCCCCTCCAGTCCAGGCGCCTAGCATGCCCACTGATCCTCTGAGCGGGAAGAACAGAACCAACACCTCGTCTCTGGCACGGTCCAGATCGTTACCACGACCGAGGAAGCAAACTAACTCTTCAGAGTCCAAGTATGCTACTCTACAGGCTGGTTCTCAGCTGCGCGGCCAGCCTGTAGACCCTCCTGCGGAGAAGGAGAAGAAAGGCAAGCTGCAGCTGCGTGGATGGTTCAAGAAGCTCTCTGGGTCTCCGAGCTCCAAGAAGAAGTTGCAGGATAGCAGCACAGGCTCAGGTATGCAGGCAGCCTTGTGAGGACATGGGAGGAGTGATGGGGTTGTGGTGAAGGCTGGTGTTGATCCCACCTGATCTCCCCAGTGGTGGATCAATGAGCATAGATGGATTAGGGAGAGTATTGAGTGGAGCCACAGCTGTCCATTGGGTGGAACTCTACTTGTCTGTCTGGGGACTACGTAATTGACCAGGTCTATTTAAGGACCTATTCATATGTGGTTATTGTCCATGTTCCTGTTATAAATGGCGTTAGAGCAGGAAAGATCAACCAACCCCCTCAGTGGTAGGTTGGCTGTGTTCTCTTCTTGCAGGTACCGCGGTGAAGAAAGGCACTGCCAAGAAGAGGACTGTGCCATCCAGTCTCAGCTGTGATGACAAGCTAGCTGAAGCCGGTGATGCAGACTGCTATGCAGTAGTGGGCGGGTCCCAGCCTGCCACGCCCTCTGTGACCCCAGGGGAAGACTTGCACCGTCGAAAAGTGTTGAACACCCCCACAGCTCCTGCTGTGGGGGTGTCCACCTCAGATACAAACGCATATGCCTCTATTGACGTAGTGAGTGACCAGGTGGCATGTCTGTCTGTCTGTCTGTCTGTCTGTCTGTCTGTCTGTCTGTCTGTCGTGTCCTGTATCCATGTGAGTGTGGTCCTTAGGATTGTCTTCTCTTCCTCAGCCTACCAACTCCGGTCAGGCTGCGAGGCGACCCGGTGCTCTACAGACAGACCAACAGACGCCTGTCAGGCCAGCGGCATTCCATGAGCCTGTGTATGCGGCTGTCAATAAGAAGAAGAGGGCAGCGAGGAAGGTGAGCGAGGAGGCTCCCGCTGTCCTTTGTGAGACTTCATCCTCGGGCCTGTATGAGGAGGTGGTTGTGCTAGAGCAGAGGAGGGTGGGGACAAAGGTGGTCCGGCAAAGCAGCAAGCTCCGGCTGTCCAGAGCACTCTCGGCCGAGTCGTTTAACTTGGAGGACTTTGACGAAGAAGAGGCTGTGCTGATGTGGGGTGGCCGGGTCATCACCCCTGTCAGCGAGGCAGAAGACGTGGAACAACCCAGTGAGGATGTGTTACTTGATCAGGAGGAGGGCATGTCCCTCAGTGAGAATGAGGCTGTGACCCCCAATCAGGTAGGGGGTGTGACCCCCAATCAGGAAGGGGGTGTGACCCCCAATCAGGAAGGGGGTGTGACCCCCAGTCAGGAAGGGGGTGTGACCCCCAATCAGGAAGAGGGTATGACCCCCAGTCAGGAAGGGGGTGTGACCCCCAGTCAGGAAGGGGGTGTGACCCCCAGTCAGGAAGGGGGTGTGACCCCCAGTCAGGAAGGGGGTGTGACCCCCAGTCAGGAAGGGGGGGTGCCCCCCAATCAGGAAGGGGGTTTGGCCCCCAGTCAGGAAGGGGGTGTGACCCCCAGTCAGGAAGGGGGTGTGACCCCCAATCAGGAAGGGGATGTGTCCCCAGAACAAGATAGGGACACGCCCCCCAAGCCAAGTAAGCGTCTTCCCCCTCCGGTCCCCATCCCTTACGCAAAGTACAAGGAGCTGCAGAAGGCAGGAAAATTGGAGGCAGTGGATGGTGCGGACACTGGTACAATGTCATCGCTACGGCTACCAAGCTCCTCCCACTCCTCACCCTGCACTCAGTGTGCCCCAGATCCACTGAGAGGAACCCCACCCTCTGAGCTGTGTAGTGGTAGTCCTGGTAGTCCTGAGACGGGACAAACGAGCAACCTCCATCAGGAGGACGAGGAGGATGACACCGACCTGGAGGATGACAGTGACGAGGATGATGATGAGGTGAGGTGACAGGATGGGGGTGACGGGTGAACAGGATAAGGTGGAGTTGACAGAGTTATGTAGATGACGGTATGGGTGGGTGAGATGTGTGATGGTGGATGGCTGGTTGGTTCTGATGGCCATTTTGTAGGATGCAAGTCGGCCCAAGCGCTACCACATTGCCAAGGAGATCCTCAAAACAGAACGAACGTGAGCCAGTGTGTGTGTGTGTGTGTGTGTGTGTGTGTGTGTGTGTGTGTGTGTGTGTGTGTGTGTGTGTGTGTGTGTGTGTGTGTGTGTGTGTGTGTGTGTGTGTGTGTGTGTGTGTGTGTGTGTGTGTGTGTGTGTGTGTGTGTGTGTGTGTGTGTGTGTGTGTGTGTGTGTGTGTGTGTGTGTGTGTGTGTGTGTGTGTGTGTGTGTGTGTGTGTGTGTGTGTGTGTGTGTGTGTGTGTGTGTGTGTGTGTGTGTGTGTGTGTGTGTGTGTGTGTGTGTGTGTGTGTGTGTGTGTCTGTACATGGGCACTCTTGAGGTGTCCATGCTGTGGCGTGTGTCGAATACTGCTGTAGGACAATTTCAAGAAGCTGGTTGAGATAGAAAAGAAGCTGGTTGGCGATGTAGGCGGGAGCCTCATCACGCCCACCAGAGTAAGTTGGGATGGGGTGGGACTGTGGGGGCCTGTTCAACTGCCCCTCCCACTTCCTGTTGGTAGAAACTGCTCAAGGAAGGAGAAGTAACCAAGTTTTCCCGTAAGGAGCGCACTCCACGGATGATCTTCCTGGTAAGACCCAGTTGACAGTGACACAGCTCTGCCTTTGAGGTGCTTGCTTGGCGTGGGAGGGGCTTTAGTTGAGAGCAAGGTTGCCTCTGGGCATTAGTGGGTGGAGGCTGGTTGGTGTTGCCATGGTTACAGACTCCTCCCCTCCCCTCTTGTGTGTGCTCAGTTCAGTGACATCCTGCTGTATGCCACAACTGTCCAGCCGCCTTCCTTCACCTCCTACAAGGTCATTAAGAGGATTCCCCTGCTGGGG
>OX465049.1:5546530-5604030 GCA_949841015.1 Aplysina aerophoba
GTGTGTGTGTGTGTGCGTGTGTGTGTGGGTGGGTGTGCATGCATGCGCGCGCGCGCGTGTGTGTGTGTAGTCAGTGATTGCCAGTGCTGGTTTATGTTTGTATGCTGTCCAGGTGGGTGGGGGTCCTGCAAATGGCTGCCAGAGGAGAATCATCACTGTAATTGGAGGACCAACGCGAGGTTGGCAGGGTCCAGAGCCTCATGCTTTATTTTAGACTGTTCTCCACGACACACCAGATTGACACTTTGCATTAATTTTATACTAATCCTATTAGTTTGACGTTTGTATTAATGGATTATTTTACTACGTGATGCTTGTGTATAAATAAGTCACGTGGTCAAAGGTGGTGGAAGCAGTCACTGTCGCGACTGAAGAAGATGCTCGCGTTCTTTCGAAGTATCATCGATTGGGTCAAGGGCCTGTTCTGGAAGGAGGAGATGGAGCTGACCCTTGTTGGTCTACAAAACTCCGGCAAGACGACGTTTGTGAACGTCATTGCGGTGAGGCCATGATGAGCATTGCCTCACTTGCCAGTGTGCAAGCGAGCCAACAAGGCTGTCTATAGCGCGAAGAGCGTGTGTGTGTGTGTGGGCACCGTTGTATAGCGACTGCGCGAGAGCTATTGCGTGGGAGGTCGCTTCGATCTAGTTCGGTATTGTGGGGCCAGCGCGCAGCCATCAAACAGGCATCCAAACGACCCCTTCACTGTGTGGTTGGTTGTGCGCGTGTGTGGATTAGTTTGGTCTGGTGGGGGAATTGGTGAAATGATCGGCAGTGTCTATCTTGCATAGTGGCAGTGTGTTGGAGGTGTGATTTGGTAGAGGTTGGTGGCAGGTCTGCCGCTGTGTCAGCAATGGACGAGCAAGATAATGCCTCGACCAAGTTGTGCAGTTTGCTTTGATAATATTGCAGAATGTTGCAAAGTGAGGGTTGTGTCACCTGGAGTTCACCTTGCTGTTCATGACCACTCATGTTTTGGTGCACTTGTTTCTAGTGTTGAGCTCAATTACTAGACCTGTACTTACCTACCAGACTGTGATGCATTTCCTTGAGTTTCACAGCGTGGCTACTGACTCGAGCCTTCACAGGCCACGTACTCAAACCTGATATTGGGTGTGGAAGAGGCCGTTGCAGCGTATGAGCTGAGATGGGTCAAATGGACAATCGCTACTCACTTAGTTCTTGCCAGCAGCCTAAGGTCGGTAGGGAGGTCCGTTGTGAATGGCATTAAAGATCAATGGATGACCGTCAGTTGTGGAGATTTAGCTTCAATGACTAAGGCCAATCAGAGAAGCACTCCATCCTTACTTTAGTGATTGGCTTTGTTAGTCAGGAGCAGCTGTTGCAGGATGGCCTCGTTAGCCCTTCTACCTGTTAACTGCTTCAAGATGGCAAGTGGTCACATCGGTGCAAGAGTTGTGAGTAGGACAACTGGTGAAGAGCTGGGCTGGCAAGGCACAAGCTAACAAGTGTGGGCTTCTCAGCACGAGAAAGGGGCAGTTCTTCACCCTGAAGAAGGCCAGTGCATCTGACTGAAACGTCGGCAAAATTGCTAATAGTCGAAAGCTGGTACCTAGAGAACCACCCCTTTCTGACAAGTGTACCACCCCTTTCTGACAAGTGTACCACCCCTTTCTGACAAGTGTACCACCCCTTTCTGACAAGTGTACCACCCCTTTCTGACAAGTGTACCACCCCTTTCTGACAAGTGTAATGCGTATGGAAGGACGTTCTCCTGATGTTGTGAACAAGACCGAACAGACTCTCGGATCAAACCACCAGGTGCAAGCGTTGCACGGTGGATCCAAATATGAATATCATTTATTCAAGGATGAATATTATTAGTAACGCTGCAATAATACTCACTGCATGCAATAAACAATACTAGAAATGTGTATGTCAACTCCTCCCCCTCCAACCCCTCCCCTCTCCAACTCCTCCCCCTCCAACCCCTCCCCCTCCCCCTCCCCTCCTTCTCCAATGTAGAGCGGTCAGTTCAACGAGGACATGATCCCTACAGTCGGGTTCAACATGAGGAAGGTCACCAAGGGCAACGTCACCATCAAGGTGAGTCCCCCCACCTTACACACCCACAGGCAGTCCAGGGCAGCAACAGTGCCCCCTCCCCTCCCCTCCCCTCCCCCCTCCTCCTCAAGCTATGGGACATTGGTGGCCAGCCCAGGTTTAGAGGAATGTGGGAACGCTACTGCAGAGGAGTGACTGCTATTGTGTGAGTTCAGCCACGGCTGTGTGTCTTGTGTCTGTGTATGGTGTACCTGTATGTCTGTGTACGGTGTACCTGTGTGCCCGTGTACGGTGTACCTGTGTGCCCGTGTACGGTGTACCTGTATGTCTGTGTACGGTGTACCTGTGCGTCTGTGTACGGTGTACCTGTGCGTCTGTGTACGGTGTACCTGTATGTCTGTGTACGGTGTACATGTGTGTCTGTGTACATGTGTGTCTGTGTACTTGTGTGTGGTGCACCCGCTGCTGTGCTGCAGTTACATGGTGGACGCCGCAGACCACGAGAAGATGGATGCAGCCAAAGCAGAGCTGTTACAGTTGCTGGAAAAGCCTCAACTGGCAGGTATTCCTGTAAGTGGGCGGGGTTATTGTGTGGGGAGGGGAGGAGTAGACATGTGGACACGTTGTTGGGTGGTAGTATAGCGATGGTGTGTCTGGAGGCTGAGTGTTGTGTGTGTGCACATTTGCAGGTTTTAGTGCTAGGGAACAAGAATGACTTGCCCAATGCACTCAGGGAGACAGAGCTGATTGAGCGCCTGTGAGTCACCTGACATGTGACAGTCACATGACATGCATGTGACTCAACTACGCATACCTCTTGTGTTGCAGGGAATTAAATTCAATCAAAGACAGAGAGATTTCATGTTACTCCATCTCATGCAAGGAGAACGAAAACATTGGTACGTTGCCTGCACAAACAACACAGGAGGTGTGCATGTGTGTGCCTCAGTGCGCATGGCATGTGTCTGGGAGAAGTGGTGGCCCTGCTTCCAGGCAAGACATGTTAATGGCACATGCCCTGGGCATCTCCTAGCTGGTGCGTATCCCACCACTGGCTCTGTTAGACCTCCTCCACAAGACTACATTAGAGAGGGCCGCACTGTGGTGACATGTGCTCATTGACGCTGTGTCGCCCCACCCTGTGCAGACATCACTTTGCAGTGGTTGATCCAAAGGAACAAGTCCAGGGCATCGTGAAAGCCCTCCAGAGGACGGTACACCAGTGGGCACAGAGCAGGATATAGACCTCTAATATAACAATGACTGCCAGTTGCTTGAAATAGTGGTCCCCTCTTAGTGTTGGTGTGTGGTGCTGTACAGAGTCAGTTGTGTTGAGGTGTGCTGGGAACAGGTGTGCGTGTGGATGCATGCAGTGGACGGGCTGTGGGTGTCGGCGTGCATTGGCTGACGGGGGTGAACACGAGCACATGCAACACACAACTCTTGTGTGTGCAGTCAGTGGAGGGCATGCGCTTCCTCTCTCTTCTGCACTTCAGTCAGGAAGGCAGTGGATGCAATGTCGACCTGCAAGGAGAAGGGGGATTCACAGTGCAGCTCGAACACAGTAGCAGACTCGCACCTGTCTCTCTATAGCCCAGTCACCGTGAGTACTCTACCTAAAGGGACATCTAATGTAGTGAATGTTGTCTGACACGGCTGGTGAATCACCCCGCCCCAAGTTAGCCACCCAGAAACCAAAACAGCAACCGAATTGGTTCCTTTTCGTTGCTGAAATTGGCGCCTTTGACTATTTTGTTTCGCCCTTTCAACTTGTATATTAAGTTATACAATTGTAGTAGTGATGAATCGACACGTGGTCCCTTCTCACCTGAGATTCTTTCATCTCTTCTCGGATCTCTTCAATCTTGGTGCAAAAATATGCCATAGGATCCGATGGCTGTTGCTCCAACACATCTTGCAGCAGACCCTGTGCCGTCGTGCGGTGATGGAATGCCCGAGGTAACTCGAGCGCGTGTGCAGCAACCGTGCATCCACCAGTGTACTCGGTCTCAGAAATACAACGAATTACAAGCAACACACACCTTGAAAACCTGCTTTATTTTGATTCTCTCGACGTATTCTCTGAGGTGGCACTCCAGATCGCGATCTTCTTCGGCGGCCATCTTGGCAATTGGTCATAGATACGGGACACGCCCACACAATGAATATAGTTATCTTCATTTAATATGGCGCTGGAAATGGAGGACTCCGATGAAGCTGCTGAGCTCTACTTCCAGCTACGTGAGACCAAGCCCTCTGGCGGAGATATCCAGCTCATGGAATGGTCCCCTAAGATGGACCTCCTCGCTGCAGCTCTGGCCGACCACTCTGTGCGCCGCACTCAATGCATCCACTAGTTGACTTATTTGGATCACGTGATGCACTGCAGTCGTCTGCGGCCAGTGTGGTGATGATCTGGTGCACCGGTTCAATGTGCCACACAGGTAATACTGAACCGGTTGTCATGGCAACGGGTCTGGACTATTCCTCCCCTTGAGTCAGCAGTTGGTAGTCTTGCGTGGCGACCAGATGGCCGAGGTGTGCACGGTCTGCAGCTCATGTACCTGGGCTTGTTTGTTTGTTTGTTTGTTTGTTTGTTTGTTTGTCCTGTCTGTCCTTCATGCCACATGCTTTACTGGATTCGGCCTCATATACAGTGGACCACAATATGAATATTATTACACCGTATACGTGTGAACAGTGTGGTTTAGTATTACTTTTAGGGTTAGTGTTTGATTTTATTATGTAATATAATGATATTCATATTTCAGTCCCTGTACGTGAGGCACCTACTGTTTTACTGATTTGGTCTTTGTCTACTATTTGGGTACTGTTTGTTGTCTGCCAGTTCTGGTGGTGGGGTGTGCCAGTGGAACTGTCCTCCTGTACGAGGTGGAGCAAGCGGACCTGGTCCACCAGTTCAGTGTGCACTCGTCAGTGACAGCCATGAGGTGGCAGTACATTGAGCTTGAGGGGTCAGTGGGGGTGGGCGGGGTCAGTGGGGTGGGTGGGGGTAGTGGGGGTTGGAGGTAGGTGGGAGGAGTGACTGTCGAGTGTTGATATCGTCATGTTCGTGTGTCTGTCTGTCTGTGTGTATGCAGGTGCAGGCCCACAGTGTACAGAGATGAGTCAGGCTCTGAGCTGCCTCCACTGCCTGCTGTTGGTGACAGGTAAGCTGTTGGCTGCAGGGAGGTACTGCAGAGACCTGCGTCAGTGCTGTTGTACTCTTCTTCTTCAGTGCCAGCACGTTTGCAGCTGAATCTGCTCTTCAGTAAGTGTGGGATACAAGTGTGGTGCTGTAGTGGTGGGTGTGGTACTGTAGTGGTGGGTGTGGTGCTGTAGTGGTGGGTGGGGTGCTGTAGTGGGTGGGTGGGGTGCTGTAGTGGGTGGGTGGGGTGCTGTAGTGGTGGGTGGGGTGCTGTAGTGGGTGGGTGCTGTAATGGTGGGTGGGGTGCTGTAGTGGTGGGTGGGGTGCTGTAGTGGTGGGTGAGGTGCTGTAGTGGTGGGTGGGGTACTGTAGTGGTGGGTGGGGTGCTGTAATGGTGGGTGGGGTGCTGTAATGGTGGGTGGGGTGCTGTAGTGGTCGGTGGGGTGCTGTAATGGTGGGTGGGGTGCTGTAGTGGTGGGTGGGGTGCTGTAATGGTGGGTGTGGTGCTGTAGTGGTGGGTGGGTGGGGTGCTGTAGTGGTGGGTGGGTGGGGTGCTGTAATGGTGGGTGGGTGGGGTGCTGTAATGGTGGGTGGGGTGCTAAAGTGAGTCTGTTGTCCAACCCACTGCAGGAGTGACAAGCACTTGGAAGCAGTTCAGATCATCCACACTATGCCAGCCAGGTAGTGTCTGTGTGCACATACACTGGCCAGGTAGTGTGTACATGTGTGTGTCTGTGTGTGTGTGTGTGTGTGTGTGTGTGTGTTGTGTGTGTGTGTGTCTGTGTGTGTGTGTGTGTGTGTGTGTGTGTGTGTGTGTGTGTGTGTGTGTGTGTGTGTGTGTGTGTACTTATGTACCTCATTCACTGAAAGTCCACAGCTCAATGAAGGGGGTGTGACCCTAGCACTCCCCTTTCTTCATGTAGTTGTCTCAGCATCCTCACGGTTGGAAGTGAAGTGAGTTGTAATGCACCCTCCCCTCCCCTCCCCTCCCCTCCCCTCCCCTCCCCCTTACACCTGCTGCTATTTGGTTTATCACTGTCCCTCCCCACAGGATGGGTGTGTCCACTTTTGGGTGGGCGGGGTCCTGCATGCTGGCACAGTGAAGCTGCAGCCGGAGAACAAGGCTAGTTCTATGCACCTGTGTCAGTGGGCATGCCAGTGGTGGTGTGACATGGCAGTGAACTGTCCATGATGTGGTGGTGTGACATGTCAGTGAGCCTGTCCATGCCAGTGGTGGTGTGACATGTCAGTGACCCTGTCCATGCCAGTGGTGGTGTGACATGGCAGTGACCCTGTCCATGCCAGTGGTGGTGTGACATGTCAGTGAGCCTGTCCATGCCAGTGGTGGTGTGACATGTCAGTGACCCTGTCCATGCCAGTGGTGGTGTGACATGGCAGTGACCCTGTCCATGCCAGTGGTGGTGTGACATGTCAGTGAGCCTGTCCATGTTGTGGTGGTGTGACACATGTGGCTATTTTCCTGCAGTCCAGCGAACACTCTCCTGTGGTGTACTTGGATGTCACTGCAGATGTCCAGCGATTAATTGTGGTGTTCTTGGACGAGGCACACCAGCTGAATGTGGCAACTGTAAGAGGAGAGTGCAAGAGTGGGGTGGGAGGGGAGAGAGGTACTGGCGTCTCCTGTCACTGTGTATGGGTGGTTCGTTTCTGTCCAGGTTTCCATTTTAGTCATCAGTGACCGACTGGCTGAACTCCAGCATCTTGCAGTAGTGTTCAGTCGTCTCAGCTCCCATTTGCAGGTACGTACCTGATTTTGGTCTACTCCATCCCCACCCCCACCCCCACCCCTGTCCCCGCCCCCATACATGCTGCCTTTGCTACAGTACATGAACAGTCTCATTCGGGCCATGTTCGAGGCCTGGGAGGGGGTCCTGCACATGATGGAGAACAAGCTAGCAGGCTATGCGGCCGTCAGTGCAAGTGCACGTTCATGCGGCGTCTGCTGTGTAAGGTACTCTAGTGTGCTGGACGGCCTGTCACCTGGCTCCTCCTTCATGCTCTTGCAGAAGCTCCCCTCAGATGTGACGGTTAGTGGTGAGTTTCTGATGCTCCTGGCTTGTGGAACTGCAAGGTGTGCCCACTTTACATGCAGATCTGAGCATGTCCTGCCCTCACATCACCTTACCGTCCCTCCCCTCCCCTCCCCTCTCCTCCCCTCCCCTCCCCTCCCCTCCCATCCCCTCCTCCCCTCACCCCAGTACTGAGCTGCAGGAGTTTCTCTTGGATGACCTCACAGCAAATGTGGGTGTGGCATGTGGGTGGAAACCAGGGGGTGTGGCATGTGGGTGGAGGCCAGGGTGTGTGGCATGTGGGTGGAGACCAGGGGTGTGGCATGTGGGTGGAGACTAGGGGGTGTGGCATGTGGGTGGAGACCAGGGTGTGTGGCATGTGGGTGGAGACCAGGGTGTGTGGCATGTGGGTGGAGACTAGGGTGTGTGGCATGTGGGTGGAGACCAGGGGTGTGGCATGTGGGTGGAGACCAGGGGTGTGGCATGTGGGTGGAGACTAGGGGTGTGTGGCATGTGGGTGGAGACCAGGGGTGTGGCATGTGGGTGGAGACCAGGGTGTGTGGCATGTGGGTGGAGACTAGGGGGTGTGGCATGTGGGTGGAGACCAGGGGTGTGGCATGTGGGTGGAGACCAGGGTGTGTGGCATGTGGGTGGAGACCAGGGGTGTGGCATGTGGGTGGAGACCAGGGGTGTGGCATGTGGGTGGAGACTAGGGTGTGTGGCATGTGGGTGGAGACTAGGGGGTGGCACAGATGCACCATTAGCCTCATTTTGTTTGGCAAACTCCTCCCCCACCCTCCCTGCCACTCCAGGGACTGAAGAAGCTAGGCTCGTCTCTTCAGCATTCATACAGCAACATTCAAAAGTATGCTTCAAACCATCTCAACAGGTGTGTACATGTGTGTGTGTGTACGTGTGTGTGTGTGTGTGTGTGTGTGTGTGTGTGTGTGTGTGTGTGTGTGTGTGTGTGTGTGTGTGTGTGTGTGTGTGTACATGTGCGTGTAGGTACGTGTGTGTGTGTGTGTGTGTGTGTGTGTGTGTGTACATGTGTGTGTGTGTGTGTGTGTGTGTGTGTGTGTGTGTATGTGTGTGTACGTGTGTACGTGTGTACGTGTATGTGTGTGTGCTGCATGTGGCACAGTATTGATTATTATTTTCAAGTGCTCATACTGCATTGTCTCTGTCTGTCTGTCTGTCTGTCTGTCTGTCTGTCTGTCTGTCTGTCTGTCTGTATGTATGTATGTATGTATGTATGTATGTCCAGGGTGGTGCAGTGTCTCCAGTACAACCTAACCCACCTCTTGGGTCTCTCTTCCTGGTACGATCGGTTTGGAGTGCTCGGTCTGTGTCGGCCGGGGGTGGAGGAGGGGCTGAAGTCACTCGGCTCCTTTGCTCTTAAAGACCTTGAGCTGCTAAAGTGAGGATTGGGTGCACCATGCCACTGGCACAGATGTGCACCTGGTGTGGCATGGTAGCTCTGCTGTCCACGGCTGCACAATCACTTCTCCCTTCCCCTCCCCCTCCCCTTCCCTCCTCTCTCTTTCCTCTAGGGTAATTGATAGCTCGCTGAAGAGTATCGCAGCCTTCTCCAGCTGGGTATACAAAGGTGGGAGCCCACACAACCAACTCAGTCCTGCTCGTGATGCCTCCATTCCCCGCCCTCTCCCCTCCCCCTCCCCTCCCCCTCCGTCAGTGATTGTGAGGCTGTCAGACGAGAGGCTGCCTGAAGGCACGGATGAGGTAGTACAGGTGATATGGACAATTTTTTGTTTTGTGTACACATGTTGTTGTTTTTTGTTGTTGTTGTCTTTGTAGAGTTTGTCAACAGAAGACCTTGGACTGATAATGGACTTCCTCCAGACTCGCCTCTCAAAAGTGAGCACTCAATCAGTCACACCAATACTGCAATCTCAACAACACCATCACACCATCACACCCTCACTACACCACACCCTCACTACACCGCACCGTCACTTCACCACACCCTCACTACACCACACCCTCACTACACCACACCCTCACTACACCGCACCCTCACTACACCGCACCGTCACTTCTTCACACCCTCACTACACCACACCCTCACTACACCACACCCTCACTACACCGCACCCTCACTACACCACACCCTCACTACACCACACCCTCACTCCACCACACCCTCACTACACCGCACCCTCACTCCACCACACCCTCACTCCACCACACCCTCACTACACCGCACCCTCACTACACCACACCCTCACTACACCGCACCCTCACTCCACCACACCCTCACTACACCACACCCTCACTACACCGCACCCTCACTACACCACACCCTCACTACACCGCACCCTCACTCCACCACACCCTCACTACACCACACCCTCACTCCGTCCCCAGTCGTCAGCAAAGGACCATGGTCAGTTCAGTCTGGAACTTGTCGGACAGGTCAGAAGTGGGAGGGGCTATGGTGGGCTAACAAGATGATTCAGTGTCTGTCTGTCTGTCTGTCTGTCTGTCTGTCCTTTCTGTGCAGTACTTTGCGGATGATAACCTCAGTGTTGTACAGGTGAGGTAACCATGATAAAATGTGCCAGTCACATGCCAGTCACATGACCTACTGCAGGAGTCAGCCTCAACAGTGTGGAGTGATGTGCTGGAGGAGGCTGGCATTGGCAGGGATTGTGAGGCAACCCCTCCACACAACACTCCACACACACTTGTCCACTCAGTATCGTGTGCTGTGTCTGTCCAGGTCTGCCCACTCTGTGTGAGACGTGTCCTGAGAAGAGTTTACTGCAACTCTTCAACGCTTTACTGATCTCCATTGACAGCATATTCACAGCAGTTGCAGTGAGGGAGGAGGGAGGGAGAGGAGGAGGGAGGGAGGAGGGAGGGAGGAGGGAGGGAGGGAGGGAGGGAGGGAGGAGGGAGGGAGGGAGGGAGGGAGAGGAGGAGGGAGGGAGGAAAAGGAGGGTAGGAGGGAAGGGGAGAGTGAAGAAGGGGAAGGGAGGGGAGTGAAGAAGGGGAAGGGAGGGGAGGGAGGGAGGGAGGGAGGGATAGGAGAGAGGGGAGGAGGGAGGGGAGAGGATGGCGATTCTTCACTTGCTTTGTCTTTGTGAGCAGGATACTACCGGCTCCAGCATGTCTGTTTCACACTATGGCCATGTCCCTGTGGAAGGGGAGGATCACCCCATTAGCTCAGTGTGAGGTCACACACACCACACACACACACACACACACACACACACACACACACACACACACACACACACACACACACACACACACACACACACACACACACACACACACACACATACACATACACACCACACACACACACACACACACACACACACACACACACACACACACACACACAGTGGTGACTCCCTTGCACAACCATTCCCCCCACCCCCGCAGAGGAGGCTTTGTCAGTGAGGGCTGTCATCACTTGTTCTTCCATGACCTCTCTGGGAGCTGCGGAGTGGTGTCAGTGGACCTTCCTTTGGGGTAAGCAGTGGAGGGGCAGGGTCAAGAGAGGGTGGGGGGAGGCCAACAGGAGTGTGGCTGGGTGGACAGAGGTGGGGGAGGTGTGAACAGGAGGTGTGGCTGGGTGGACAGAGGTGGGGAGGGAGGGGTGAACAGGTGGAGGGAGCAGCAGGTGTTACTTGTTATGCTGCCGCTGCAGGAAGCTGGAGGTGTATAGGTTCAGTTTGAGCTCATTGAAGGACTATGCCGACAGGTAGGCCTAATGGAGTCCCTTCGTGTACAGTAGGAGTCCTTGACTACCAGAGGTTGTGTCACTGATGGCCAATCACTTCATTCTCAGCTGCTCACTCTGTGAACTCAAGTACTACTCCGATGAGAGCGTGTCAGTTGTCATGGAGACCAAGAAGGGCAAGGTGATTGGCTGCCTCCTTGCCCAGTTGTCCACTGCAACATTGCTATCTCTAGGGGACAGGGACCGAAGGCAAGTCACTGCCAAGCACTAGTCACCAACATCACTTGCTGTCAGAGCTCAGAGTGTGCCCGTTCAGAGATGTGCTGCTGCAGGGCATATGGGCAGTGGGTGTACAGTGGAATCTCTCTCTAAAGGACACTCTGAATAAGGGACACCTCTCTATACAGAACAGCCAGCTGGGTGCCAGTGGTGTCCTTTATAGAGAGGTTTCACTGTATTGTGCTTTTCTGGTTTGTTGCGTTCATGTACACTGGCAGGTCCCGCCCCCTTTCTCCAACAGCACTGCTCCACATGATGTCAGCGGTGGCTTGTCACAGCTCTGGCGGTGTGAGGGCTTCCAACCTGGCATGTTGGCAGTCAGTGGATCACGGCGATTGGCCTGTGTGGTGAGGGTACATGTATGCAAGGCAATAGCATTCTCTGCCAGCCTCGCTCATCACTGATAACTGTGCATGCTGTCCACTTACTGGTGCACTCACCACACACACACCACGCGCACATCTTGCCCAGCTGTCCAAGTCCCACAAGACGGTCAAGCTCTTTGATGCAGAAGCTGAGGAAGAAAGCCTTGCAGAGTGCTCGGAGGACAGCTAGCATACTGTGGGATGCAACAATGCGCATGCAGTGCGTGGGTGCCTCCAACTGGCTTTATGCATTCTGCACCGTTGCGCTTTTATGTAGCAAGGAGCGAGCATTTACCAAGCAGGTGAGGTCCCTCACAATATCAGCACGTGTTTGTGGAGCTCCCGGAATATAGAGCCCATCACAATTAACTGGTCATGCTGAGGGACCACATGCCACAGGCACCACCACCAAATTAAGCCCAACTTGCCTCAAGCAATGCAATGTGTCACACTATAACAACACAGATCCTACGCCGGCCGCTTCACGATGTGCCCGACCAATGATGTTGCACACGTTGACAGATGACAGACTAGCTTGTATGGTATAACGGTTGCCAACTCATGCAATACAGACAGAATACGACAGTGAACAAGGAGTCGATTCTTCTTCAATCACATTGGAGGAGGGAGTTCATTCCTCCTCGTAGTCCTTGTTCTTTCTCAAAATGACAAACCCTTCCAAGATGGGGGTGAGGGGGATGTCTGGAGTTGGTCAGGATCATACACACACACAACCCAACACGCTGCGTGGCCATGCGTGGCCATACATGTACCCGTAACGTACACACACACAAGCCCCTCCCACCATTAACAGGATACATTCGTCTGACGCCAGTTCAGCCCGCTCGCCGTGAGCCAAGAGCACTGGTGTGGTGTGAGTCTGGAAGCCAGTGATGGACTTCTGTTGCCCCGCTTGTGCCACCGTGTCCACCGACTAACACGGGTGAGCAACAACACAGGAAGTAACAGGATTGCATGAAGCAATAATAGCATAGTATGATGCAATAACAGTATACGATGAAGCAACAACAGCATAGTATGATGCAAAAAAAAAAACTACAGGGGTGCCCCTACGTACACAACAATTATCTACAGACAACAGCACAGAGTACAATTGAGGCTGGTCACACACCCACACACACACGCACCTGCCCAACTCGGACATTGACTGTGAGAGGCTCAAGTTTTTCACTGAAGGTGACCAGCATCCTCGGCTGAATGGCTGGTACGAGGCAGTACAGGAGGTGGGGGGAGGATGTCAACAGCACTGGGGGCAGGGCGGGGAGGGGCAAGGGAGGGGCCAGTCAGACCATTCAGCCAGTGGGTGGAACATCCCCCACAGAGCACACTCACAGTTCTTGCAGTCGAGTGCCGCTGTGAGCACAGCCAGCAGCCCTCCCACGGCCACCGGGGACATGAGCTGCTGGTGGCTGTGGAAGGGGTTGAGCGTGAGGGTGCCCTTCCCAAGGTGGGTCAGCCCCTGCGTGACGAGGAGGCAGGACCATAGTACAGCAGCACCATGTGAAGCAGTCATCCAGAGGCACGGATCGCACCTGCGCCAGTCTGACAGTGTAGAGTGCACTGGGGTCCTTGCAGTAGAACTGGGCCAGCTGTCGGAGGAGACCACCCAGACGAGCATTGTTGGTGCCCGCCCCAATGATCCCCATGGCGAGGATGGCGCTGTAGGCCACCTCCGGGTCGCTGTCATGGGAAAACTTGCTCAGGGTGTCCATTATACTGAGGTCAGGGTGGGAGACAGAGACCAAGCAGAGCGCCAGGGGCACGGACCGGCGGATCACAGGCTCACCATACTGCAGCTGGAGTGAGGAGTGAGGGGTGAGGGGTGAGGGGTGAGGGGTGACGGGTGAGGGGTGAGCCACCATTTACCACATAACATGGTGAACACGCGCAGCCAGTGTGTGCAAAGCCCACCAGGTGGTTGAAGGTCCGGAGAGCCATTTCGGAGCCAATCCCCTCTCCCATGGCAATGAGGGCCAGGCCCAGCACGGCAAAAGCCTGGTGGCTGCCGACCTCAGCGAGGGAGCCGGGTTCCGGCTTTGGTGGCTGTTCCTTCTTGTCCTTCTCCTCCCCGCCAGTGGAGGAGGGCTCCTCCTGTCCCTTGGCTTCCTTGTCCTCAAAGTGCTCACTGCAGGTGTGCAGCAGAGCCTGCACCCGCAGCACGTCACCGGTCCCTGCACATGACACACCACAAGCAATGACTACCCCACCGCATTGTGGGGGGGGATACTCGGCGAACACTACCTGCTGCTCACCTGCGTAGGAACATATCTCCATCAACACCCTCGCCACCTTCCCTAGAGGATCCCCCACAGCTTCCAAGGCAGCCAGTGGCACCTCGCCACACTCCTGCTTGCCTGGGGGTGGGGCAGACATCACATGACCATCACATGACCATCACATGACTGCCTGAAGCATGTTAGGCAGGCAGGCGCCAGTGCCTCACCGAGGTACAGTAGGGCCAACCCAAGGGCTACGAATCTCATGTGTGAGTTGCTCAGCCCCTCCCCCTTCTTGTCTATCATAATCTGCAGGAGAGCCTCTGTGAGGGAGTCATGGCAGGAGCCAATGCACACCAGTCCACACGACAGGCCTGCCAGGCCCACCACCTGAGAGGAGGGGGAGGGGGAGGGGCGGGGTTGGTGATAAGAACGAGAAGGGAATGGGGAGGAGTGGGAGGGGCAGGGGGAGGTGGAGTACAGGATGTTATTGTGTAGCCCTCGTCCCCACTGCTACAGCACTCGCACGCGTGTGAGACAGGCGGTGCTCTTGGCTGTGGTCTGGTGTGAGTGGGACTCACCTCCGGAGTGGAGTCGGCGTCGGTCAGTGCTGGAATGATACTCTCCAGAACCTCTTCGCGGTTGGAGCCCGCATATGCCAGTCCAAGACTGGAGGGGGAGGAGTTAGTTGCAGTGGGCATCGCCACACGCCAACACAGGGGCTTACCCTAGAATGGCCCCAGCTCGTATGGCTGAGGACGGGTGCAGCACAAAGTCGGACAGCAGTGCCAGCGCTGGGTCACACTCGTTGCGTACACCTGAGTTGACTATGCCACAGCCCAGCAGAGCTCCAGCCTGCAGGAGGGACACAGAGAAGGTCACGCCCCCTCCCCTCCCCCAGCCGTGGGTGTGCACACCTTGATGTTGTCATCTGTGGCATAGAGGAATTTGTCGATCTCGGTGAGACCTGCGTCCACGTCCCACAACAGAATGAGCCCCAGGGATGCCGTAGCACTCATCATACCTGCAGCAGAGTGGGGGACTGTGGCCACGCCCACCAGCCACTCCCCCAACCCACCCCGCACCTGTGGTCTTGTGCCGATAGATCCACTTGTTGCCGTCCTTGGTCATGGTGTTGTCCTTGCCAAAGGCACAGTTCACCAGTCCGTTGACAAAGGACGCTGCAAGGTTCTGCTTGGCAGAGTCTACATTGCTAACAGAGCTGAAGCGAGGGTTCTCCAGATGGGTCTTGTAAATGTTCTCAGGGTCCTTGGGCTCCACAATGTCCAGCTACATGTGTAAGTATGTATGTTTGTACGTATGTATATACACATCTGCATGCACACACACACTACACAGGAGTTGGTATTCATCTCGACTACCTTACAGTGCACGGAACACTATTGACCCCCCTCCACCCCAACCCACTGACCCCCCCTCCCACCCCAACCCACTGACCCCTCCCTCTACCCCGACCCATTGACCTCCCCTCCCTCCACCCCAACCCACTGACCCCCCCTCCACCCCAACCCACTGACCCCTACCTCCACCCCAACCCACTGACCCCCCCTCCACCCCGACCCATTGACCTCCCCTCCCTCCACCCCAACCCACTGCCCCTCCCACCCCAACCCACTGACCCCCCCTCCACCCCAACCCACTGACCCCTACCTCCACCCCAACCCACTGACCCCCCCCTCCACCCCAACCCACTGACCCCCCTCCCACCCCAACCCACTGACCCCCCCCTCCACCCCAACCCACTGACCCCCCTCCCACCCCAACCCACTGACCCCCCCTCCACCCCAACCCACTGACCCCTCCCCCCACCCCAACCTGTTGACCCATCACTCCACCCCACCCCCAGATTCACCTCTCGGGCAAGATTGAGGAAGTTGTTGTTGAGAAGCACATTTGAAATGATCTCTTTCAGGTCTTCCCTTCCCTCCAGCCCCTCCTCCTCCTCCAGGTCGAGGAATACCTGTTGGCGGCCAAGCATGAAGGCTAGCTGCTTCCGAACCAAGCTACAGGGGCGGGGCAAGGGGCAGGGCTACAGCTTGAGCTATTAACTGTGTGGTGGCAGCATTGAAGCCAACTCACTCGTCCTGGCAGGTGACAAAGACTTTCCTAATGAGGTCAGCCCTGTTGAGCTGCATTGCCACTAGGAGGGCTTGCGGATAAGCCTCAAACACCATGTGCAGATCCAGGGCCGTCTCCAGCAGACGGGAGTTCATCGGTTCTTGAACATACTTGACACAGCTGAGGGGAGGGGCAGGGGTGGGGCAGCAAACATGTACAGTGCCAGACAACACTGCCATTCTCCTCCCCTCTCCTCTGCCCTCCTCTGCCCTCCTCCCCTCTCCTCTGCCCTCCTCCCCTCTCCTCTGCCCTCCTCCCCTCCCCTCTGCCCTCCTCCCCTCCCCTCTGCCCTCCTCCCCTCTCCTCTGCCCTCCTCCCCTCCCCTCTGCCCTCCTCCCCTCTCCTCTGCCCTCCTCCCCTCCCCTCTGCCCTCCTCCCCTCTCCTCTGCCCTCCTCCCCTCTCCTCTGCCCTCCTCCCCTCTCCTCTGCCCTCCTCCCCTCCCCTCTGCCCTCCTCCCCTCCCCTCTGCCCTCCTCCCCTCCCCTCTGCCCTCCTCCTTCCTTCACCCCTCTCACCTCCTCCCCCTCCCCTCCGCCCTCACCTGACGAGGTACTGGCATATTCTGTCATTGACTTTGACCTGTGCCTTCTTCTCGGGTACTGCCTGTCGCAGTAGCCTGAGCAGGCACTCGCTGAGGCCCTCCTCGGCTCCCGGCATGCTTCGCAGGTTGTCTTTGATGTCTCGTGCATCCTCCATCTCTACCAACAGGTCACACACCTGCACACACACATGGACACACACACAGACACGAATCGTCACAGACACACAAGGGCTGAGAGTGCATGCCACAAGGGGGAGGGGTGGTGTGTGTGTGTCCTGTCGATGTCCACCTCGGGCTCTGCGTTGTGCTGCAAGAGGTAGCACACGAGCTCGTCCCTGAGCTCCAGCAGCAGTGCATGCTCCTTGCGTGAGGACGTCTCCGTGGGGTCCAACTCCTGGTACTCCTCTGCAAACTGCATACAAAGGTGTCTGAAGGGCAGGGCAGGGGGAGGTAAAGTGAGAGTGCTGACTCCGCCCACCATGCCACGCCCTCCACACACCTAATGTAGGGGTCACCAAAAGAGGTGACGGGGTCTTGGGAGGCCCTCTCCTCTGGGCTCATCCCCAGCAGGGCGCCTCGAGAGGAGATGCAGAAGAACATGCAGTCACGCTCTGTGTCGCCGTCCTTGCGTGCCATGGCCAGGATGCTGAGAATGTTGGCCAGCGTGATGCCCTGTACCATGGCAGGAAATGCTGGGTCCTGCAAGGGTGAGGTGGGGGGTGGGTCTACATCACTGTTCCCTCCCTCCCTCCCTCTCTCTGTGTATCAACAGGGAAAGCGTGTGACCTACCTTCAGTTTGAGGTCCTGAAATAGGCCCTTCAGGTCACTGTAGCTCCCGACTAAGAGCTTGAGTGGTTTGGGGACGGAGGTGAGGGAGCTGGTGGCCGAACGAATCTCCCCGCGCAAGCAGTAACCCAGCTCCAACATAGCGTCCATGTCCTAGCAAAACAGGCAGCCAAGGTCTCACACAGCGGCCACACTCCTACCCCTGCCCCCCATACCTGGCTCTTCCCGGCCTGGAGGAGCTGGTCCACCAGAAGCGGCAGCTGCTCCTGCAGGAACTCGTCCTCCAACTCCTCCCCACTGAACCTGGAGCCAACGAGGGCCTCCTTGGACTCCTCCCCATCCACCACGTCCAGCACCGTGCTGCCATTCTGGGGGCGGAGTCACAGCATCACACAGGTCTGCAAGTGGGTGTGGCGTGTGCCCACCTTGCTGCGAAAGAAGACATCCCCATGGTGGAACCGCAACCTCTTGATGGTATCACTATGTCCCTTTGCGGCAGCGTAGTGCAGCGGGGTCTGTCCGAACTGAAGGACAGAGGGTGCAGGTGAAGGGGTGTGTCCCACTGGAGGTGGGGCTGGGTGGGAGGGGCTCCCACCTTGTCCACAGCGTGCACTCTCAGCTTGCCCTGTTCCAGGAGCCACTGACAGGCTGCCTCATTGCCGATATGGGCAGCAATGTGGAGGGGACTCACGCCAACAGCCTGAGCAGTGCAAAGCAGCCAGTCACAAGTGTACACACGCACGCACGCACGCACACTACCGGTCAACGCACGTCTTTCACGGAGAGCACTCGTGCGAAGACCTCCGCTAGTTCTGTTGCGCTCATCTCCTGCAGCGCCTCCTGCTTGGTCTTCTGGTCCAGCAGGAGGGACACAGACTGAGGGCGCGTGAGCGGGAGGGAGGGATTGATTAGGTCGAAGGACATGTGTGCGAGACAAGGTATACTCCAGGATGAAGACGGACATTCCTCCACTGCGTACAACACTCGAAGGTGTGCGGACGCCGCTCCCTTAGCTCACCTTAGACGCGTCCACCTGCCCTTGCAGACTCTTGATGGCCGTCTGCACCTCCACAATCCCCTGGAGCTGCTTCTTGTCTACTGGTGAGGGAGCGGTGCTGTCCATCGCTTCCTCCATTGCCGAACTCGCTCGCAGTCGATCTGCACACGAGCTACACGCAGCTACTCCAATTGGTGCCCAGCTGCTATGTGGTGCGTTAACATCTTATACATGTAGTAACACTCTACTATACAATATAATACAATGTTGTTGAGACATTGATATGGATAGATACTAGTGGCCATAAAATGGACGGCATCAGTAGGAAAGAAGAATTGATCAAGGAAATTCTGAAACTTCAAAGCACTCTTAATGGTAGGACGGTTCGACCAGTTACATACACAAGCGTTGGGTTGTTGTGTTTGATCACATTTGTGTAAGAGATTGTTAGAAATACACTTTGGGCGAGAGAGACATATTATCACAGTTTAGTTAAAAATTACTAGTATTACGGGAATCAGTCCACAGATCAGTACTAATGGCGTACAGTGTTACAACCGGCGATAAAGTCCGTATATGTAATGGTTCAGGTCTTCCTAGACTGATCTGTCGGAGGGTAGCTTCAATGGTGGTTCACCATGGCCAGTCTATACGTAATGGTTGTTTAAACAGTCTATAGGTAGTTCTTAATGTATGGATGTTCATCTCAATCATATAGCTGTGGGTATGACAGCGTGCACATCGCAGCACATTCATTCAGCTAACCCCATGAGCTGTAGCCAGCCTTTGCTTGTCCAACCGCTTGTCCTGAGTGTGTGTCCGTGTGTGCCCCAGACCTCTCGCAACGGGTGAATTCAGTGAAAGAGGAGAACCACAAACTCAAAGCAGAGAATGAGGTGGGTCTTCTGCCGTGTTTGTTCAGATGGTGTTTTGCACTGTCTGCGTCCCTTCCATTTACACTGACACACATGCTCCCCCCCTCCCCCCTCAGCTGCTGGACCAATACATTGACAATCTCATGGCCACTTCAACGTTCTTTTCAAAAACGTCTACAGCTCCACCCCCTCGCAGCAGCAGCAGCAAGGAAGAACAGTCCTCATGAACACAAGCAGACATCACAGTCACAGTGTCCTGTTTTTATGACCCGAATGCATGGCTTCCTCTTGAGCTGCTTTCTCTCCGCAGCCACTGTGGTGGTAGCCCAGCCACAGCTTGCAGTGAGGGTGCATGTGGTGGAGAGGAGCCTCTGGCTGTAATACCCACCTCCCTTGCCTATCTTAGCACTAACATAGAACATAGAACTAAAGCATGCCAGTTTGTATACTGCAATATGTGCAGCCCACCCCAGTGATGTAGCCCCACACAGCCAACCCATTTCACTACATTGAGTCCAACATACCCTCACTGCTAAAAACTTGTTATAATGTACACATTACAATAAATGGCAATTATACATTTTGTGTTGTCCAATCAAATTTGCTGACAAGCTCCCTAATCTCCTGGACTGAGAGACCAGCCACATCAACCTGTCTCCAGCTGTCACCTGCACACAAGCACACACACCAGCAGTGAGGAGAAAAGGCAGCCTGTCACTGTCTCGTGGCACACACACACACACACACACACACACACACACACACACACACACACACACACACACACACACACACACACACACACACACACACACACACACACACACACACAGTGAGCACAGTGAGCACAGCATTCGTACACCCCACACAGGTACGGGCTGAGATGTGCCCCACCCTCACCACTCCCACCTGTCTTGAACTTGATGCTCTGTGGTGCATCCTCTGCCGCTCGTGTGTGCACTACCACCCGGAGGTGCGGGTTGTGGTACCTCAGCTGGGGGACACTCTCACACACAAACAGCCTTCACATGCCAACAGGTCAACGTGCAGAAGGAAAAGTGGATAAAGTATTAACTATTCGGACAGAGTATTGTATTGTAGGTTCTACGTCGTCTGACGTAGCCAGCCCACTTCCAGCCTCCATTGCGCAACATCAAATGGCTGGAAGGGGGTCTGGGCTACGTCAGACTAGGTTCTACGTAGCACAGCATGCCACGCGCACACCTCAGTCCAGTGGAGCTCTTGCCCGCTGAAGGAACGGTGATTTTCGCTTCCGTCATGTCCTGTGGCAGCTTGTGTCTCCATGCGAGAAGGTGGTCCAAGTCTCGTCGGTACCGCGTGGCGCGGCGGCTGGCAGCGAGTGGAGGTTTCATTACTTTCTGCTCCAGCGATGGGGAATTCCCCCGTTACTGCTCAAAATGGCTGCTGCATACAAGCTGCGTGTTGTGGGTGCTGCGCAAGTGGTCGTTGTGTGCGCCAAGGGCGAGACTGTCCTGGCCGGGTCACGCATGAAGGACATCGTCGTGTACCAGGTGAGCTCTACTGACTTGAGGGCTGTGTGTGTGTGTGTGTGGTGTGTGTGTAAAGGCGTGACTCTCCACTCTTGGGCGCAACGTAGGCTGATGGGGGGAGAACCCTGAGTGTTGTCGTAGGACAGGACGGACTCATAGTTGCCGTGGGCTACGATGATGTGGTGGACGCAGAGCTATCTGGCGCGACCTATGCTCAGGTGATCGACGCCAGCGGGAAGGCGGTGCTGCCTGGCTTGGTGGACGCCCACACCCACCCCGTGTGGACGGGGGACAGGGTGCACGAGTTTGCAATGAAGGTGAGCTACGTGGGTGGGTGTGCAAGAGTTCCCATCACCCCTCCCCCCCTTGTCTTGCAGCTAGCAGGGGCCACCTACATGGACGTCCATGCACAAGGTGGTGGGATTGGCTACACCGTGGACTGTGTCCACCGGGCAGAGGAGGCAGAGCTTGCTGCCTTACTGGAGGAACGCCTCTGGAGCATGCTCCGCAAGGGGACAACCCTGGTGGAAGCCAAGAGTGGCTATGGGCTGGACCTGGAAAATGAGGTCCTCAACTGCCACAGCCTGTTATTCCAGTGTGTGTGTGATGTCCTTGTTGATAGACTGTACATAGGTGTACATACATGCATGCGTGCGCGTGTGTGTGTGTACATACATGCATGCGTGCGTGTGTGTGTACATACATGCATGCATGTGTGTGTGTGTACGTGCATGCATGCGTGCGTGTGTGTGTACGTACATGCATGCGTGCGTGTGTGTGTGTACGTGCATGCATGCGTGCGTGTGTGTGTACGTGCATGCATGCGTGCGTGTGTGTGTATGTGCATGCATGCGTGCGTGTGTGTGATGTCCTTGTTGATAGACTTGATATTAGTTCTTGACTGCTATCCCCTCCTCCCATCCACCCTCAGGTGAAGATGCTGCGAGTTATCGAGAGGGTGCGTAGCACCCACCCCATCCACATCTCCTCCACATACTGCGGAGCTCACTCCATTCCCAAGTAGGCAACAAGTGGCTGGTGCTGGTTGAGTGATATAATGAAGGGGTTTCCCCTCCCAGTGATGTAATGAAAGGGTTTCCCCTACCAGTAATAATTTTAATGAAGGGGGTTTCCCTTTCCAGGGGCAGTACAATGGACGAGGCCACCCAGAACATCATACAGGAGCAGATCCCTGCTGTGCAGGAGCTGTGTGCTGCAGGTAGGACCACCTCCGCTCCATGCACTACTCTGAGCTACTGTCTCTGCTGCTCGGTCTGAAGGAGAGCTGCAGGTGGACAGTATTGATGTGTTCTGTGAGAAGGGGGTCTTTGATTGTGATGCAACCAGGCAGATCCTGGAGGCCGGGAAAGCGGCTGGGATGGCGCCTAATTTCCATGGCGACGAGCTTCACCCAATGGGCTCTGGAGAGCTGGCAGCAGACATTGGTGCACGGTGTGTCAGCCATCTTGAAGAGGTGTCAGACGCAGGGATCCAAGCAATGGCAATGAGTGGAGTGGTTGGCGTTGTCCTGCCAACCACGGCCTACATCCTCCGGCTGACCCCACCCCCTGCCAGAAAGATGATTGATCAAGGTGAGCACTGCAGGGGTGTGGCAGAGGGCAGGGCAGCTGGGAGACCTTCTGTCTAACGCAGCAAATGGCCTGCTACATCTGTCACTTTGACCACTCTGTCCACTTGGGCCACTGTGGTACACACTTAATCTAAAGGCAAGCTGTAAGCACACTTGTACAGCACTTCTCCCATTTCTCACCACAGGGATGGCTCTTGCTCTGGGCAGTGACTTCAACCCCAATGCCTTCTGCATGAGCATGGTGAGCATCAGACACTGAACAAAAGCCCCTCCCTCTCACCCCAGCCCCATCCTCTCCCTTTCTTCTCACCCCTTCCCTCTCATCCCGGCCCCTCCCTCTCACTCCAGCCCCTCCCTCTCACCCCAGCCCCTCCCTCTCATCTCGGCCCCTCCCTCTCACCTCAGCTCCTCCCTCTCATCCCGGCCCCTCCCTCTCACCTCAGCTCCTCCCTCTCATCCCGGCCCCTCCCTCTCATCCCGGCCCCTCCCTCTCACCCTGGCCCCTCCCTCTCACCCCAGCCCCTCCCTCCCACTTCCTCCTCCACCATAGCCAATGGTGATGCACTTGGCCTGCGTCCTCCTCGGCCTCACGATGGAGGAGGCTCTAGTGGCAGCCACACTCAACGCAGCAGCAGCACTGGGCAAGGCTGGCCGACATGGGTCGCTGGAGGTGGGCAAGTATGGGAACATGGTCCTTATCAACGCTCCAAGGTGAGCCCTTGCTGCTGGTGGTGCGTGCATGAGTGCAGTGAGTACTGCGCAGTGACCAGCGTCCTACTCTACTCCACTGCCTGCATGCAGGTGGGAGCACTTGGTGTACCAGTTTGGTTGCCACGACAGCCTTATCTCTCATGTCATCATCAAGGGACAAGTAGTGCACAAGCAATGACAGACAATTAGGACCAGTCACATGCAGGTTGCATGCAGGTCACATGCAGGTCACATGCAGGTCACATGCAGGTTGCATGCAGGTCACATGCAGGTTGCATGTAGGTCACATGCAGGTCACATGCAGGTTGCATGTAGGTCACATGTAGGTCACATGTAGGTCACATGCAGGTTGCATGTAGGTCACATGTAGGTCACATGTAGGTTGCATGTAGGTAGACTTTGGGGTACCGGGAGGGGCTGGGTGTGGTGTCATTATCCACCAGTGTTTACAGGTCCAGGCTCCACATAATTTCAGGATAGCTTCATCCCAAGCCAACCTCCTCAAGGGGTACGTCCCTTGGAGTGTGGGGGACACTCCCTCCTGTCCTCTTCATCACAAACACATGTCTCACAAATGCCAGACACTACGCAGCCTCGTCCACTGTCCTCTTCAACTCGAGCGTCTTCCCTCCCCGAACCCCTTGGTCAATAGTCAGCACAGTCTCGGCCCTACAGTCCTCATTCCTCCCCCTCAGAGCGTCGGCACTGAACCCTGTAAACACCACACTGACAGCAAACAAGTGAGGTAGGGGAGGGGAGCTAGGGGGAGGGGGGAGGATAATTTGCTGCCCTAGCATGCACACACTCAGTGAACCAACCTGTGCACAGCTCCAATGCGCGAGCGCAGCCCAACATGGCTGCCACAGCGAGAGGACACATTGACATGTAGATGGCCACACGGTCTCCCTTCTTCACCCCATGAGTCTTTAGCATGTTGGCTAGTCGACAGGTCATCTCCAACAATTCCCTGTGGAAGAGGAGGGGAGGAGGAACAATTGTGACTAGGGATCAATCCGTGCATTATCCCATGTGGTGTGTGAGGTCTCCAGTGTACTGAGGTCTGCTGACAGGCGTCACGCTCCAGGCATGCAGCATGACACTTCAGGTCAGGCCAAGCGCGGCAGAGGCCACCACGCACAGTGCAAATGTTCCACCATCAGGAAACCACCTCAGCTAGTGCAGTCATTTGCCACATTCAGCACTACTCCAGAATGGACAAGCACAAGAGCACACCACACACGCATACGGACACACAAACACAGGCAATAATGTGGCCCGGAACCCCCACCCCCACCGGTAGGTGACCACTTCATGCTCCCGTGCCGATCCTTCTCCCAGATGAGGGCCACCCTCTCCCCATCCTCCTCCGCATGCCAGTCCAAACAGTTCTCTACAACAACCAACACAAGAGAGGCATTATTCCACTTCTCTGACGACATGCACCTTAACAGCTCTGTGCGCTAGCCTCACTCTCTTGCGAATTACACGAGCACACTGCGACCAAACACGTCTAAGCCGCCGCGCATGCAACGGTTGTTTGCGAGTTACCAGTGATCCAGGACGGAATTCGCCAACATGCTACCATCACCGGTGTGCGTGTGTGCGTGTATCCCGAGTGTTCGTCTAGCCATTGCTTACCTGACACGTTGAGTTGTCCACCGATGAACCACTGTAGCCTCCCTTGCGTCAGTTCGCAGTCCTGCAGGCGGTCAAACTCCCTCGACCACCTCAGTCGAGCGCGCGCCAACTCGCCCCAGAACAGGTCGGGTGCTCCAGGCTCTCCCTGTACCACGCCGCGCGGTCCTCGCTAACGTGCTTGAGCTCCACCCTACGCCAAACCTCTAGAACGTCGACTGCACATTCGAATTCGTACAGTTACGCACTAACCTAAACAAGCGCGCTCGCGGCCACAAGAAGCCAGTCAGCGCTGATCCTCTCTCTCCGTGGGAAATGTTCCATTCCAAATCTGCACATTCCCATTCCAAACTTAAATTTCAATTCCCGACTTAAGAACTACCGTGCACAAAGCTATGCACAAAGCTGTACGATGCAAATTTGACCGGATTAACACTTAAATATCTTAAAGGAACTGTCTGTAAATGTGTGAATATGTAAAAAAAAAAAAAAAAAAAAGTAATTGTAATTTTATATATAAATCATATATTATAATATATTATTTCAAGTCAAAAAAGTGTGCATAAGTTGCTCCTCAGAAGGTCCAACCCGGTTCTCGACAGATATGGTTCAATTCCATTGGGGGAGACCAGCCACCGGTATCCCAGTCCCCCCCTAATGGGGCCGGCACTACAGTGCCGTGTGGCTGACCTTGCCGCTCGCATGCGTACACGACTTTGGTTTCGAACCCTGGAGATTTGGATTGGCACGCTGAGTGATAGCACAACTCGCCACCGCGGCGCACCTATTTAGGTAAAGGGATTTCTCCTACTTATACTTAAAGCATTGGCACAGCTCCTATACATGTAATGTATTAGCGCGCGGTGGTAAAAGGAGCGAACGGTCGCGACCTGGAACAACCAAAGGCTATGCGTTGGCTTCTATTTCAAGGTGCGAAGTGTGAAAACGTTCCCAAAGGCAACCTGGAGTGCACGTAAGGGAAAGGCCGTTGTACTTGTATCTCTTGCGCGCGTGGGACATCTAATGTATTAGCGCGCGGTGGAAAAGCAGCGTAACGGTCGCGACCTGGAACAACCAAAGGCTATGCGTTGGCTTCTATTTCAAGGTGCGAAGTGTGAAAACGTTCCCAAAGGCAACCTGGAGTGCACGTAAGGGAAAGGCCGTTGTACTTGTATCTCTTGCGCGCGTGGGACATCTAATGTATTAGCGCGCGGTGGAAAAGCAGCGTAACGGTCGCGACCTGAACAACCAAAGGCTATGCGTGGGCTTCTATTTCAAGGTGCGAAGTGTGAAAACTCTCCCAAACGCAACCTGGAGTGCACACGTAAGGGAAAGGCCATTGTACTTGTATCTTGCGTGGGACATGCGCAACCGTTGAAAGGCGCGCCCGACTATATAGTATGAGCAGGTCCTGTTCGCGGTGCCGGGCGTACGAGGATCAGCGGGCGGAGGAGGAGGTGGAGAGAGAGCTGGCGGAGATGACGGGATCGCTTGAGAAGCTTGCTGGGGTGGAAGAGAAGGAGGAGGAGAGCGGGTCTTCGGCTCATGGCTCAGAGAACTGTATGCGCGAGTATTAGTCGCTAGAGTAGTGTTCATCGAAGGTGCGAGGGCTTTTAAACACAAGAAGTGCATTCTGGAGAGGAAGGTATTTGCTGCAGTTGGTGCGTGGGAAGGAGTGAGGTGTGTGGGAGGGGTGGAGGTGTGTGGGAGAGGTGGAGGTGTCTGGGAGGGGTGGAGGTGTCTGGGAGGGGTGGTGTGTGTGAGGGGTGGAGGGTTTGGGAGGTGTGGAGGTGTCTGGGAGGGGTGGAGGAGCGTGATGGGAGGGTGAGGTGTGTAGGAGTGGTGAAGGTATGTGGGACAGTGCTGGAAATGGGCCAGTAGAGTGGCATGTGTGATGTGTCCTCATGCACCACTCTGACTGTCTGTCAGGCCACTTTTACGTTCCTGGTGCGTGTATATCTATCTCCAGTTAACGTTGAATGTGATCCAGCAAACCAGTTTATGTGTGCAGACCAGGCTAAGTGTGTTGATATTCACTTCTGCTGTGAGGCCAACCATTTTCCAGACTGTGCAGAGGGCTCAGAGGAGAAAAACGTCAACATTACAGGTAAGACTGCGAGTGCTGTGTTGTGTGGGAGCTGGCATTGTTGAGTGCTTGAAGGGGTGGAGGTGTGTGGTGGTAGGGTGGAGGTGTGTGGTAGGGCTGGAGGTGTATGGAAGGGGTGTGGAGGTGTGTGGGACGGGTGGAGGAGTGTGGTGAGAGGGGTAGAGGTGTGTGGGAGGGGTGGAGGAATGTGGTGGAAGGGGCGGAGGAATGTGGTGGAAGGGGTGGAGGAATGTTGTGGGAAGGGGGTAAGTTGTGTGGTGAGAGTTTTTTTGGGAAGGAGTGAGGTGTGTGGGTGGGGAGGCGTGGACGTGGGTGGTGGGAGGGTGAGTTGTTGGTGGGGCAGGTGAGCAGGGCGGGGCGGTCCAGATGGTTAGACCATCTTCATAGTGAGCGGGACGGGGCAGCCTAGATAGATAGACCATCTCTGAGGAAGCAGGGTGGGGTAGTCTAGATAGGTAGAGCCTCTCTATGTGTGTGGAGAAAAGGGTGGAAGTGGGCAAGTGGTGGGTCATGCAGTTAAGTATGATAGCAACATTCTCTGGTCTAGCTTCTCTTGTCAACTAGCTAGGGAATGCACACATGCAGGTTGCTGTGCTGCTCTTGGCTGCAGTAATGAGATCATGGAGGTAGACTATGATCATGGGATGTACATAATACATTGCAGCTCTGTTGTTTTCTTTACTGTTTTGTACTTCGCATGTGTGCAATGCCCAAGTGACATCTGATCTGACTGCACGGCCTATGCTCACGTGCAGATCACCCCACTGCGTGCCAGTCTGAGCCAAGTGGGTGCAGGGCAAGGAGAAATGGCCATGTTGGAAAGGGACAGCGAAACTGTTTGTACACCAAAGTAGGATGGAAGAAGATTATTGATCTGCACTGGATTCGAACTCAAGTACATCGGAATATCTATGCTGAATCTGAGCAACTCGAACACTTGGGCACTACCAAGAGAGGCAGTGCAATTACAGTTACTTACTATAAGTTCCATGTGCCACTGAATATAATTATGTGAACGGGTCTTAGAAGAAAGACCACGAGTTTGCTCTCGCACCGGATTGTTGGATTCGCAGACAATGGCATATATACCGTCGCCATCTACGCTGTTGGTAATACATCGTGTATTGTGCTGTGTTGGTCATATCTGGGTCGGTGGTATATAAGAATATAATATATAAAATATATACAAAATATAGTAATTGTTATCAGACCTGCACACACACACACACACACATGCACGCACACAGCCCTTAGGTGCTGGACGGTGAGTGGCGCTTTAGGTGGGTCCACCAGTTGAGGAGCACTGTCCAATTCCGTTTCATGCACTTGTCAATCTCCGCAAGGAAGGACGCCTTTGCTTCAGCCTCGCTCTGCCCAAGGAAGAGGTTGTCACGCATGTACTGCACATCATCTGCGGATGACAGCTCCGGCAAGTTAGCATGACGCATCTATGGGGAAGAGACATCAAGGAGTGTACAAACAGTAGAAAACATGATGCATTAGTAGCACTGCTTGATTGATACCAGAGTGTTCGTGGAAGCAGTCTGTGCATCCTCTCCCTCCACCTACTGCGTTCAGTGCTCACCAGTTCAAACAGGTTGATTAGCAGTTCAGACTTGTGTCTCAGTGAGAGGAAAGCACGCACACAAAGGTTCTTGAAAGTTGTGAAGTAGTGGCCATTCTGGGGTGGGAGGGGGGGGGGCGTGGGGGGAACCGGAGGAGAAGGAAGTCAACTCCATCTACTGAGAGCTTGTTCCTGCTAGTGTGTCTGTCTTACCTTTCCTCCCATGAGGTATACAAAGTCTGGGGTGAGAATGAATGGGCACCACTCCCGCTTGACTCCCTGGGGGTGGGGCAGGGTGGTACAGGTAATGTTGGGGTGAGGCAGGGTGGGGCAGAAAGGGAGAAGAGAAACAAAAGCCTAATGTGTATGCATAGTAGCCATAAAAGGTTCGCCATGTGTACATGTGTACATGTGTACATGTGTACATCCAGGTCTACTGGTGTCTGTGGTATTGTGTGGGTAGGTCTACATGTGTCAGTATGCGTGTGTGTGTGATTGTGTGTGCGTGTGCGTGTGTGTGTGTGTGTGATTGTGTGTGCGTGCGTGTGTGTGTGTGTTTGTGTGTGTGTGTGCGTGTGTGTGTGCATGTGTGCATGTGTGTGTGTGTGTGTGTGTGTGTGTGTGCTCACTATGAACTTCTTGAAGTTCCCGAGGATGTGCCCGTAGTCAATGTGAAGAATGTCGCCCTCTTTCTTGATCATGATGTTGTCGTTATGGCGATCAGTGAGGCCCTGTGTTGCAAAAGTGAGTACTCAAGCTAGTCAGGTCATAATCCCAGATAATTGATGGGTTTTACTCACCAGAACGAAGGTGGCCACTGAGTATCCAGCGAGGGACTTGCTGAAAGTGAGGATGGCCGCATGCATCTTGTCACTGTCAACCATTCCACCAGGGCTGGAATGGAGGGAGCAAGCCACAGTAGACACAGACCTCATGCCCACCTATCTTCTGTGTGCCTATCGACCCATCACACCTGTCTGTCACCCCCGTCTGTCACCCCTGTCTATCACCCCTGTCTATCACCCCCGTCTGTCACCCCCGTCTGTCACCCCCGTCTGTCACTCTCGTTTGTCACCCCTGTTTGTAACCTCCTCTGTCTACCCCCCCACTCACCCCTTGTGCTGTGCTTGCAGCCACTCGTACAGTGCCTTCTCGTTCATCACGTCCGAGGACACCTGCAGGTGTGCAACCAACCACTGCATGTGACACTGTCTGCAGCAGCACTCGTCTGTGCTTGTGCTGTTCGTCTCACGCACAGCCGCCAGTGTCTCCGCCCCCAGGACCACCTCAATCATGCCTGAGAGGGTGCCAGTGGCAGCACAGTTGTAGGGGGAGAGACACAAGTGGAGGTTGTCCTCCTGCCAGATCTTCTCAGGGGAGGGCGGCGTAGTGGGAGGAGCAAGGAGGGGCAGGATGGGGGAGGTAGAGATGACCAGGTGAACAAGTACGTACATACTCCTAGCTGCCTAACCCGCTAGTCCTCACCCTCTCCATGAGCCGCAAGGCGTGCAGTATGAGCATGTCCTGCCGGAGGTCGTCACCGTGCTTCACCAGCAGTTTGTGCGTGACCTGCGAGGGGAGGGCCATGGGGTCCATGTTGCGACACTCCAGCCAGATGGGCCGCTGAAGGGGAGGGGCAAATGGGCAGCATTCCACAAAGTATTGCATCATGCCTGGCCCAGTGTGTGTCTCCTCGCAGTTGAAGGTTGAAGGCGGGGCCCCTACCCACCCACCTTCTTGCTGGCCAGCACCCTCGCAGCAGAGAGGTCCATGTGCCCCACGCAGAGCTGCTGGTTGTACGGAGGGTGGAAGTGCACCCTGTCCAGCCCCCGCTGGGCCAGCACCTGCTGCAAACGACCCTCCTTCAGAGCCTCACCTTCCACCAACTGCGGGTGCGGGTGTGTGGGGTGGCTGGGGGGTGGGCACACCATCATAGCAGCACTCACCTCAGACCTGATTGCTTCCAGCTTGTGGTACACCTCCAGCTGCTTTTCAAACATAGTCTGCACCACATGAGGAGACGTACATACATACGTACATACATATGTACATATGTAGTGCAGTAGCAAGGTCTACTGTGCGTGGTGTGCGTGAGGTGCTTACCATCATTACCTCTCCACACCCACTCAGGTAGGCCTCCAGCAGCACGGAGTAACGTGTGTGGTAGAGGCTGTTCCCCAACTCACTGTGAACACACCTAGTTCATTGGATCAGCAGTAAGACGGTCACATGACAGTCACATGTGCATGCCAGCAACATGAGGACGTGGGCGGGTCCACACAAGCCCTGTTTGCATCACCCACCAGAAGAGGAGGTTTCCAAACTGTTTGTTGGTGAGTGCCGTCCTGAGCAGAAGCCGGGCCAGTGGGCTATCGTGCCGCCTCTCGTACTTGAGTGCCTAGAGGAGGAGGGAGAGCAGTGGTTGGCACTGGGGAGGTGCATGTGGTAGCAGCCCAGGGCTCTTACCAACCTGCACTAACTGTAGGATGTAGAGCCGTAAGTTGCATACTGGGAGTTTGGCCAGCCGGTCAACTGCCAGTTGTCTCAGCTCCGTGTCGGCATGGAAGCTGTCCAGAAGTTTGAAGGCCATCTACAGCAGAAGAGTGAGGAAATCTCTCTCTCTCTGTGTGTGTGTGAGTGCATGTGTGCACATATATGCCACCCCCGCACCTCGAGAGGCAGGTCCCCCCTCTTCCTCCTTGCTTCCACCACTTGGTGCAAGGCACCCACCACGTCCCTGCTGTCCAATACCAGCCGGTCCAGGAGGAGAGGGAGGGCCTGCAGGGCAGAAGGGCCGAGTGCAGGTGAGGTGAGGTGGGCTGCTGAGATGCAATGATGCTGCAGTGACACACAGAGCCAGGCAGCTGACCTGGGCAGTCAGTCGGTCTGTCATGCTGGCAACAGACGCTCTTACAGATCCTGCCTGACCTCGTCTGAAGGTGGAGGGGACTCCCTCGGGGAAGATGGCCGGTACCACCCTACTGTCTAGGATAATGCTGACCTTGGCAGCATCAGGGGAGGAGTTACCGTCCGTTGGCTTGGTGACGAGGGAGGAGAGAGGGCCTGGATAGCTACTGTCAGCTGTGCTCACGCCTGGCCACAGATATAACACCTGCTTGCCCTCCTTCAGGGTGTTGCTATGGTAACAACAGGAAGAGTGCTCCTAACAACTGCAGCACACCCACCTCTTCCCACCCACCCAACAGGAACACGGGAGCTAAGGCAGTGTTGGTCGTCTGCTACTCACTCGTACCAAGACATGCAAGGCACTGCCACTCACTGTCAGGTGGGTGGGGCGGCCACTCACTTGTTGGGGTCCACCAGACTCAGGAGCCCCCAGAAGAGGCGGGAGTCACCACCAGCCTGACTGACGCTTCCACGCCTCATGTGCACCTCCACCACTTCCACAAGGAGCCTGGCCTCCTGTGAGGGAGGAAGCGACTCTCAGACTTGGTCGGCTTGAGTTCCACAAAGGGTTGACAAACACAGCCCCTCCCTGTACCACTTCTGTAAGACTTCCTTCCTTCTTGGTCTGTGTTGACTCAAACCTTTGTAGCTCATGGACTGCATGTGTGGCCTGCACATGCAGTGCTCACCTTGGGTAGGTCCTTGATCTTAATGTTTGGGTCCATCCAGAGCCGCTCGTTCCAAATCACTGTCCCCACTGGACCCAGCTTCTTGGGTGTGGTAAACTGGCCCTCACGGATGCATCTCTCCCCGTGGTGCAGGCTCAGCTTCACACGAACAACTGTCTCAGGTTTGATACCCTTTCTCAAAGCTTGGTTCAGTCCTTCCACTGTCACTCTGCGCACACCAACATCTCACATACGTCATCTCTCTCACACACTCTATGTGTGTGTGCGTACTTGTGTGCATGTGTGCAGACACACCTTAGCCTCTCCTCGCAGTGCCACGCAGACACTGCCTTCAGCTCCTGGTGTCTCTCACAACTACTCGTCAGTTTCGTTAATACAGAATCGTTAATGACGTCATACACACAGGAGTCCACCTGCGGCCACTGTTGTAATCGGGAAAAAAAAACAATGTCTAAGCGGGTGCAATACCTTGCAGGACTCCCTATCAGCTGTCCAAAATTCCAGGTGATAACATAATTATAATATTGTACCATTGTCAACTCATAAAAATCCCAAAATAGTAACAATGGTGATGTCACTACCCCGCCCATAGGTGCATGCTCTGTGTTGTAACATTACTTGCAGGGGCCCCTCTGCCCGGCCCCTCACCTCACTGTCAGCCACCCGGCCCCTCACCTCACTGTCAGCCACCCGGCCCCTCACCTCACTGTCAGCCACCCGGCCCTTCACCTCATTGTCAGCCACCCGGCCCCTCACCTCACTGTCAGCCACCCGGCCCCTCACCTCACTGTCAGCCACCCGGCCCCTCACCTCACTGTCAGCCACCCGGCCCCTCACCTCACTGTCAGCCACCCGGCCCTTCACCTCATTGTCAGCCACCCGGCCCCACACCTCACTGTCAGCCACCCGGCCCCTCACCTCACTGTCAGCCACCCGGCCCCTCACCTCACTGTCAGCCACCCGGCCCTTCACCTCATTGTCAGCCACCCGGCCCCACACCTCACTGTCAGCCACCCGGCCCCTCACCTCACTGTCAGCCACCCGGCCCCTCACCTCACTGTCAGCCACCCGATCATCCTGAGGGTCTGGTTTCTTGACCACTGCCATGTGGATCTCTCGCTCCTGGAACACCAACCTGCATGTTCAACACAGGGTTGTCGTGTGTGTGTGTGTGTGTGTGTGTGTGTGTGTGTGTGTGTGTGTGTGTGTGTGTGTGTGTGTGTGTGTGTGTGTGTGTGTGTGTGTCAGTGTGTGTCCCACCTCCTGATGACTGTGAAGTCCAGCAGTCGTGTGTCCCCAGCAAGGTACTCCTCCTCACCACACACCTGAAAGCAACTCTGCTTCAACCTAAACGGTGTTGTCATGCCAACAATGCATTACAGGCACATCTTACTCCACATGATATCGTACTCCACGTTCACAACACACAGCAATCCACATTCACACACACTAACTTCAATTCACAGTCCACTTTGTATGCCGTCGGCTTGTCCCCGTCTCTGATGTTGTTGTCGTACAACAGAGGTAAAATTCTTCTCAGTACCTCATTCACTCCATTATACACTGCAGCACACAACAGACAGGCGCTGCAATGCACACACACACACACACACACACACACACACACACACACACACACACACACACACACACACACACACACACACACACACGCACACACACACACACACACACACACACACACACACACACACACACACACACACACACACACACACACACACACATCCTATGTATCCATCTGCTAAATGACTTCCTGTAGGGGACGCTCACCATTGACTGCCTTGTGCAGCACTCCCTGACTTCCTCGATGAAAACACATCTCGACCTTCCCCGTTGTTGGGATCTAGCCATGAGTACAAACATTTCACACACACACACACACGGACACACACATACACACACACACACACACACACACACACACACACACACACACACACACACACACACACACACACAAACACACACACACACACACATTTCAGACTGCAGGCCCTCCAAGGAGCATGTCACATCTGTAAAATAGATTTGATAAGCATTTGATGTAGCAGAATCAATCAATCAATCACTAGCAACTGATTGCAGGACATTTCGGCCACGTGGGCCTTCGTCAACTGCATACAAAACTGGGGATACTGCAGTGTGAGATGAGTTATACAGCAAATGCTAACACTGTGTGACCAATAGTGTTGCATGCTTAGGAGTGAGTACAAAGGTGGGTGGTCAGTGACCGTACTCAGTTGGTGAAGGCCCATGTGGCTGAAACGTCCTGCAATCAGTTGTTAGTGATTGATTGATTCTGCTATGTATATGCTCATCAAGATCTATTTGCCAGCTGTCACAACGTAGCAATGAGCCGCCACAATATCAGTGTGTCACATGCAGAGGGCCACACCCAGGAAACTAAGGAAGCCCTTCATTCTCGGGGACATCCTAGCTAGCCACACAGAGGCTGCACAAGTGCAACACAAGCTAGGATGGGTGCTTGGTGGTGGCTGGAGTGGTGGTGGGGAGGTCACCCCACACACCTGCCAGCTGGAGGGGCTATGAACTGGGATTGTCCCAGCCGAGCCCCGCCTCCCTCCAGCCCTACCTCTTCTTCGCTAGCCACTCCCACCTGTTCTCACCTTGAAAGTAATTCCTTCACTGGGTTCAGAGAGGTCAATGTCCATGCTGAGGGCATAGTCCATTGGGGCCACACAGCGCTGGTCCACCATCTCCTGGACAAAGCTGGGGAGCACCATGGGGAAGGGGAGTTGAAGGGGATGAAGAGGAGGGGGGAGGGGAAGATAAGGAGATGGCTGGGGAGGGAAAGGGGAAGGGAAGAGAGGGACTAAGTTTACCTCCTCATTGTCCTTCTGGCAAGGTACCGATCCCTCTTGGTGTGGCGGTACTCTGTCCTGCCATGGCTATCGGGCTTCAGGGTTGCACTCAACTCCGACCCCACCAGCTCGCTGATGCGCTTCGACTGCACCTCATCCTGGGGGAGGGTCGAGTATATGGTTGGACCACACCCACTGGACGGACATACACTCCTTGACTTCATACCTCTGGTCCCACCTCCGGGACTCCCTCAATAATGATGGGGACATCCTTCACCTTGTCAGGGTTACTCTCAAAGTAGGAGAAGAGTTGTGTCTGAAACCTGACAGAGGCTAAGGAAGGTGTGTCTACTGCAGGTGACACACCCACCACTAGACATATACACATAGTCAGTAGCTGAATAGCCAGAGCACCTAGAGTGGCAAAGTGCAACCTGGTAACAAATGCTTGAGGAGGATACAAGAACTGGGTCTGCTCCATCAGCTGGTGCTTGCGTGGCCCTCCCCTGGCACTGCTGGTGCTCGGGAGACAGTAGGTCATGATGCAGCGGGACTGGAGCTCCTGGATCCCCACACTGCAAGATATTGGGCAATATTGAAATGGGATTGAGCAATAGTAAGAAGAAGCACTGCAATCAATGCAAAAGTGACACCTTAACTCACCTCATTGCCACGGCAACACACCTCCAGACGTCCCTTACCGTCAGGTTTGCTGTATGAAATAATTGATTCGATAGTACGCACACACTTGGGTCTACCTCATGTATAGTGCCTGGAGCAGACCAGGCCTTTCTGCCACATACACATACATACCTGCGTAAGGCAGTCTCATGCAGAGCGCTCCACCTGGTCCTGCAGTGTCAGTGACAACCACGCCAAACCAGGCAACGGCAGACTGCATACAATGTAGGACATTATAGGAATTCCAATTAGCGGAGAGCAATTACAACCATCTTTCACCACTCCTCAGTGGCCTTATGGCAGCTGGACACACAGTGATAGCAGCACTGCTTGCATGCCATGGGAACATACACACCAACAAAACAGCCTCACTTTGCACGCCACAAAGGATAGTGCAGCTAATCCGCTGCCTGGTGCACAGTATTGGGGCACTGCTCTCCACAGCTTATCAGAACCCATTAGCCTTCATCTGGCAAAGCCACACCTCATTTGAGCCGGGTCAAGTCCATAAGCCAATTCACACGTTTTAGGTGCACAAATGCTATTAAGAGTACCCCCACATGTGTGTACAAAGGAGTATCTGTGTTGTGTGTAACCAATATGCTGAGGAGTGGCCTGGCTTAACTGAGCGCTAATGGTCAGCTGTTGACAACGTGGGGCAACGTGTGCGCATGTAATCGCAGCACAGTAGAGTGGTCAGTGCTGGCATGCACTGGTTTACATTAGTACCTGCTGCGCTGCATGCCAAATGGCGAGGCGCTTAGGCTCCCGTATATATGAGGATGTCAGATGATACCATCTAGGTGTTATAGGACTGTGTGATTTATACTGTCAGAGTTGTGATCCAGAAGTGGTGCTGCCTTTCAGCTACTCACCGGTGCCTGCAAAGGCTGCTCGCCGCTCTCTTCTGGAACGCGACTGCGCGTCAAGCCAAGCTTCGCCCTTAACGCAGCACTTTCCACAGTCTGCGATACATTCTTGGGGGATGGATCGATCTTCACTACTTGCAGCGAAGGAGAGGACTCCCATTGACCCATGCAAGTGTCTCTCATCCTTGCGCTACCCGCTTCCCTCCACTCCGTCCCGTCAAGCCGCTGGAGGCAATCCGGACGTCCCTTAAGCACACGCGTCCTCCGCTTAAAGTCGTAGGACATTTGAACGGACAACCCTTGGTGGCCCAGGGGTGAGCGCCTGTCGTGGAATGCTGGAGCACCTTCGAGGCAGCTTAGGCTGCTGCTGAGGACATCCTCCGACTCTCCGCCATCTTCTTCGTCGCTGTATTGTTCTTCAATAACATGACTCACGTGCATCACAGGGAACCGCCGAGCTGCGTCAGCAACACTGTGAGATCGTCTGGCCATGTTCGGTTCAGCCACAAACTGCATGAGGTCGATCCCGCAGCAGCTAAATACTCCTCGGTTTTAATTAATTAGGACTGCGGTCTAATGACATTCATCCATCTATTGATGAGGTGGCGCAAGGAAAGAAAATGGCGATCGATTGAGGTGGGACCTTTTATGCGCGTATTGTCACGATGAACGGCAGCGGTGTGGTGTTGCGTGTGGAGTCGGACAAATCTTGCCAAGAGTTCAGTTCGATACAGCTTTCTCCATCTCAGTTAGAGGAGACTTTGCTGACTTTTGTAGACAACGCCCTGAAGAAGCTAGAAGTGAGCCCATCGCGTTAGCTCTGTGCAAGCTTAATGAGCTTGTGGTCGCTCCACTAGACACATGAGCAGGGCAGGAGAGAGAGAGAGGTGGGCTTTGTTTCTCGTGGTGCCGTCATGTAATCTGTGTCCCCTCGCCCGCTGCCGTGCAGAATGACAGGCTGATTCAGCTTACCTACTCCGAGGACGAGGACATTGTTGACAGACAAGACTTTACAGTCATGCGACCGAATGTGAGAAAATCACCTTCCCGACGCGGTGTGCGCGTGTGCGCGTGTGCGCGCGCGTGTGTGTGTGTGTGTTGATGTACGTGCGTATGTTTATTCATGCGTGGAGCTGTGCATGTACCTGTGTACCTGTGTACATACGTACGTGTGTACACGTGTTTTATGTCTGTCAGTGCGTCTGTCACTGTGTCAATCACCTCAGAGTGAACCACTGTGCCTTCTGAATTTCAGAGGTCACTTAGCAGGCACTGGAGATAGGGCGGCCTGGTATCATGTCAGTAGCCTGCTCGGTGCAGTGTGTACTGACCCCCCCTTTCTGCCCCTCCCCTCCCCTCCCCTTTCTGCCCCTCCCCACCTCTTAGGGTGAACACCTTGCCCTGGACCAGAAGATGTGTGACATTGCCTACATCACCGACTGCCTGGCCCAGGGGCAAGCCGTCATCTTACACGCCTACTCCGAGGCCTTCCTTCCAATGGAGCACGTGGCGAAACGGCCCCTCAGCGTCATCAGGTGAGTCACTACGTCTGCTCATTGTTTCCACTCTCCCTCCTTGCCTCCCCTCACCTCCCTCCTCCCTGCCCCTCCCCCCAGGGGTGACAAGCCCCCTGCTCCCAACCGTGATGGCTCACTGGAGAAAGCATACTGTGATGTTAAGAATGAAGAGATTGTCTTCATGGCTGGAGGAGGGAGGCACGACTCAGCTAGGCAGCTGGATGTGAGGAGACGAGTAAAAAGGCCTTCAGACTCCTTTGTTGACATTGACCATGTCCTTGGAGTGGTAGTGAGCTTGTCACCCGAGGAGGCCTCCTCCCTCTCCCTGTCCTTGTCGGATGTGGGGGAGGGGCGGCCATTCCCTGGAGGGCGTGGCACTGCAGAAGAGTCGGGCTCCGATGGGGGTCTCGACCGGCATAGCTTGTCCTCGTCAGAGAGCAGTGCTGCCTCAGAGAAGATTACTCTACGGCCACCAGCCAAGATGGGCTCTCCTCCCTCCATGCTGCCCCCTCCCATTCTCGAGGAGTCTTTTGTAATGGACATGGATGTTCCCCCTGCCTCCCCCCCACCGGACATCGGAGATGAGGATAGAAGGAAACTGGTCATGGGATCTAGTGAGTGGGTGGCGGTGGGCACCACGTGGACTGGTACTTGTTGTATCGTTCCCTCCTCTACTCCTGCCCAGCAGAACCTGTGAAGAAGTTCATCAAGAAACTGTCTCTCTCCTATGTTTTTGACAAGCTGAAAGTGAGGAATGCTTCCCCCCCCCCCCCCACACACTTGCTCACGTGCAGTAGATAGTTGACAGCTGATAGCTAACAGATAGCTGGTGTTTTGGTGCTGTGAAGAGATCAGATGACTCAGTGGAATGGATGGCCTCTGACACATTCTGTCACACTCTGGGGTCTGTCATTTCTCCTCCCCTCCCCTCCCCTCCTACAGACATTTCGCGTCTCCTTCCAGCTGTTGGGTGAGGCCACAATTGTCATGGACTGTATTGGGAGCTCATCCATTCAGCAAATCAAGGACAGTCTCTGGAGACATGTCAAGTGAGGGGGCAGGCTGTGGGTGCTGGTGGTCACATGACAGTCACACGGCAGTCACATGACCACCACATGCCAGTCACACGACTCTCACATGACCATCACATGACAGTCACACAACACTCACATAACCATCACATGACAGTCACATGATCATTGCATTACTCCCATTGATGCAGAACAAGCGTTGACTACGAACGCTACCCTCCACTGGTCGACTTTGTTCGTGACCAGGAGAAGTTCACCCTCCTGTACCAGAAGGGGGGCTGCCTTTATGAGCTCATTGACAACCAGCAGATGTTGTATCCACCATGTGTGCTGTGGGAGGTAGGGGGAGGGAGAGAGAGGGGATGGGAGTGGCAGGGGTGGAAGGGAGAGGGGATGGGAGTGGCAGCGGAAGGAGAGGGGGCGGGAGGGGCAATGTAGGGTGGGAGTGACAGGGAAGGCTAAGGGTGGTCCTGCATAGTCCTTAGCTCAGCTAAGCCAGGCGTCTGCGTTGGTCCAGCAGTGGTGTGCTGAGAGAGGAGAGGGTGAGCTGGCCTTGCTGCTGCAGCGCAAGAGAGTGGAGAGCAAGCAGGAACAGCTGATGAACATTGAGATCAGCACGCTCCTGGGCTTTGGGCTGTACGAGTTCACTTTCGCTGACAATGATGAACTGGAGATGACTCGGAGGAAACTGGTTAGGTACGTGAGTGCTGGAGGTGTGTTTGTGTGTGTGTGTGTGTGTGTGTGTGTGTGTGTGTGTGTGTGTGCATGTGTGTGTGTGCGTGTGTGTGTGTGTGTGTTTGGAGAATGCAGGAATGCAGTGTGTTCATCTCCTCTGACCGATGAGCATCCAGCTGAGTCCAGTGACTTGTGTGGACCATTGCAGTGTCTTGTGTTTGCATTCCAGTCATGCTGCCTGGATTGGAGGAGTTGGGGAACGGCTCGAATGCACACAACAACTGCACACTTGGAATAGATTGGAGTGTGGTCAACCGTGCTTGAGCCATATGGCATTCTGCCCTGTCCCACCCCCTCCCTTAGTGTGCGGCGGAAGGCGGTGCAGCAACGCCAACCCACCCTCTACACCATGGAGCCAAGGCTGACCTCCACCAAACCACCGCGGCACATTTTGGAGAAGGTACACACCCTAACCTGCACTACACTACACCACATCACCTCACCTCACCTCATACACACTTCTTCACATCACACTACCCCACTTCAAACCACACTGCACTGCACCACTCACTCCGTTTCCACTCCAGATTCAGGAAAACAAGATTAATATTGAAGTTCACACCACTTCCACTCTTCAAGTGAAGCACTACTGTATTGACAGTAAGTTTATCATGTGACATCATGTGATGTCGTGTGATGTCATGTGATGTCACAAGGCGCAAGAGGTGCAGTCACTGTTCGTGGAGGTGGTTGCTATGGAGTACGGGCAGCAGTCACTGTTCGTGGAGGTGGTTGCCACCACAAAGTAGCAGAGTGCTTCTAACGCCACTAAGGCACTGAATTTGATTGTCTTATTGACTACTAGATGTCCCAGCTGCAAACAGTTGTAAAGTGACTGCTCCAACAATGGGAGGAATGCATTGCATGTGACCTCCACTATGTGTGCCTGTTCTGCAGTGAACACGTCAGGGGATGACTTTCTATCCACTGTCGTCAGTGACTGGGAGTTCCTCGGCCTTAGCAGTGACAGGTGATCCTGAAGGGGACGCAACATCTCAGTAGGGTAGCCTGCAGCCCGCCATGTACTGTGGCTGGTCCCTTTCTCTGCAGTAAATGTGAGGACTTTGTTGTCAAGGTTCCTGAGAAGGGCCAGTTTGTGATTGGACCCGCCCCACTCATTAACCACGAGTACATCAGAAGGTTGGTGCAGTTGGTTCTATTGTCAATGGCATCCAGACTGTATTGGGCCCCTCCTCTCCCCCTCCCCCCTCCCAGGTGCCTGAGTCTGGGGTTGAACAGTGTGAAGCTGCAGTTGGTCTCTCGCCTTGACGTCAAAAGGGACTTCCCCAGGGAGTCGTGTGATGAGGTGAGTACCTTGCCACTTCATCAGGCTTAAAGGAGTGTGCGTAAGTGCTTCCTCCCACCATGTGTTCTGTCCGTGCATGTGTGTGCCTGTGTGTGCGCAGTGGGTGCTGGCCGATGAGTCGACGGGTGTGGCCGGCACTCACCAGCAGCTGAGCGCTCTTGGGAAGCCTCACGAGCTGGTCCTCATCTCCTCCATGTGGGACATCCCCACTCCCTTCCAAGTGCGCATCATTGGACTGGACCGCCTCAAGAAGGAGATACAGGTGGGGGAGGGGTGTTGGAGTGGGAGTGGGAGGAGAGTGTGATGGGAGTAGGATGGAGGGAGTGGAATGAGAGTGTGGGGGGAGAGGGAGGGAGGGAGGGAGGGAGGCAGGGAGGCTGCTGTGGACAGCTGTATGTATGTACGTATGTACGTATCTGCAGGAGCACTATAGCATGCTGTATGTGGAGGTGGGCCTGTACCATGGAGGACAGCTGCTGCTGCCGGTGCTGCGGACGGGGGAGGTGGCCACCGCCTCCTCCCACCCACGCTGGAACCAGTGGCTCAAGTTTAACATTCGAGTCAAGAACCTGCCCAAGGTGTGTGTGTGTGTGCGTGCGTGCGTGCGCGTGTGCGTGTATGTGTGTGTCCATGTGTCCATGCTGTTACCTGCTCTGCATCAGGCTGCCAGGATGCACATCTGTGTGTTAGGCCGAGGACACAAGGAGAAGAAGAAGTCTTCAAGACGCAACACCATCTCCAACGTTCACGACATTGACCCGGACACTTGTGCTGGTGATGAGGTCCTGCTGTGGGTCAACGTGCAGGTAGTGGACCACAGGTAGGCGGGACACATGCCACACTCACCTGAAGAGCTCCACCTACCCCTCCCACTGCCCCGCCCCTTTAGGTCCCTGCTGCGGCAAGGCCGTCAGTGTCGCACCCTCTGGCCGGCAGTGGGCGGGTCTACTGGCACCAAGGATGCCCCGCCCATGTCTCCGGTGGGCACCACCGCCTGCAACCCCAACGTCAACCAGGCCGTCTCCCTCCACTTGGAACTGGACACGTACGCCCACCCGGTGGCCTGCCCCACCGGCGGATGGAAGACCTCGTGAGTGCAGGTGGGCGGGTCCCTGTGCTCCACCTCACACAACCACCTCCCGTCTTCCTCCAACACAGGCCCTCCACCGTCACCGCCCCCGAGCGCATCCCTCACATGATGGAGAAAGACCTCCACCAGGCTGTGTATGGGGACCCTCTGCGGCAACTGCAGGAGCAAGAGAAGGAGCTGATCCGGCGGTACTGCCTCAGATGCACAGAGTTGCCTGAGGCCCTCCCCAAGTACATGCAGTGCGTGGACTGGGCTCAGCTGGACCAGGTGGCCGCAGCACACCTCCTACTGGAGCAGTGGTCCACCCCTGCCAAGGAGGTAGGTGGGTGGGGTGGGGTGGGCGTGTCAGGAGTGGCAGCCAGTTGTCCACACTGTGGTGGGTGTGATACAAGTGTGTGTGTGTGTGTGTGTGTGTGTGTGTGTGTGTGTGTGTGTGTGTGTGTGTGTGTGTGTGTGTGTGTGTGTGCAGACCACACTGGAGTTGCTGGACTACAACTATGCTGACGAGAAGGTCCGGTCAATGGCAGTGAAGAGGCTGGAGGCGCTGGAAGACGATGAACTGGTGGAGATACTGCTCCAGCTGGTGCAGGTAGGAGGGGGCGGGGCTTGGAGGGGGAGGGGTGGGGCATGGTGAGCAGGGGAAGGAGGGGGTGGGGTAAGGGTTGTGTAGTAGTGTTAGGCCCACCTTCACTCACCTTCATTACGTATGCAGCCTCGACCAGTACATTGATACACCAGTCTAAAGTTCTGGTATTGCCCAAGTCTACTGTGGAGGGTGGAGGGGGTGGGGGTGGGTCTAGAGGGAGGGGTTGGGCTAGACTGACGTACTTGTCCCCCCCAGGTGTTGAAGTTTGAAGCCTACGATGACAGTGCTCTGGCACGCTTCCTTCTCTCCCGAGCCCTGATGAGCAAGTGGATTGGCCACTACTTCTTCTGGTACCTGAGGTCCGAGATGGAGCACCCCGGCTTCAAGCAGCGGTTTGGAATCTTGTTGGAGGCCTACCTAAGGGGCTGTGGGGAGGCCATGCTGGTGAGGCAGCCATTTTGGTGTTTGGTGAGTGTGAGGTTGTGCTGAGTGTGAGGTCACTGTGTGTTGTCTGCCACAGGCTGACCTGCGGAAGCAGTACGAGGCAGTGCAGAAGTTCATCAGAATTGCCATTAATGTGAGCCTCACTTCCTTGCAGGTGTTTAGCAGGTGTATATACGTATGTAAGTTGACAGCTCTGTCCTTGTGTGTGCATGTGTGTGTCTGTCTCTCTCTCTCTTTCTCTCTCTCTCTGTGTGTGTGTGTGTGTGTGTGTGTGTGTGTGTGTGTGTGTGTGTGTGTGTGTGTCCCAGGCCAAGAAGCACAGTGAGAGACAGCAGAAGAGGAATGAGTATGTGCGTGCTGAGCTTGCACGAGAGGACCTGGTCACAGGGTTCTCCCCCATATTTGATCCCGGGTGAGTTGCACTCTAGTGTGTGTCTGTGTGTGCAGTGGTAGGGTTGTGTGAAGTGCAGTGGTATGGATTGCAGGTTGAAGACTGGCAGGCTGGATGCCGACAAGGCCAAGGTCATGGTATCTAAGAAGGTCAGTTCACACCTAGACCTTACTCTCACTCGTGTTGAAGCCCACTCCCTTTCTCTCGCATCACCTCCCACCTGCTTTCTCATTCCTCGATACCTTCCTTCTCTCACATCTCACTGCTTTCACCTATGTACTTTCTTATCTCCTCCATTACCACTGCTTACCCCTCCCTCCCCCACCTCTTCCTCCCACCATCACCCCTCTCTCCCACCATCACTCCTCCCTCCCACCATCACCCCTCTCTCCCACCATCACCCCTTCCACCATCACCCCTCCCACCATCACCTCTACCATCACTCCTCTCTCCCACCATCACCCCTCCCACCATCACCTCTACCATCACTCCTCTCTCCCACCATCACCCCTCCCACCATCACCCCTCTCTCCCACCATCACTCCTCCCCACCATCACCCCTCCCACCATCACCCCTCTCACCATAACCCCTCTCTCCCACCATCACTCCTCCCTCCCACCATCACCCCTCCCACCATCACTCCTCCCTCCCACCATCACCCCCTCTCACCATCACCCCTCTCTCCCACCATCACCCCTCTCTCCCACCATCACTCCTCCCTCCCACCATCACCCCTCTCACCATCACCCCTCCCACCATCACCCCTCTCACCATCACCCCTCTCACCATCACCCCTCCCACCATCACCCCTCCCACCGACTAGTGCAGTGTACCAGTGCTGTATGTAACATTGTACCACACCTATGTTACCATGGCAACTTCTGCAGGCCCCACTGTGGGTGGAGTTTGAGAACCAGCAGGCGGACCACCAGGTGCAGATGAGCCGCATTAAGCTAATCATCAAACACGGCGACGACCTGAGACAAGACATGCTCACTCTGCAGATGCTTCGGATCATGGACAAGGTGCATACACAGCCTGGTGGGACTGTCACATGATGTCACATGATGTAACATGATGTCACATGACCTGTTGCTTGTGCAGCTGTGGCAGAACGAGGGGCTGTATCTTCACATGACACCATATGGTTGCATAGCAACAGGCCAGGACCAGGGCATTATTGAGGTGGTCCAGGACACTGAGACAGTTGCCAAGGTAACAGCCTGCGGGCCGTCACGAGTCCAGCATGCACTCTCTGACTGGTGTGTGGGTCTTGCCCCAGATCCAACAAGAGTACGGTGGGAAACTGTCCATGGGAGCATTCAAGGAGGACCCACTCTACAACTGGCTCAAGAAGCAGAACCCAAAGTGAGTCCGCCCCACCCCTCCCCCTGCTGCGCACGGTCCACCCCACCCCTCCCCCTGCTGCACACGGTCCACCCCACCCCTCCCCCTGCTGCACACGGTCCACCCCACCCCTCCCCCTGCTGCACACGGTCCACCCCACCCCTCCCCCTGCTGCACACGGTTCACCCCATCCCTCCCCCTGCTGCACACGGTCCACCCCACCCCTCCCCCTGCTGCACACGGTCCACCCCACCCCTCCCCCTGCTGCACACGGTCCACCCCACCCCTCCCCCTGCTGCACACGGTCCACCCCACCCCTCCCCCTGCTGCACACGGTCCACCCCACCCCTCCCCCTGCTGCACACGGTCCACCCCACCCCTCCCCCTGCTGCACACGGTCCACCCCACCCCTCCCCCCTGCTGCACACGGTCCACCCCACCCCTCCCCTTGGTGTGATGCCCTGCCCCCTCTCTCAGCACCTCCCACTTTGAGCTCGCTGTGGAGAGATTCATGCTTTCCTGTGCCGGATACTGCGTCGGCACCTATGTCTTGGTGAGGGGGTGGTGTGATGGTGAGGGCTGGTGTGATGGTGAGGGGTAGGTGTGATGGTGAGGGCTGGCGTGATGGTGTGGGCTGGTAGGTGCAGGTGTGCTGAGTGAGCACTGTGGCACTGTGGTACAGTACAGTAAATCTCTGGTTTGAGAGTGCATACTCCCCTCTCGTTGGCACTGTCCTGTGACACCGCTCAGGGCATTGGTGACCGCCACAATGACAACATCATGGTCTCTACCAGCGGCAACCTCTTTCACATTGACTTTGGCCACTTCCTCGGCAAGATCAAGTACAAGGCAGGGGTCAAGCGGGAAAGGGCTCCCTTTGTGCTGACTCCTGACTTTGTGTACATCATGGGCGGAAAGGTGGGTGGGGAGGGCCGCGTGCACTCGGTTGGATCATGTGGAAGTGCATGGACAAGCTTTCCGCTTGCTGCTATCCTCCTCATCTAACCCTCCCAGGGTGGCACAATGTTCCGTCGCTTTGAGGACACAGCTGTTAAGGCCTACCTTATCCTGCGCCAGAACGCCAATCTTTTCATCAACCTCTTTTCCATGGTGCGTCCTGTCCTGTCCTGGGTTGGGTTGTCATGCAGTTGCAGCTGACAGCTGTGGTTCTTCATGCTAGCACACGCACACACACACGCATACACACACGCACAGATATACACATGCACACACACACACACTGACACACACAAATACACACGCGCGCACACACACACGCACACACACAGGTGGTTTGTGCACACCCACAGACCCACCCCTGGCCCCGCCCCCTGCAGATGAAGTGCACAGGTATTCCAGAACTGCAAAGTGTCAAAGACATTGAGTACCTCAGAAATGTCTTTGTCCTGGACAAGACGGCTGAGGAGGCAGGAGAGGTCTTCAGGGACAAGATCAGTGAGTGCCTGAGACTGGCTTGGACAGTCCAGATCAACTTCTGGGTACACACAGCAGTCACTGGCTCCAGAACCTGACCCCACCCACACGGCACTGCAGTGTTGTTTATTCCTAATGACTACCAACTATTTTATACGTAACTGTTCGTGTGGGAACAATTGACATGCTTTTCTACACATATGTGTGTGTAGATATGTACAGAGGGTTTCTAGGCATTTATACATCATGTGTGGTCAAGTGTGGTTGGCTGTTCGGTGGTGGCCTCGTCTCTGGTTGGCAGGGTAGGGGTGGTGGCGCTGGTGCCTGCCCCGCGGCACCCCCCCCATGTGGTTGTGCAATGTGCCGCGTCTAGGGTCTTGTCCTCGGGGGTTTACCCCCTGGTGCTGGGCCCCACCCACTAAGGTTCCTGGCTGTCCTGCCGGGTCCATTGGTCCTTGCTTTGGACTGCCTGGCCGCGAGGAGGGCCTTCCCCCGGCCACCACCTGGTGTTGCGCAGAGAGAGCTAGTGTGTGCACATGCAAGTGTGACAACCTGCATGCAACAGTCAGTCAGTTTAGGCGTAGATGCAGGTGGGTTGGTAGTGGTGGTGGAACTCACTGCCGCTGCTCTCCTGTCCTGGTGGAGGTAGTCCTTTAGGAACTCGGCCTTTGAATCACTCATGTTTGGCTCTTCGCTGAACACCATGCATATCCTGTGGGAGAGGTAAGCCAGCACGTGGCAGCCCTCTGGCGTGCACAGGTCTCTGCTGCACTGCTGTGGGACATCACTCACTCCCCCATTCTGTGAAGGACGCCATGTTTCCCCAGGTACAGGTTCATGCAGCCCTTCCACAGCGAAACATACCTATGCACGTACATGCACACAGGAACAGAGCACATCACGTGACCTCGCGTGATCAAACTCCACTCACCCTTTGTCGAGTTTGAAGATCTCTCCAGGCTCTACCAACTCCCCGATGTCGTCCCAGGCGGAGAAGTTAATACTACCGCTCTTATCCGCCACTTTACACGACCTTATCCTGCTGCCATCTTTCGCGAAATACACATCTGTATCTGAAGCTAATAAGGAAATACACGCGATACAGTGACTCGACGACGAGACTTCGGCCTGCGCGAGTGACAATAAACCAACCCTTCTCTAAGACGATAAACGTGCACGCAATGTTTCTCATCCCCGGCCTCATGTCCTTTATCAACACGTGCTCGCTCATCTCTCGCCGTACGCCCCAGCCCAGCCGCCCACGTTAATTAGACCGACCGGCTTAGTACCTGAACGAAAACGAAATGAAACGGAAACGATCGTCAGATGGTTTAGCGTGGGCGTACCCGACCCACGCGCATTCCAGTCAAGCTTCGGATTTCTGCTCTCAAACATTGTTTGAAACACACACACGAGAACACGAATGAGTACTTACTTCGTGTGTCTAACCTATGGAAGTGGGCCGGGGAGGGTGGGTGGGTGGGTGGGGGCACACTGCTCAAGGGATGGAGTATAATTATATTTGCCATCAGAGCAACCAAGGCTGCAGGTAAAGTGTCCACTCTGAAATACGTACTCTGTGTACACCCTCCTGTCCCACCAGCAGAGCCACTGGTGTGCACAGTGGACCAGCAGGAGTGATGCAGATGTGACAGGCGACGGCGACTGACCACTTTGAACAACGACAGCATTTACCACGAAGTTTGTTTTACTTCAGTAACTTACTTCTATTCAAATTTAAACAAACAAATTTATGACAACAAACATATACAGAATGGAAACACACACAAAACAAGAAACCAAAAATCAGTAGAGTCAGTGTAGATATAGTGTAGATGAATGCAATCAAGTGGGGTGAAAGGGCGGGTCTTCACCGACAGCACTCCACCCACTGCTGGCTGTGGTTCATGTCCTCGTCTTGTGCAGTTGGAGGAATCTTAGCCCACACCAAAATATTGTGCCCTGTAGTTAGCAGAGAAGGGAAAGGGAACCCTACGTTAATTAAGAGAGGCAGAGTCAATGATAATTAGCACAGGGGGTGAGGGAAACCCTGTGACAATAGGGGAGGCGTAGCCGGGGATAATTAGCAGGGTGGGAGGAACAGGACCTCGCTGCTACAAGTAGCCAACACATGTCTAACAGACATTTGCGACATCCTTGTGGGCAGTTCCTGTCACATGACCATATACAGGACACTCTGCTACACACTTGGAGGAGTGAGTGAGTGAGTGAGTGAGCCTAGCAGAATTAAAACGGCAACTTCTAGCAACACTGGAAGTCCCTGCACAACTTCTTCATCGCATGATTTAGCCCTTAGGACGACCGCAGGCTGAAGGGGGAGGGCAGTGGAGACACCCCTCCCAGTCCGACGGAGTGTGTGCCAGCCCCTCGGTGGCACAGCAGAAATCTTTCCGAGCTGCAGATGGTCATTACCATGGATACGGGTGGACAGACAATGTGCACAACCATTTTATGACTTAAGGCTGTTTGCATCATAGGCAACAATGGGTCAGGGTTCGGAAGAATTGACTGATTTCTCAAACTACAGTGACATCAAAACTGGGGAATGGGACTTGGAATGCATGTCTCGTATACTTCAACATGGGCAACCCTCTTCAGTATGTGAGGGAGACCAGGAAATGCCAGACACATAGGAGACATTTCAACATGTCATTCCATGACATAACCCACATCAAAGCACATAGAGCTGGGAGTGACCCTTTATGAAATAATCCTAATGAGGATACTTGTGGTGTAATTGCATTAGGGCTGCTTCCTAGTGGGGGAAGGCACTGCCAAAGATGGACCCACAAGGGGGCTGACTGGTGCACTGCACTCTGTGGCCAGTGGCTCACCTGTCTTGTCCAGCCGTTCTAGGGCGGAGACCTTTCCAGAGTGGAACATCCAAAAGTGGCCGTTGTGACAAGATTGCAGACAACTCCGACACGGCAGTGTGACGTGGTACCCAGCCACAGTGCCACTGCAGCAAGAGGCAACGGGGCAGCTCACACAACACAACGCAACTGACACAGCAAACACCAGTCAAACCTCCACCTTTAAAATTAGCACCTTGCTACGTAAGTCGTTATTGTCCTTGTTAAATGGTTGCGGCAACACTGTTGAAGTGGCTACAGCCTCCACCACAAACCGAGGACATCAACACAGGCACGCCCCGAGCACACTCACCAGTTATAACAGGCAACATCTCTTATTCTACACATGCAGTTGTCCGTGTCGTAGTCCGTCCGGACTAGCTGCAGGGCCCTAACCGGTGGAGAAGGGAGGTGGAGTGAATCTAACGCTTCAGCAAGCTTACCCTCCGCCGAACTCACCCCGGGGGAGGAAGATCGGTCGAATACAGTTCCACGCTCACATCCGAGAGAAGGATGGCCCTCATTCCGCGGATACACAGCAGGGCCATGCACTGTGCGCACCTCAGCTCGTACACGGGCTTGTTCTGAAAAGTGGGGTTGATTTGGCAGTCCTCGCCTGCTCCGCTGCCCCCGTGGTGAGACATCGCTCGAGCCAGCCGGCCACAGGCGCGGCGCACCAGTTACTCCAGTACGAGGGTAGCCTTCGGCCGGGACAGAGGTGACTGCGATGTGTCCCGAACCGTGCCTTTCAAGCAATGTGCAAATTCCCTATTTGTATGCGACAACCCAACGCGTGTTGTGCAGCAACAACTGGACGCGCCTTCAAATCTAATTGGGGGAATTTACCCCGACCATTGTTTGCCACCACTGACTTGAAATGTCGTTTCTGTGTCTTCCGCCCGAAGTTCCCGAATCTCTGCGAAATGCTGATCTTGAAAATGTGTCCCCGCGCAATCTGCACGAATATTTTTATGTAGATAAAGAGACTACCAGTTCGTCCCTCAGTGGGTCAACTCTGAGATGCAGGAAGCCAATGACTCGAGAGCAATTTATTTTCATGTTCCCACACGTGCTGGTGGCAGACAGTCGAGAAGAAGCAGGGAAAGCAATCAGAGGCAACCCAGAGTTGCTTTCAGCAGCAGAGGAGGCACTCAAAGCGTCCCTGCTTGCAGGAATGGACGAGCCCTGGGCGGAACATGAAGCCCTCATGGTGGGCACCTTGGCGAATGTGTGTGGCGTACCTCGTGAAGTGGCCTCAGCTGCCCTCGTCCAAACAGGTTATGACATGGTCAGTGCTCTCATGCTGGCCGAGGAATACCGTGAAAATGGTGCAGCCTCAGGCACAGGGTGGGAGGGGACAGGGGAGGTCCCTTCAGACTTTAAGAGGACACTAGTGCATGCCAATCCGTCTCTGCGGAGATTGCCACCCACTTCATGGCAGATACTGCATGAGTGTCACCTGCGGGGGCAGTCCCTGGACGGTGCACCGGAGGGTGCAGAGCCTGTACTGTGTGGAAAGTACACATGGAGTGAGGGTGAGGATGAGGAGGTGGTGACTGTGGTCGTTAAAGCTCCGGCTGGTGTGAGGAAAGGAGACGTTGTGTCTAATCTGTCACCCACTCAGTGGACCCTAAAAGTGAAAGGAGAGGAAGAATGTCTAATTAGTGGTGCGCTGTGGGGCGTGGTCATGCCGGATGAGTCCTTCTGGACCCTTGACCAAAACAGTGTAGTGATGAGCCTTCAGAAGAGGGAGGGGTCAGAGAGGTGGGAGGAGCTCATCCGGGGTGAACTGCATTTGAAGCCAGAAACGGTATGCTCCTCTTGGTGTGAGGGCTTGTGTGTGCATGCAGGCGTGTGTATGGTGTTAGTGTTAGTGTTAGTGTTAGTGTTAGTGTTAGTGTTAGTGTTAGTGTTAGTGTGTGTGTGTGTGTGTGTGTGTGTGTGTGTGTGTGTGTGTGTGTGTGTGTGTGTGTGTGTGTGTGTGTGTGTGTGTGTGTGTGTGTGTGTGTGTGTGTGTGTGTGGTGTTTGTTTGTGTGTGTCTGTGTTTTTGTGTATGAGGTGGAGCTGCTAGATAGTTGTGGACGCCTAAACACTGAAGCACTAAAGCACATGCTGGTTGTCCTCTGGTTGTGTCTGCTCAGCTAACCAAGGCTGAAGCCCTGTTGGCCCGAGAGGAAGAAAGGAGGTTAGAGGCAGTTTTAGCTGCCGTGGATGAGTGTGGCATAACTCTCAGTCGGATTAAAACTGAAGGTGTGTACAGTGGTTAAAGTGACTGTGGCTGTGATGCATATAATGAACCCTCTGGTCTTTACTCGGGCGTGTGTTGGCTAGCTGTGAGATGCCCAAGTCATCACTGAAGCCCTGAGCCATTTTTTAATGTGCAATGTGTTTCCTCTAGACAGTTTGCTGTGCACTAAGTGGCTGTGCAGGGCAGTAGGTACTCTTGTGGTCGGACAATGTATTGGAGTAGCTTACCAACGCATTCCAACACTTTGGAGTGTTTACACAACCCAACCACAAGACTGCAGGGCATGAGCACTGAACAATCGAGATGACTTTTGTAACCTGAGCATTCAGACCATTAGGGTTCCTGTCCTGTGTACCAACTTGCACTGAACGGAGCTGTTCAGTGCCGCCATACCCCCTCTGCCCTCCCTCTATAGGTGGTCCCTACCTCTCTGCGCTCCAAACACCAGGGTGGTGCTGTCTGAGTGTGTTGGCCGCTTCACTCCTACACAGGGGGGAGGGGGGAGGGAAGGCAAACTTCCGGTGTGTGCAGTGGGTGGGGTTGGGCGACACGCCCTCATGCTGCCTGGGCTGGCCGCTGGAGGACTTGGAGGAGGGGGACAGTGTGGTGGCGACACTTTAATGAGATTCATTGTAGGGTGTGTTGTAATGAGATGCATGATTTTGAATGGGAGCCGCCCATTTCTGTAATGGCTGGTGTCTACCCTTCGTCGAATTTTTGGTGAAGCTGCTAGTCGGGAATGGATGGCATCGCTAGGTAGCCGGGACTACAGTCTGGGAAGAAAGCAACTGCCTGGGAGTACAAGTTTGAGAAAGAGACTACAAAGGGAGAGTGGTATTGTCCACAATAAAATGACGTCAACTTCAGAAGACATGTTGGAGCATCGCGGCGGGGATGCGTCCACACTTCCCCTCTTGTCCCGACGCTCTCCGACTCCCGAGGAGGAGGAGGAAGGAGCCTTTGACGCACAAAAGGCCGATGACCATGGCAGCGATAGTGGCATAGAGAACGAGGTGGGCGAGCCGCCCCTTGTCGTCCCCGCCAGTCCTTCGGCACGCGACGAGGACGCGCAAGGTCCAGAACAGAAGGAAAGGCTGCGAACAGTGGCCCTTCAAATCTTTTTGCCCTTCATGATGGCTGGTTTGGGGTGTGTGTTTGCTGGGATGTTGCTGGACCACGTAGAGGTGGGCGCCGAGTGTGTGTGGGGTGGCAGGTGGGGTGTGTGTGGGTGGGTGGGTGGGGTGTGTGTGAGTGGTGGGTGGCAGGTGGGGTGTGTGTGAGTGGTGGGTGGCAGGTGGGGTGTGTGTGAGTGGTGGGTGGGTGGGTGGGGTGTGTGTGTGTGAGTGGTGTGTGTGTGTGAGTGGTGTGTGTGTGTGAGTGGTGGGTGTGTGTGAGTGGTGTGTGTGTGTGAGTGGTGTGTGTGTGTGAGTGGTGTGTGTGTGTGAGTGGTGGGTGTGTGTGAGTGGTGTGTGTGTGTGAGTGGTGGGTGGGTGGGTGGGTGGGGTGGCAGGTGGGGTGGGTGGGTGGGTGGGGTGTGTGTGAGTGGTGGGTGGCAGGTGGGGTGTGTGTGAGTGGTGGGTGGCAGGTGGGGTGTGTGTGAGTGGTGGGTGGGTGGGTGGGGTGTGTGTGTGTGAGTGGTGGGTGTGTGTGAGTGGTGTGTGTGTGTGAGTGGTGGGTGTGTGTGAGTGGTGGGTGTGTGAGTGGTGTGTGTGTGTGAGTGGTGGGTGTGTGTGAGTGGTGTGTGTGTGTGAGTGGTGTGTGTGTGTGAGTGGTGGGTGTGTGGGGGGGTGGGGTGGCAGGTGCGGTGATACATATGTGCACGAGTGGGTGTGTGCATAGGTATGTATGCCTGTGTTTGTACGCACGCCTTGCAAGTGTCACACATGAGGACAATGACTTGTTTGTACTGTTGAAGGACTGTTGTGAATGGACTACCTAAGAGGAGCATTCATAACCACCTCACCGACTCCCCTTCCCTTCCATCCCCAACTCCTCCCTCCCTCCACAACGCAGCACTGGTCCTTGTTTGCTGAGATCTCGGAGCTCTACATCCTTGTGCCGGCCCTCCTGGGCCTCAAGGGGAACCTGGAGATGACGCTGGCCTCACGCCTCTCCACAGCTGTGAGCAGGGCAGGGGCTAGCAGGCATAGGAGAGCTTGGGGTGGCTTGCTGACAGTGTGTGTTTGTGTGTGTTACAGGCAAACCTTGGACACTTGGACAAGAGGGAAACACTGACACAGCTTGTCGTTGGCAACATGGCGTTAATACAGGTGACACGAACCACAGACACTGGATGGGATCCAGTGTGGTCTGTCTATGCATGCATGCACGTATATTCTCCTGAGACCTGTGCTAACTTGCTCGCTGTCTTACAGGGCCAGGCACTGGTGGTGGGTGCGAGTGCATCTGCCTTTGCTCTCCTGCTGGACTGGGCCACCGGCGGCACCTTCTGTCTCCTCCACGCCCTCATCCTCCCCGCCGCGGCACTCGTCACTGCCAGCGTGGCCAGCGCTGCGCTAGGCCTGCTCATGATATCTGTAATAGTCGGCTCACGTTGCCTTGGAATAAACCCAGACAACATCGCCACACCCATCGCAGCCAGTCTTGGGGACATTGTGACCCTCTCCATACTGGCCTATACCAGCAAAGCCATCTTCAGTATCTCGCAGTTCAACAGTGAGTGACACCGCACCACCACGGTAGGCCAGTGGCTGTGTCCTTGTTCCTGCCCCCTTCACCCCTCCTTCCTTCACCCCTCCTTCCTTCACCCCTCCTTCCTTCACCCCTCCTTCCTTCACCCCTCCTTCCTTCACCCCTCCTTCCTTCACCCCTCCTTCCTTCACCCCTCCTTCCTTCACCCCTCCTTCCTTCACCCCTCCTTCATTCACCCCTCCTTCATTCACCCCTCCTTCATTCATCCCTCCTTCACTCACCCCTCCTTCCTTCACCCCTCCTTCCTTCACCCCTCCTTCCTTCACCCCTCCTTCATTCACCCCTCCTTCCTTCACCCCCTATGCCCCGCCCTTCTGACCCCTTTGTTCCGCCCTCCTGACCCCTCTGACTTGCAGTCCAAGTGGCTCTCACTGCCTCCCTCATCGTGTTCTTCCTCGGTTTGCTCCCACTCTGGTTCTGTGTGGCCTACTGGAACAGGACCACCAGGGACGTGGTCTTCTCTGGGCTGCAGCCTGTCTTCATTGCCATGGCTATCAGCAGGTGCGCTTGCCTGTGGGTGGGCGTGGCTGGGCATGAGTGGGTGTGGCCTGGTGTCATTGGATGATGTCATTTGTGTAATTCTGCTTGTCAATCCTGTCTAGTTTGGGTGGGCTGGTCCTTGATCTAATTACAGCAAGATTCACAGGGTTTGCCCTTTACTCACCAGTAATAAATGGTGAGTCCTATTCTGCATTGGATGTGTGAATGCTTACATAAAGTTGCATTTTTGTATAATATTGTATTCTCTAGTATTACCTTGTATTCTCTAGTATTACTTTGTATTCTCTAGTATACCATTGTATTCTATGGTACAGCACTGTTGTCTCTGCCCATTTGCTGTCTCTTGCACTCTGCTCATCTGCCTGTTTGCCCTCAGGCGTTGGAGGCAACCTGGTGGCCGTACAGTCCAGTCGGATATCCACCAGCCTTCACAGCAGCGGATCTAAACTGGGGGAACTCCCCACTGGAGGGGAATACCAATATTATGGAATCTTACGATCATTTGGAGCAAGTAAGCATGCAGATTGGCCACTGCCTGAGGAGTCTGCTGTTAGTGATGGTTGTATTGTCCCTTCCCTTCCCCTCCCCTTCCCTCCCCTCCCCTCCCCACCCCTCCCTCTTCCCTTCCCTTCCCTTCCCTTCCCCTCCCCTTCCTTCCCCTCTCCTTCCTTCCCCTCCTCTTCCTCTTCCCTGCCCCTCCCTGCAGACCCCCATGGTAGGACAGCCTCGTTCCTTCTTGCCGTGACAGTGCCAAGCTCCATCCTCTTTCTAGCAGTAATTGGTCTCATGGGGCTTGGGCACACTTCACAGACAGCCATCTTTTACTTCGGCTACACTGCTGCAGCTGTGTTACAGGTAGGGGGTGTGGCGATGTCAGTGGTTACAAGTAGGGGGTGTGGTGATGTCGGTGGTTACAGGTAGGGGGTGTGACGATGTCGGTGGTTACAGGTAGGGGGTGTGGCGATGTCGGTGGTTACTGGTAGGGGTGTGGTGATGTTGGTGGTTACAGGTAGGGGGTGTGGTGGCGGTGTGGTGGCAGCGGTGTGGCATGACGCCCTCAGAAACTGCACCCTCTACCCTTAGGTCGCCATCTTGCTGTTGCTAGCAAACTGGTTGGTGCATTTCCTGTGGCGCCGTAGCAACAACCCCGACAACAGTGCCATCCCCTACCTGACCGCAGTGGGTGACCTGCTGGGGACAGGCCTGTTAGCCGTGACGTGGCTCGCGCTCTGGAGCATCGGGGACAGAGACAATGACGTTGGCGAATGATTTTTAACCCTGTAGTTGATCTCATATTTATGCTTCTTTGTCATAGTATGCGCATGCTATAATGTTGACTCACTGCACCACATGGTGTTTGGATGCCATACTTTGTAAATGTAGTTGATGTCCCTGACAAAGCAGACTGGCATAGGGAAGGTGTTCCCTGCATCCCCTGCTGGTGTTTGTTAGAGACAGGAGAGCTGCATGTGTTTCTGCCACGTATGGCCATTATACAACCACAGACAGTGTCGAGTATAACCGTCGGTTGGTAAGACGACGGGCAGGCTGGCGGCTTCCCATCTAAACGCCTGGGGTTCTAAGCGCCGCAAAGATGGGCGTTTTGTAACACAGCCATATATATCTATAGTACATGTAGTAACGTGTGGTATTCGATATAAACTAATGGCATGGAGCTCTGGCAAGCCGCTCTGGAGGAGGTAGCCCTCTCAGGGCTCGAAGGTCAGCGCTGCCCGCAGCAAACTCCTGAAAGTATTCCTGTCTCTTTATTTTGCCACTATGTGTTTTTATTTTCTTTCACTGCTGGCGCCCGAGTAGCGGGTGTGCTGGGAATGGCCATTACCAGCCCCCCCCTGCTGGTATCCTCATCGTGTGTGCTTCTCATTACCAGCCCCCCCCCCCCTGCTGGTATCCTCATCATGTGTGCTTCTCATTACCAGCCCCCTTCCCCTGCTGGTATCCTCATCGTGTGTGCTTCTCATTACCAGCCCCCCCCCCCCCCCTGCTGGTATCCTCATCATGTGTGCTTCTCATTACCAGCCCCCTTCCCCTGCTGGTATCCTCATCGTGTGTGCTTCTCATTACCAGCCCCCCCCCCCCTGCTGGTATCCTCATCGTGTGTGCTTCTCATTACCAGCCCCCTTCCCCTGCTGGTATCCTCAACGTGTGTGCTTCTCATTACCAGTAGCGTGTGTGCTGGGATGGCCACTACCAGCCCCTCCCTCCCTGCTGGTCCTCCATCGTGACTTCATCGTGTGTGCTTCTCATATCGTACGGCGGATCCAAATGTGAAATGCTGCAAACGATACCCATTACGCACAACTAACAATACTATAAACCTGAGTAACACAGACAGGCAACATGGGCCTCCTTGAGTCTCACGGTCTCCTTTGGCGTCCCCTGGTCTATGGTCTTCACTGGTCTTCCCTAGTCACTGCACCCGCATGCGGATCCATGTACAGTCATTTTCAGGTTGCTTGTCCCTTCGGGGGAAAAATGAAAAACCAAACTGACCAATCAAATTTGCCGTACTCAGTAACTTTATGGTATAGCTTGCATTTGATTGGTCAGTTTAGATTTTTGTTTCGAAGTTGACTGTATGTGTACAAGGAGAGTTGGTACTGCTGGTCCGCCCCGCCCCGCCCCGCCCCGCCCTGCCCCCTGCAGGGTGCACCTTGGAGGAGCTCTGGTGCCACCTCTCCACCCACCACCCTTCCCAGATGGCCCCGGATGAGACCAGCAGGGCCTTCCTCTGGCGGTCCTTCCTGCGCCCCGGGCAGGAGGAGGTGCAGTTCTTTGAGCTCCCAGAGGACCGCCCCCTCCCGGTTTTGGAGGATGGCAAGCTCTCCACTTCTCTGCCCCACCGGTACAGCCCGGTGTGTGACCGGGAGAGCGGGGTAGTGGGGTCTTGTACAACATACAACACTCGCCAGGACTGCACTGCCCACCTGAAGGAAACCACCCCCTCCCTGCAGGAAGTAGAGCAGAGGTGTGTGTGTGTGTGTGTGTGCATGCGTGTGTGTGTGTGTGTGTGTGT
>OX465049.1:5609030-5691530 GCA_949841015.1 Aplysina aerophoba
AGGCCACCGTTTCCTTGAACAGTGAGGTTTCCTTCCTCGACACCACCAAGTGTGCTCCCCGCCGCTGCTTCTTCCTGGAGTCCGCCCGCCCCTCCTTCCCCACCGTGACCCTCCCTGTGCGGTCCCTGAGCGACCTACTGCACTGCTGGTTCCAGCTCAACCAGGTCTGCACTTCCACTCCCATCCTCATCAAAGGCGGTGAGTACAGAGGGTGGGGCACAGGGGGCGGGCACAGGGGGTGGGGCACAGAGGGTGGGGCACAGGGGTGGGGCACATTAGGGGTGTATCCCAGCTGTGAAGTCAGTGGTCACACCAGCTTGTGAGCACTCACTGGCAGAAAGTGGGCTTCGGTAGATGAGTGGTGGTGTGTGTCTCTGTCTTGTACCAGCTCTTGCCAGTTTGGTATCTTGGCTAGTCCTCTGTTCAGCAGCATCCCCTCCTCTCCCCTCCCCCCCACTTGCTCTGTTCCCCCTGCAGTCTACAAAGCTGTGCAAGGAGACGTTCATCCTCTGCCCTGGATCCCAGGGAAGAAGTCTCTGGCTGAGCAGGCTTACTACGACAGGCAGGGGTTTGGGGCGGGAGGCCTTCCTCCCTCCCTCTTTGCTCACTTGGCTCGCAACTGGACCACCTTTCTAAAGCCTGTGGGTGGCTCTGGGGGTGGAGTCAGAGCGTCACTGCACCACTCTGAGGAGGATGTCAATGGGGAAAGCCCCTCGGTCGTAGAGGAATCCCCAACTGGGACCCTTGTTGGCACTGTGGTGCATGGAGGAGAGTGCATCAAAGTGGTTGAGGTGCCAAAGGCAGCCATTTCTCAGGGGAAAGGGGGAAGAGGTTTGAAACGACGATCTAATCGGCTTGACGATGGAGAGATCCCGGAAAAGAAGTCTAAGAAAGACTTACCTCATGGTGTGGTGTAGTGTAGTGTGGGATAGTGTGGTGTGGTGTAGTGTGGTGGTGTGGTGTGGTGTGGTGTAGTGTGGGATAGTGTGGTGTGGTGTGGTGTAGTGTGGTGGTGTGGTGTAGTGTGGTGTGGTGTGTAGTGTGGTGTGGTGTGGTGTGGTGTGGTGTAGTGTGGGATAGTGTGGTGTGGTGTAGTGTGGTGTAGTGTAGTGTGGTGTGGTGTGGTGTGGTGTGGTGTGGTGTAGTGTGGGATAGTGTGGTGTAGTGTAGTGTGGTGTGGTGTGGTGTGTGCTAACACCCGTATTGTGAATGCTGTGGCAGGAGGTGATGCTGGTGGCACATACCTCACTCGAAAGAAGTTCAAGTGGAAAAGAGAAGAGGACGCCCTTGTGAGCGGGGCACTGGGAGAGTGGGGCTATGGTGGGGTGGGGCTGTAGTGGGGTGGGGCTGTGGTGGGGTGGGGCTGTAGTGGGGTGGGGCTGTGGTGGGGTGGGGCTGTGGTGGGGTGGGGCTGTGTGACCCTACCTAATTCTTCCTGCTGGCAGCTGCTGATGGCTCGCGTGGCCCTGCGTGTGCTGCAGCGGCTGAGGTGCCCAGAGCCGCAAGGTGCAGAGATGCTGCAGAGCCTGCAAGAGGAGTTTGGGGTGAGCCGCACCACACACCAAACCATGACTGGTGGAGGGACTGTCGCTGGCTGTGTCCTTTCGCAGCTCCCATTGTCTAAAGACCTTTCCTCAGTCAAGAGGCGGATGCAGGCCTTGGCTAGGAACAGGTCCTTCCAGACGTCGGTTGGGACGTTGGCAGAGGAGTTCCTTCAGGACACAGTCAGTGGCCATTGCAGCTGTTCTTCATGCAGCCAGAGCTCACTCAAGCACTGTCACTCCCTGTTGTGTGTGTGTGTGTGTGTGTGTGTGTGTGTGTGTGTGTGTGTGTGTGTGTGCGTGTGCGCGTATGTGTCCATGTGCATGTGTGTCTGTGTGTCTGTATCCAGAAGCAACAGGGTGAGACTGGTGATGGGAAGAACATAACCTTCTCGAGTGTGGTGTCTGTGCTCAAGACCAAACACTGGTGTGTGCACTGCATACTCACCCCACTCCCTCACCCTAGTAACCCCCCCCCCCCCCCCCCCCCCGTTCCTATGCAGTGTGCTCTCATCCTCAGCTCAAGACTCCTCCTCTTCAGTACTCCCACACACGGTGGAGGAGTTTTATGCCATGTATAATGTCATAGACCCCCAGGAGGACCTCAAAGACACGCCCCCTGTCCCCTCCATAGACAACATGGCTGACCTCAACTGCTCACTTCTCATGGACATCATTTATGTGAGTGCCTACCAGACTAGTTGGTAGAGAGCAGTTGCACAGAGTTGGAGGCTATTGCGTTCTGTAGCGTCCCCTCACTGTTCCTCCTCTTCTGCCCTCTCCTCCCCCTCCTCCCCCTCCCCCTTCCCATCCTCCCCCCTCAGTGTGTTCTCTTGAGTGACCTTCCCTACCAGGAGATGTACTTGGCATACAAGGTGTTTGAAGCCTTTCCAGAGGTGTGTGCACGCACACACACACACACACACACACACACACACACACACACACACACACACACACACACACACACACACACACATACACACACACACACACACATAGTACTCACTGCTCAAATTGGACACACACACAGCACTCACTGCTCAAATTGGACACACACACACAGCACTCACTGCTCAAATTGGACACACACACAGCACTCACTGCTCAAATTGGACACACACACACACAGCACTCACTGCTCAACTTCAGTAGTTGTGATGTGCCCCTTCCTGGGATCCTCAGTCTGACCTGCAGGCCACCTTCGGGCTTTTGAGGGACAGGTTTCTGCTCAAGCGAAAGGTACACCCAGCACACTGCACCCCACACCTCAGCCCCTCCTCACCACACCTCCCTCCCTGACCATCCTCACCTGGCACCACCATACCTCACCTCACCACCCTCAACTCCCCACACCTCACCACCCTCAACTCCCCACACCTCATCACACTCAACTCCCCACACCTCACCTCCCTCAACTCCCCACACCTCATCACACTCAACTCCCCACACCTCACCACCCTCAACTCCCCACACCTCATCACACTCAACTCCCCACACCTCACCACCCTCAACTCCCCACACCTCACCACCCTCAGCTCCCCACGCCTCACCACCCTCAGCTCCCCACGCCTCACCACCCTCAACTCCCCACACCTCACCACCCTCAACTCCCCACACTTCATCACCCTCAACTCCCCACACCTCATCACCCTCAACTCCCCACACCTCACCACCCTCAACTCCCCACACCTCATCACCCTCAACTCCCCACACCTCATCACCCTCAACTCCCCACACCTCATCACCCTCAACTCCCCACACCTCACCACCCTCAACTCCCCACACCTCACCACCCTCAACTCCCCACACCTCACCACCCTCAACTCCCCACACCTCACCACCCTCAACTCCCCACACCTCACCACCCTCAACTCCCCACACCTCATCACCCTCAACTCCCCACACCTCATCACCCTCAACTCCCCACACCTCACCACCCTCAACTCCCCACACCTCACCACCCTCAACTCCCCACACCTCATCACCCTCAACTCCCCACACCTCACCACCCTCAACTCCCCACACCTCACCACCCTCAACTCCCCACACCTCACCACCCTCAACTCCCCACACCTCACCACGCTCAACTCCCCACACCTCACCACCCTCAACTCCCCACACCTCACCACCCTCAACTCCCCACACCTCACCACCCTCAACTCCCCACACCTCACCACCCTCAACTCCCCACACCTCACCACCCTCAACTCCCCACACCTCACCACCCTCAACTCCCCACACCTCACCACCCTCACCTAACTGTCTTGTGCTGTGCAGCGCACCTACAATGTGGGTGTCCTGACACGTCAGGGGATTCATGAGACCGGGCGCTACCTCATCTCCTCCAGGTGAGCTAGACACACACACCAGCATGGCGGTGTAGGTCACTCACTGCTGCTTGGTGTGCTTGCAGTGCACAAGCGTCTTCAGTTCACCCCGCCTTGCTCTCCGTCTCTGTTTCTGCTTGCTGCACCTCCAGTGTCCGGAGCACTCTGTTTGGTAGGACTCCACCCCAGTTTAGAGCCGAACTGTCTGGTCTCTTAGACCAGCTAGCACTGCTGCACAGTGGGGATGTACCTGTATCAGATGAGGGGGCGGAACCCACCAGGGAGGTGGAGTCCCAGCTTGAGGTGACACACCCCAAGGAGGCGTGTCCACACCTGATGTCAATGGACTGCAGTGAAATAGATGCTGCCCAGCTCACTGTGCTCCTCAATGCAGTTGCAGGCTTGGTTGGGGGAGGGGCAGGGGGAGGGGCAGAGGGAGGAATCCACGAGGCATTTGTGGTAAGTTTGGGCACATATGAGGTAGGCCCTGTTGTTAACAAGAGGGGGAGTCCATCCCATATCTGAGTGATTCATGTGTTCTCAAATGCTGCCCACCCCAGGAGAGTGTGCAGATGAGGTTGCCCTCCCACTTCTTCAATGGGTTTGAGAACCTGGCCCATCCCATTACTACTGGCAACAGTGCGGAGGATATGATGGAGTCCGATGGGGAGAGTGAGGGGGAGTGTGAGGGTGGCGATGTCATGCAGCAGGCGGAGAAGGCAGCGGGACCACTCCTCGTAGGGCAGCTGCAGTTCTACATCCCAGAATACACCAAATTGAATTTCAGTGACATTGAGCTGTCTCCCACCTGCTTGACTGGCTGGTTATTGGACCCAACGGAAGACGAGGGAAGGGAGGGGCTGAGTGACGGTCCTGTACCAAAGGAGACGGGACTGAGTGACGATCCTGTACCAAAGGAGACGGGACTGAGTGACGGTCCTGTACCAAAGGAGACGGGACTGAGTGACGGTCCCGTACCAAAGGAGACAGGGCTGAGTGACGATCCTGTACCAAAGGAGACGGGACTGAGTGACGGTCCTGTACCAAAGGAGACAGGGCTGAGTGACGGTCCTGTACCAAAGGAGACGGGGCTGAGTGACGATCCTGTACCAAAGGAGACGGGACTGAGTGACGGTCCTGTACCAAAGGAGACAGGGCTGAGTGACGGTCCTGTACCAAAGGAGACGGAACTGAGTGACGATCCTGTACCAAAGGAGACGGGGCTGAGTGACGGTCCTGTACCAAAGGAGACGGGACTGAGTGACGATCCTGTCACTGAGGACGCACTGCGTGCAGTTTGCAGTGATCTGGGAATGTGTGAGCGTGATGTGGCCACTGCTCTGGACATCCTGAGGGGTGTGAGGGAGGCGGGGGCCCTCGGACGACCAGTGAATGACGTTAAGAAGGTGAACAGGGCTGCAGGAACGGGTGTCTGGTCTTGCATTCCTCCCTGTGATGATTGTGCAACCATCTGCAATAATAGCTACCGTGTGCACAGACCAGCAGAGCGCAGCCCGGTAGTCGCAGTCGTGCATGCAGAACTCTTCCTCTCTGTGTGTGTCAAATATTAAGCGTATAAATGTGAAGTAAGTAAGTAAGTTAACAAGGCTAATGGCAGGACATCCTACACTCATTCTGTTAGCACGCTTGAGTGACTGTGACTGTAGCTGTGGTGGTTCTAGTGGTTGTGTGTGTGTAGTCGGGCATTGCTGCCACTGGTGCAGTCACCACCCACTCAATGCAGCATCGCTAATGGTTTGTATGTCTGTCTGTCTGCATGTCTGTCTGTCTGTCTGTCTGTCTGTCTGTCCTTCCAGGACATGATACTGTCACGTGAGGTGCCACAAGAGCTCGTGGAGGATATTGTCCAAGTGCTGCTCAACTTGGGGATGGTGAGGCAAGAGGTTACACCCATTTTTAACAGCTCGTGGCCGTTGAGACCTGTACTGCCCCTCCCTTGCCTCCCCTCCCCTCAACCCATGCCCAGCTGCACACTGTGGGCACGACCGACTGGCGTCTGGTGGCAGCGGAGCACTCCGCCCCCTGGCACACTGCCAGCAGCATTCTGGCAGCCAGCAGCAGCGAGTCCCCATTCCCATGTCACAATCAGTTTCAGATATGGTCCAATCTCAGTGGTACCGGGCACATTAACGAGCAGGCCCTGCAGGGGATGAAGGAGACCGTCTGCCAGGAGGTCAACAGGAGACCTGGAGTCACACTGGTGGGGACCTTCCTGTAATGACATTCATAGTTTGTGTTTTGCGCATTAGGCTGTGGTGGGCACCCCCATATGCCTCTGGAATGCTGTCTGTCACTGTCTGGTGTACATTGCGTGACCTCCCCTCCCTCATCTGTGTGCAGGTCGCTCTGAAGGAACACTTTTGTGGCAGTTTGCAGCCTGCAGCTCTGATGGACCTGCTTCAGGTGAGTCAGAGGTGAGAGGAGGAAATGGCTTGTGCATAGTGTGAATGTGTGCGTGTGTGTGTGTGTGCAATTTCTTCTACAGCTATTAGTTGCTGAGGACTGTGTCACGGCTCATCACACTACTCCACAAATGGACTCCTCCAACCTCTTCAGCAAGCCAGTGGTTCAGATACCCGCAAACGGTATGCACTTGTGGTGCTTGGCCAGAGCATGTGGGTTGGGCATTTGTGGGCTTGAAGTTGAATGGCGTGTCTGTTTCCTGTTGCATCTCTCTCCTGCAGAGGTCCAGTTCCACGACCTGTCCTACTTTGAGCCAACTCTGAACAATGACATTTTCCTAGCTACTTTTAATAATACCAAATGAACACTGCGAACGAATTTTTAATTTGAATAATTACGCCATGTGCATTCTAGCTGGTATGTATTTACTATATACAATTATATAAAATTACAATACTATTATCGACTCCTCCTCGATCCGAACTATATAATATACGGCTTTTGAATGAAGCCAGCCAATGAATATACTTTGACGTCATCGTCCGCCATGTGTGTGTGTGTGTGTGCAGCGTACAGTGGGCGATGGAGAAGGCCTGGGTAGATCAGTGACTTTGACTGTGTTGATGTGATGAGGTGAGTCGCGATGAGGGTGGAGGGGAGAATGGGCGAGGCACGAGTGTGGGAAGACCATTCTTTTTAATACTGAAGCGTAAAAACACCCAGCTCCCTTTTGAGTGTAGGCGTTTGGTCAGAACTTCGGGCAAGGTCAAGGGTTCTCCTCCCTCAGGCCTCTCCCAGACACTGCATGCAGACACTGTGTGGCATCTGTTGCAAGTGTGTTGCCATGTCTTCATCCACATTCAGAGCTTAGCCGCAAGTGACCGGTTTGTGGCGGAAAGGCGGTCTGTATTCGGCTTGGCGCCAAGCCTTCGAGGTCGGGCGTTTTGGACGAGGCTGGTCCGTGGCGGCGTTGGAGTAGCAAGGTGAGGCGTGTGGGCGCACGGACCGCCTTTGGGAGCGTCTAGGACTGTCTCGCCAGCTATAGTGGAGGGGATATGGCTTTACGGAGTGCGTTAAGTGCTTGCGCGAAAGGTATATTGGTCCAGCGTGTGTATACGTTGTGCTCAGGGGCGTGAAAGGGAGGTGAAAGTGGGTATGCGTTGTGTAAAGTTCCACTATCTCAGTGGTGGTGTGTTCCGTGGTGTGCACGTGTGGCGTGTGTGCCTGAGCTCCACGACTGTAGACCGAGAGGTACACTGTTTAATGTGCGTGTGAGGAAAGGGGTGGGGTTGGGATGTTTTACATCTTGTCATTCTTTGATGGGCAAACTGTTTGGACTGAGGGTCACTGTGTGTGTTGGTGTATTCATTCACTTGTGTGCACAGTGTTAAGTCGGATTGGAGAACACACCACTGCCAGCATGTCCAACATTATCAGCAGAAGGAAGCCTGTGGAGGAAGAGGAGGGGACCGCTAGCTCACACTCTCCCCCTCACTCACCACCTAACTCCACTCCTCAATCCCCCTCGCACTCCCCCTCACACTCTCCCCCACACTCCCCTCCTCACTCTACCCTGCACTCCCCTCGTCACTCACCGATTCCTGAAGATGCCCCACCCACTCAATCCCAGTACACACCCAGGACTGCCACGCCCCTCAAGAGCGCCATGGCAACATACAGCTCAACCAAGAAGAAGCGTGTGACCATATCTCCCCACACCAGCAGCTGTGTGGATGACGAAATCCCCCCCCTACCACACCCTGTTGACAACGAAAACAGTGACGGACATGACCTGACCGATGAGGAGGGGGAGGGGGAGGAACCTCTGGCGATAACTGGTGCAGGGGACGCCACCTCTGCTGTGCCGGAGCCGAGTGAGTCGGTGTCCGAGGTGACTGCCAACGGAAGTGGGAGTGGAAGTGGAGGAGCATGTACGGACAACGTGAGGGTGGAGGCAGATGAGGGGCTGGGGGAGGAGGCTGGGCGTGAGCCAAGCTCCGTCGCTGGTGAAGAGGGTGACCAGCAAGACGTGGACATAGGTGGGGTTGCCATCGGCAACACCAACACGCCGGACCAGCAGGAGGGGACCCTGGACAAGATGTCCGAGAACGCTGTGGGCTCATCCCCAAGTGGGCGATTCCTCAAGTTTGACATTGAAGTTGGACGAGGTTCCTTCAAGACAGTCTACCGTGGTCTGGACACAGAGACGGGTGTGGCAGTGGCGTGGTGTGAGCTCTCTGTGAGTGCTGCATAGACCACTGGGGACTAGGGGGGGACTGAGGGGGGGACTGAGGGGGGACTGAGACAGCCGTTGGTAGGATCCATCTGAGCCTATCTACTTCCTGGTCCGTTCTGTCTGTCAGGTGGACAGGGAAGTGCTGTGTGTGTGGCTTCTTGCCTTGTGTGTGTGAGAGAGAGTGTGCGTATGTGCCTGTGCATGCGCCCAGCCTAAGGATGTGGGTTGACTGTGGTTACACTGTGTGTGTGTGTGTGTGTGTGTGTGTGTGTGTGTGTGTGTGTGTGTGTGTGTGTGTGTGTGTGTGTGTGTGTGTGTGTGTGTGTGTGTCTGTGTGTGTGTGTGTGTGTGTGTGTGTGTGTGTGTGTGTGTGTGTGTGTGTGTGTGTGTGTGTGTGTGTGTGTGTGTGTGTGTGTGTGTGTGTGTGTGTGTGTGTGTGTGTGCGCGTGTGTGTGTGCGTGTGTGCATGTGTCTGTGTACACACCCTCGGCTGTGTAAACTGTGTGCGTGTGCAGCGTGTGTGTGCGTGTGTCTGTGTACATGCCCTCAGCTGTTAGTATCGGTCAGGTTCATGCCTGTCCCACCATCCAATGTGTCCTCCTCCTGAAATGTGAGTCCTCTCTGGTGTGCAGTGCTGTGGCCAATTCATTTGATTAGCCCTTCTGCACCAGACCACAGATATAGGACCAGACAGCATAGTAATTGACCTTTCCACCAAGCATCAACTGATATAGCTTTTACCCCACTCCTGCCCCACCCCCTTCCCCACCTCCTTCCCCGCCCCTTACCCCGCCCCCCAGACACACAAAATGACCAAGAACGATCGTGCCAGGTTCATGGAGGAGGGCAAGATGCTCAAGATCTTGGAGCACCGTAACATCCTCGGCTTCTACGACTACTGGGAGGTCCCTGAGAAGAGGAAGGTCATCCTGGTCACCGAGCTCATGACCTCAGGGACACTCAAAGCGTGAGGAAGGGGCAGGGTGAAAGGGGGAGTAGAAGGTGATAGGGGGAGGGGAGGGGAGGGGAGGGGGATTGGTGAGTTGAGTGGGGCTGTCAGCGGAGGGAGAAAGGAAGGTATGGAGGGAGGAAGGGAAGGAGGGAGGGAGCCCAGGCAGTGCCAGCTGGTGGTACCACAGCTATTTGAGGAATGTGTGTGTTAGTCTGTGTGGTGGCTGTGAATCCTGCCAGCTACTGAAATGAACCTGTGGAGGACTCAAGCAGCCATGCTAGTTGACTCAGAACCAGTATTTAATTCACCCATCGCTTTAGCCAGTGTAGTGAAGGGGCTTCCAGACCAGGCAAGCAGTGAGGTCTTACTCATCAGCTGAGTGGGTGGGCCACGTCATGTCACGGTGCAGGTGTTGGGAGTGTTCTCCTGAGTTTCAACTGGTGCCCTCTGCCAAGTGCCCTTAGGGAGCAGGGCCACTTCCACCACTGCACTCGTGTCTGTGCTGACCTGCATAGCTTCATCCTACGCACGCCAGCAGTGACACGCATGCACTGGTGTATATACATCAGTGAGCCACTTCTCCCCCTCCCCTCCCCTCCCCTCCCCTTCCCCACACCACAGATACATGCGTCGGCTCAAGGATGTCAAGATCAAGTTCATTCGTACCTGGGGCCGGCAGATCCTGCAGGGCCTGCACTACCTCCACACCAGCAACCCCCCCATCATCCACCGAGACCTCAAGTGTGACAACATCTTCATCAACGGGACCACTGGACTGGTAAAGATTGGGGACCTCGGGCTGGCTACACTGAAGGTCTCCCATGTCAAGACTGTCATCGGTGAGCGGGTGGAGCTGTGTGTGTGTGTGTGTGTGTGTGTGTGTGTGTGTGTGTGTGTGTGTGTGTGTGTGTGTGTGTGTGTGTGTGTGGTGTGTGCGTGTGTGTGTGTGCATGCGTATGTACGTATGTGTGCATGTGTATATTAGTGTGTGTGCGTGTGTATATTTGTGTGGTGTGTGTGTGTGTTTGTGTGTGTGTGTGTGTGTGTGTGTGTGTGTGTGTGTGTGTGTGTGTGTGTGTGTGTGTGTGTGAGCAGGTGTGTGCGATGTGTGCTGTGTTGTGCTGTGGGCTGCAAGCTGTTGTGCCAATACAAGCCCTCTCTCAAGTGACCTGCATAGTACAGTGTTGTGTGGCTTCACAGTGGAATGTCCACAGGAGGTGATAGACAGCTGGCTACTTCCTGTATACTTCAATAATCACTTCCGGTTCTGCTACTTCCTGTTTGCCAGGCACACCTGAATTCATGGCCCCTGAGATGTATGAGGAGCACTACGATGAGTCTGTGGACGTGTATGCCTTTGGCATGTGCCTGGTAGAGATGTCCACTCTGGAGTACCCTTATCAGGAGTGCAGCAACCCGGCACAGGTCTACAAGAAGGTCACCGCGGGGATCCCCCCACTCTCTCTGGAGAAGGTGCGCAATCAAGCCCTGAAGGACATTGCCTTGAAGTGCACCAAGCAGCACAAGGAGGACAGGTCAGCACTCACTGCAGGCTGGAGCGGGCGGGTCTGTAGCTGTGCCTGTAGCTGTGTCTGTAGCTGTGTCTGTAGCTGTGTCTGTAGCTGTGTCTGTAGCTGTGTCTGTAGATGTGTCTGTAGCTGTGTCTGTAGCTGTGTCTGTAGATGTGTCTGTAGCTGTGTGTGTGTGTATGTGGATCTGTGCATGTGTACATCATGTGTGCATGTATGTGCATGCGGGCTTTGTGTGTGTGCATGTACACACGTGTAAGTACACTGTATGCAGTGAGTCAATTATTCTGTCAGGCCCCACTGACCACGCCTCCTGCCCCTCCCTCACAGATACACAGTGCAGGAACTGCTGGAGAACCCCTTCTTCCAGCTGGCTGACTACAAGATCGAGGTCCTCCCCCCAGACGAACCCCTTGACGAACGATCCGACAACATCATCAGTCTGCGGATCGAGCCACAGCGACTGAAGCTCCCCGACATGGAAGAGGGGGCAGCCACTGCCTTTGAGTGCACCTACGACCTGCAGAATGACGTACCAGAGGACATCGCCCAGGACCTCGTGCTGCAGGGCATCATCTCCAGCGAGGACACTGCAGAAGTATCCAAGTTGATTAACAAGAAGGTGGCTCAGAAGAGGGAGCAGGAAGGAGACCCGGCAGTGGCCGCCCAACACACAGCCACAGATGAGAGGGAGGCACAAGCAGAGTCTGTGACTATCTCCTCCCCTCATGTTGGTCAGCAGGAGAGTGGGAGTGCACTGACCACAGCACACTCCCAGCAGGAGTCCCCGGCGGTGGCAAAGGTAGACGATGCTGCAGTTAGCAAGGGGGAGGAGTCCCAGCTGCGCTCCCCTCCCCTGGACGACCCCCCTGTGGGCCCACCTAACGGAGAACCCGAGCCAACCCCCCCGAGCTCAGCCCCCCCGTCCTCCTCCTCCAGCCCAGACAACCCTCCAACTGCATCATCAGAAGCCCAACAAGGCCCTGCCCCCCAGCCCCCACCTGCTCTCACCTCACAGATGAGTGATGGGCCAGAAGAGCCCACTGTCAGCCGGACCTTGTCAAAGCCGGGCAAAGTGGTTCCCCATCCCCAGGAGGAGGCCGGTGGGGCCGGGGAGAAGCAGAAGAAGCAGCGAGGCAGGGCTCCTTCTCGTGTGGGGAAGGAGGGTAAGCGCCCACTGAAGCTGCTGCTGAGCGGTGTGCAGGGAGGAGACCTTGCAGAGTGCCAGTTCACGAGCTTTGGGCAGCAAATCAAGTTCACCTTCAGTCTGCAGGCAGACACACCAGACCTGCTCGCAGAGAACCTGGTGAGCCCTCGTGTGTTTATAGTGTGTGTGGTGGGTGTTGGTGCAGTGGGAGGGGACAGGTGCAGTGCAGGAGGTGGTGTGTGTGGTGTCTGGTGTGTGTGAACAGTGCCCCCCTCCTCCCCCAGATGCAGGCTGGCCACCTTTCGCGTGACCAGAAGGACGAGTTTTGCACACTGGCCCGCGGTGTCATCCAGCAGGCCAAGGAGCAGGGCAGGGAGCAAGTGCAGAAGGAGGCACAGACCGACACCGCTAAGCCGCTGTTCGCGCTCGTGGAAGAGGGTGCATCTGAGAGGCAGGAGATGGTGACAACCTTCACTCCAGTGGACTCGAGTGCGGCTTTGGTGCAAGCCATGGACAAGAGTGACACTAGTGAGCCAGACCAGGCCCCGGTGGTGAAGAGGGAGGGAAGTGCTAATAGCAGCCCTCCCCCGCAAGACCACACCGTAGCAGTGGGCCAGGCCAATGCCTGGAGGGAGGCCGTGGTATCAAAAGAGGACGTGACGTTTCCCAAGGAGGAAGCCCCCCACAGAGCGACTGGGGTACCATCCAAGGACAGTAGCCCACTCACAGAGGAGGGGCTAGCAACTAAGACGGGTGGGACTCCCCCCAAAGCAGGCAGGACTCCGCTCGACGATGAGGTGGTGACATCAAAGGAGGGCGGGACTCCACCCAAAGAGGGCGGGGCTCCACCCAAAGATGATGTGACTCCATCCAAAGAGGGCGAGCCTCCACCCAAAGAGGGCGGGACTCTACCCAAAGAGGGCGGGACTCTACCCAAAGAGGGCGGGAGTCCACCCAAAGAGGGCGGGACTCCACCCAAAGAGGGTGGGGCTCCACCCAAAGAGTTACATGTACATTACAACTTGCCTGTGCCACTGGTGTCATCTCAAAGTTCAACGGACAGCAGTGCCGTCAGTACTCCGAGTGAGCCAGTCAAGACCGTTGGTGACTCCACAGCCGAGGTGAGTGGGTGGGGCAGGTGAGCGGGTCCAATGCTGGCGAGGGTGTGTCAAGGTCTGTATAGTGTGTGCTGACCACTTCTCACCTTTTGGCTTGCAGAGTGAGCTGGCACTCTCGCTCCATCCTCGTCCTCTGGCTTCTCTCATTCAAGCTCCAGTGTTGGACCCTGCCCACGCATCATCCTCATTGCATATGGTTAGCAGAAAGGTGTTGTGTGGAGAAGCGGTGAAGTGTTGCATGGTGAAGCTTAAGCAAGCTCATACTGTGAAGTGGTTCGCTGCTTGAGTGTGGCCCTAGCAAGGACTAGAGGAGGGACACCCAACAGCACAATGCCACCCTTGCCTCCCCTTGCAGGTGGACTCTGTGCCTGTGGTGGTGGTGGCTCCTCCGTTTGCCCAGGACCTGCAGCCATCCCACTCTGCTAGTGTCACCCCCGCTTTGCTCACCTCAACATCGGCCCCCAACCGCGCAGCGACAGCACAGCCTCTAGATGACTTGATGCTCCATCAACGAATGTCCTCGGAGCTGTTCCAAGGTGTGCTCCCTCCCGCCCACCCCTCCCCCTACTACCCCCACCACACTTGGATGGGCCCCGCCTACCATAACCCCTACCCCCCCACCCCCTGGACGTCCTACTTGGGAGCCTACCAGACACAACACACCCTCCCAGTGCAGCTGCCACCAGTTGCCCTCCCACAAGCCCCACCTTCCCAGCCTGTTCGGCTCCCGCACCGTGGGTCCTTGCCTACAGGGCAGCCCTCAGCCAAAACCTTTGTGGTGGAGACTGTGTCAGAGCCAAGCTCCCTACAGTCCTCAGCAAAGGAGGAGGTGACAGGACTGCGCAGACCCTTTGTTGTGGAATCTATTCCGGAATGGGAGCTGGAAGGGAGCCGCCTTGCTGCCGGAGTTGAAGGCAGGATGGATCCACCATCCCTGGCATCGTTGGATGAAGGCCAGGTGGTGGATGACGGTGATTTGCAGGCCACCCGTGAGGACAAGTCGCTGGTGGGAACAACCGAGGCTGAAGTGGGCCAAGTGCCGCAGAAGCAGGGCCTACCCTTTGACCCAAAGGAGATGGACGGAGCGCTGGGGGCAATGATGTACTCCATGCTCCAGGTACTCAAGAACCCAAGGATGGCCCAGTTGGTGAATGAGCTGGAGCGGAGGTACAGTGGCAACACTGCTTCTTCACACTCTAGCGGCCGCCAGTCTCCTACGACAGACCAAAGCATCCCTAGTCCCCCTCAGTACCTCCAGGTGCGTGTGTGTGTGTGTGCTTGCGTGCGTGTGTGTGTGCTACGTCAGTAGTCCATTGCTGCTGTCCCTCCCTCCTCCACAGAGGGATGAGGGCGGCACACTTCAGGCGCCACTGAATAGTGAACCAGACAAGGAGCTGGAAGAGCTAAGAAGAGCGTGAGTACAGTGCTCATTGGCCTTGTTTGTCAAGCCTCTGCACACTCCCCTCACATTCCATCCTTTCACCTCCCCTCACCCTCCCCTCCCCTGACTGTCCTCTTACCGTCCCCTCTGCTGCTTAGGATGCAGGAGGAGCGGCAGAAGTTAGAGAGACAGCAAGAAGAGCGGCTGCAGGAGTACAGCCGCCGCAAGGCCAGTGCTACCCTTATCCCGGGGGTGGGACAGAGTGAGAGGAGGGCAGGAAGCCCTCTTCTGTCGCGTTCAGAGCGTCACCTCAAACCTGCCCTGGAGGAGGCCTCCAGGCAGGGAAGCATTCACTCACTGCAGTCACTGGTTGCGCCCACCGCCCACCAGCAGCCGCCCTACGTGGCCAGTCGTGACAGCCACCGGACACACCTTAGTCACAGTCAGGTGCTGGCAACTGTTCAGTACCCCGCATTTCCCCAGGGAGGGGGACACGGGGGGCCAGTGTGGCAGGAGGGGGCAACTGAAGGTGTTCCCCCTCATTTGCAGTCTCACCATCGCCTACAACCATCTGCAGCTCTGTCCTGGGGAGGAGCTCCCTCGTACCCACTTCTCCCTCAGCATGGGACCCTCCCCCACGTCTCCTGGGCCACTGACAAGCAACACGGCAGCAACCTTCACACCTCCTGGCCCACCGAGAACCAACACGGCACTGCTCCACACCCCTCTTGGCCCACCGACAGCCAACACGGCACTGCTCCACACCCCTCCTGGCCCACCGACAGCCAACACGGCACTGCTCCACACCCCTCCTGGCCCACCGACAGCCAACACGGCACTGCTCCACACCCCTCCTGGCCCACCGACAGCCAACACGGCACTGCTCCACACCCCTCCTGGCCCACCGACAGCCAACACGGCACTGCTCCACACCCCTCCTGGCCCACCGACAGCCAACACGGCACTGCTCCACACCCCTCCTGGCCCACCGACAGCCAACACGGCACTGCTCCACACCCCTCCTGGCCCACCGACCACTTCCCCCATGTTCATGGCAAGCAATGACCCACCGGTATTGCTTCACTTAGCACATCAATTGCATCATTTGCACACTGATTGTGCAGTGTGTGCGTGGCGAAATAGTTATTATTGTAATCACCTCCTCAATGTGCTCCCAACACGACTTGTGTGAATAGCAGTCTGTACAGAATCTGTTTTTATTCCCATTGTGTCATGTCAACTTGTGCTCAGATTCAGTGTGATCATGACTGAGTTCACTGCCCACTGAAATACGATTGCCGCACACCGCACTGACCCTGACGTACCCTACAACCAACCAACACTGCTGCACACACATCACTCTGCAGAGTGGCTAGCAAAATTCACCCATTTTGACACATTGGGGACCACATAGAGCTGTCTCTGAATTAGGGACACCGCCTGCAGGACAGCCAGCTGGGTCCCAGTGGTGTCCTTCATAAAGAGGTTCCACTGTATATTGTCACGACTGCATGTAGTTTCATCACAGGGCATCCCATGCAAGGAAATGAACTGTTATATAAATTGGCTTGACCGTAGTATCTTGCAGCTTGCACTGTATTGATGTAATAGCAGGAACTGTACAAAAGATCGATTGGAAGCTGAAACATGCATTGGGAGTAAAAATGGGACATTAGATCATACAACTGGAAACAAGTCCAAAATCAGAGCTGAAAATGATTGGAAATGGGACTTGGTGGTCTTAGCTTGAGCATGGGACTCAGACCTCTTCATCCCACTCATTGTTTGCAAATGGGTTTCGGGAAATGACTAGTGTGACCTTGTTCCCTGCACCGGCCAAAATAGGGACAGCCCCCTTGCAGTCCAGATCTTTCACCACATGGTGGTTGATCTGCAGGGTGCCATTATCACATGTCCATCACATGCCCATCACATGTCTATCACATGCCCGTCACATGCCCATCACATGCCCATCACATGTCTATCACATGCCCGTCACATGCCCATCACATGTCTATCACATGTCCATCACATGCCCATCACATGCCCATCACATGTCTATCACATGCCCATCACATGTCTATCACATGCCCATCACATGTCCATCACATGTCCATCACATGCCCATCACATGCCCATCAATGGATGACCCACCTTGAGGATTCTGTCAAAAGGAGCGAGTTTTCCTGACAGGTCTGCAAGTCCCCCCTGCATCACAGTGCGGATGTAGATGCCCGGCTCCACCAGGCCATCCGACACGGAGAAGCCAAAGTCGGCAAAGCCCTCCCCCTTCACCAGACACACTGTGTGGATCTCAACTGGAGTAGGGGTGGCAATCTGCTTCACTTGTTCCATCAACTTGTGTGCCACCCGAGGCGGCACACTGTTATGCTGTTTGCGCCGGTAAGACACTGAGCGACGGTCATTGTCACTATCGGGATCTGAGGAGCCCGACTCTGCCAGACGACTGAATTCCTTGATGAAAACGCTGCTCTTCATCACAGCCTGCTCGATGTCCTGCAGTATCTCACGACCAGCATCATCAGCATCGCTGTTAGTCTCACTCCATGACTCGCGGCCTGCGGGGAGGACCCCAGTGGGCGTGACCCCACAATCAGCAGTTGTCATGCTGCTGTCTCCTGGCATGCACTTGAGGTCATTTGACACCTGCTTCTGTGAAATGGCCACTCCTGGGAGGGAAACACTGGGTGTATCACTTGATGATGAAACACTGCCATGGGATGATGTAACACCACCACTGGATGATGCAATACCGGCTGCACAGTCTTGCCTCCACTGAGGGTCTCTTCCATCTCTTTCCTCTGTGGCAGCTAACTGACCCTCCTCAGTCGTCACAGGGCCACCACTGCCGACTGACATCTGATGTGGAAGCTGGGATCGAAGTAGCTCCTGAACTGCAGCCAAACTTGGGTCCAAAGGGGAGTTGTCTCTGAGGTCTGGCTCCAGAGGAGAATTCTGTCTAACCTCTGATTCTTCAACTGTGTCAGACTCGATAGTGTGGGGTTGGTCGGATGATGTGTGTTGAGGAGGAGGGCCATCAAGGCCGGGCTGCGGTAGCTGCCCTGGGGTGTGTCGGTGGTGACGAGGCTTGCGGGGGACGTGAGAGTGTGCTGCCTGTGGAGAGAAGGGGAGGGGAGGTGTATTGTGACATAGCTGTTACAGGTGTTGGGGGTGTTCTCACCTTTGGAGATCGAGGGCCCTTGCCACTGGACGCTGAGGAAGAGAGAACACCACCAGTGTCTCAGAGTACGACTGTGTACCACACAACCTTGGGGACCTAGCTGGAGTAGTGTCTGTGCGTCTGTATGTCTGTGTGGACCACTCACAATGCTTGGATCTCAGTCGTTTATTCACCTTCAGCACCACTGTGTTGCCAGCGTGCTGCAGCAATTGGAGGACATCGCTCATGCTCTTCTCAGCCAAACTAACGCCATTGATGGCGACCAGGCAGTCACCAACTCTTAGTGCCCCGGTCCTGCAACAGTGGACACGGTGCCAAACACAAGTGGACACTGTGCCAAACGCAAGTGGACACGGTGCCAAACACAAGTGGACACTGTGCCAAACGCAAGTGGACACTGTGCCAAACGCAAGTGGACACTGTGCCAAACGCAAGTGGACACTGTGCCAAACGCAAGTGGACACTGTGCCAAACGCAAGTGGACACTGTGCCAAACGCAAGTGGACACTGTGCCAAACGCAAGTGGACACTGTGCCAAACGCAAGTGGACACTGTGCCAAACACAAGTGGACACGGTGCCACACACGCCACACACAAGTGGACACGGTGCCACACACGCCACACACAAGTGGACACGGTGCCACACACGCCACACACAAGTGGACACGGTGCCACACACGCCACACACAAGTGGACACTGCATGTGCCAAACACAAGTGGACACTGTGCCAAACACAAGTGGACACAGTGCCAAACACAAGTGGACACGGTACCACACACAAGTGGACACTGTGCCACACACAAGTGGACACGGTGCCAAACACAAGTGGACACGGTGCCAAACACAAGTGGACACTGTGCCAAACACAAGTGGACACGGTGCCACACACGCCACACACAAGTGGACATGGTGCCAAACACAAGTGGACACTGTGCCAAACACAAGTGGACACTGTGCCAAACACAAGTGGACACGGTGCCAAACACAAGTGGACACGGTGCCACACACGCCACACACAAGTGGACATGGTGCCAAACACAAGTGGACACTGTGCCAAACACAAGTGGACACTGTGCCAAACACAAGTGGACACGGTGCCACACACGCCAAACACAAGTGGACACGGTGCCACACACAAGTGGACACGGTGCCAAACACAAGTGGACACTGCATGTGCCAAACACAAGTGGACACTGTGCCAAACACAAGTGGACACGGTGCCAAACACAAGTGGACACGGTGCCACACACGCCACACACAAGTGGACACTGTGCCACAAACATGCACAGACACGGGCATGCACACACCTCACAGCTGCTCCATCCTGTCTGATCTCTGAGACGACCACATTCCTTCCGGGCTCCTCCGACCCATTCAGCCGCAGCCCCCATTTCTCCCCCGGATGGCGCGCCAGCTCAACGGTGTAGGTGAGGTGGTCCATGTGCAGCGCTGGGTTGCACCCGGATGGAGAGACAGTGATTGCATGTCCCTCACCCCGGCCCCACGCCGGTACCACCCAGGCCCCACCCAGGTATCACCCTGACCCCATTCCCTTTATTCTCACACACCATAGTCAATGTCCTTGCTGATTGTGAGTGTGACCACGTCAGCAGAAGTCTTCAGCAGTTTGGCCGCCTCCTGCAAGGTGGCGTTGCCTAGGCTTTGGCCATTGATGGCAAGAATGACATCTCCAGGCTTCAAGGATCCAACGCTAGCAAGAGAAGGGGTGAGATGGTGAGGGACAATAGGAGGGGCAGGGGAGGGGCAGGGTAGAGGACACAAGCTTCACCACACTCTTCTCCACACTCACCGATAGGCCACTCCCCCCACTCACCGTTAGGCCACTCCCCCCTGTCACCGATAGGCCACTCCCCCCACTCACCGATAGGCCACTCCCCCCACTCACCGATAGGCCACTCCCCCACTCACCGATAGGCCACTCCCCCACTCACCGATAGGCCACTCCCCCACTCACCGATAGGCCACTCCCCCCACTCACCGATAGGCCACTCCCCCACTCACCGATAGGCCACTCCCCCACTCACCGATAGGCCACTCCCCCACTCACCGATAGGCCACTTCCCCCACTCACCGATAGGCCACTCCCCCACTCCCTGATAGGCCACTCCCCCCACTCACCCACCGATAGGCCACTCCCCCACTCCCCGATAGGCCACTCCCCCCACTCACCGATAGGCCACTCCCCCACTCACCGATAGGCCACTCCCCCACTCACCGATAGGCCACTCCCCCCTTCTTCAGTCTGTTGATCCAAATGGGGTCCCCAGGCTTTGCGTTGCCTGCAGAAGCAGAACAGGTCATGTTACGTGCCCCCCCTGTGTGTGTGTGTGTGTGCGTGTGTGTGTGCGGGTGCATGTGTGTGCGTGTGTGGTGTGTGTGTGTGTACATGTGTGTGCGTGTGTGTGTGCATGTGTGTGTGTATGTGTGTGTGTATGTATGTGTGTATGCGTGTGTGTGTGCGTGCGAGGTTGCCCGTTACCATTGATTGTGATACCCAGTGACCCTCCATACTTCATTAGCTTCACATCAAAAGTACCAGATGTCGGCACAACAGAATCTGACGGATCACACATAGAACATGACATCATGTGACATCATGTGACATCATGTGACCGACCACATGCATATACCTGCCACATCAAACTCTATTTCCATGACAACAGCATTCCCAGACTCCCTGATCAGCTTGCTAGCTTGCTGCAGCGTCAGCCCCTCCGTATGAAGTCCATTGATAGCCTGCACCCTGTCCCCTGCCTGAATCTGACCCAGACTGCACACACAGACACACACACACACACACAACTTGCCTTAACCACCCACCCTGTGCTGCCACCACACCACCCACCCTGTGCTGCCGCCACACCGCCCACCCTGTGCTGCCGCCACACCACCCACCCTGTGCTGCCGCCACACCGCCCACCCTGTGCTGCCGCCACACCGCCCACCCTTTGCTGCCGCCACATCGCCCACCCTGTGCTGCCGCCACACCGCCCACCCTGTGCTGCCGCCACACCACCCACCCTGTGCTGCCGCCACACCGCCCACCCTGTGCTGCCGCCACACTGCCCACCAGGTGTACTCACTGTTCTGCCGGACCATTGGCTGCGGTGGACTCAATGGTCAGAGGGTCGTTGGAGTAGTCTGTTGCTCCACCTGGGAGGAGGGGGGGGGTATTGGTGATGCGATATCCACTGTATCAGAGTGCTGTTGCCATGGCACCTGCACCTTGTAAGCTGAACCCAAACCCAACTGGGTCTGCTCTCAACTCCACAATGACTGTCTCTGGATGGGACAGGAGGTGAGTGGAGGCGCCTGCACAGGAGGGCAGGCTGTGTTATCCTCACTATAGGTGGGGGCAAGGGGGTCACATGACCATCACATGACTTACTAATGGATGGAAGTGTTCCCTCATTCAGACTCCCATTTGACAAAACTGGACTGGGTGCAAGGCTGTGTTGCCATGGCATTCTGCTGTAGTCACTGCACGCTGCAGAGGCAGGCACACAGCACACCCTCTGAAGTAAGGGCTTCTCTTCTTCTGTTCTTAAAGCTGGTATCGGAGAACTACCTCTTTCTCCTAACACACCCACTGCTAGCAAACACGCACACATGACATGCCACCCTCTCCCACAGCAGCCTCACCCTCACCTTCCTGGTTGAAGCCGGGACGGACTGTAAAGAGGTGATGAGGGGCAATCTCCAACCTCACCATGATGCCAGACTGGCTGAGCAGCTGCATAGCCTCCTCCACTGCAGCGTGCTCTAAGGTGACTCCGTTGATAGACAGCAAGCGGTCGCCCACATGCAGGGCTCCGCTCCTGGGGTCAGATGAGGGAGGGGTCAGGGAAGGGAAGGCTCGGACAAGGCCAAGTAAGACAGTCACTGTGTCCCTGCGACTCACCTGTCGGCCACCCCGGCATCCCGGACTGACGTTATCCAGACGGGGTCACCCGGTTCAGAAGAGCCTGTGGGAGGGCCCGTTATGGGTCAAAGCCACCAGTTACAATCACGGGGTTGTCCCCATTACCTGAAAGAGTGATTCCCAGTGGTACATCAACTGGTTTGACCATCTCCACCAGCAGTGGTCCCGTGGCTGCCGACAGCTCCTCTGCATGCATGTGGCGGGGCAAGACAAAGTCAAATCTGTATGACAACTATGTTGTTGTAAGCCATCTCACAAAACTGCGCCCACACAGGCACTGCCCATGTAAAGCTAACACAATTTCTCCTTTGACAGTGACCAGTTGGCGTGTGCTGGCTCTACGTACTGGGCAAGGCCACCCAAGGGGTTACCTGCTCCACAGTTCAACTCCCATAATGTCAACTCCATTCCCACTCCCACACAGCCAACTACGTATATCCCCACTCCCATGTAACCCAGTACATTTCCATTCCCATACCATGAACTGTGACATCAAACTCAATCTCGAGAGTGAGCTGTTTGGTGCAGGCTCGTAAGAGGGCCAATGCCTCTGCGTGTGTGGCCTCGCGCACGTCCACCGCATTGATTTTTAGGATACGGTCACCCACCTTCAGCGTGCCCTGCCTGGACACAGACAGACAGACAGACACACAAGGGAGACCAGCGTAGACTAGTGGAGACCAGAGCCGTGCTGTCTGTGCTACACACACATGTGTATACTTTTGTTCGCTGCATGCAGTGAGTATTACTTGCAGGGTTACTAACGATGTTCACATTTGCATCCACTGCAAAAGAGGGAACTACTGGTCCAACACCCAATAGGGCCAACAAATGGCTGTATGGCAAACAAAAGCCTTCCCCTCACCGGTACACTGCTGATCCCTGCCTCACGTGCGCCACGGTGACCGGTCTTCCCTCTGTCCTCCCCCCTCGAATGGTGAACCCAAAGCTGTTGCTGCCATCCCCTTCCTTCTGCAGGCACACCAGGACAATCTTGGAGGCCAGACCCTCAAGGTCTCCTGCTGTCAGGATGGGGAAGGTGGGGGAGGGGTGAAGGGAGGGGAGAGGGGGGAGGAGGGAGAGTAAGGGGTGGGTGGATCACAGGTGTGCCTAACACATGGTGTTGCAAGTCAATTGAACAGTGTTAACGGACACATGAGATGTGTGTGTCCTGTTGTCACACTAACCATCCGAAGGTCCGTCAAAGGCTATCTCCAAGTTGATGACGCTGCCTGCAGTCTGTAGCAGGGATGCGGCTTCCTGGTGGGTGAGGTGGTCAGTGGGCGTGCCGTTGATGGCGAGGATCTGGTCCCCTTCCTGCAGTGCCTCTGTCCGCTCCGCCACGCCCCCGGGCCTCAGGACCTCAATGAAGATGGGACAGCCACGGTCCGCACCTCCTGTGAGAGCAGGGGAGGAGGGGGGGAGGAGGGGGAGGGAGAAACGAGTAGAGGAGAGATGGGGGAGAAGGAAGGAGAACAGAAGACTCAGTATCACACAAGAGCATTAGGTGGTGGGTAGATGGGAAGAGTGCAGCGCGGTGGCAGAGAACACTTTTGAGCTTCTCATTCACATCTACACTTGTACGAAGTGCCCACATCACCCAGTGTGGACGGCCGATGCACTTCTGCGGGTTGAGCACGTACTTCCAGGTCTGGTTCAACGTGCCACATGCTCAGGTTAGCGACACACCATGCCTGCCTGCGGGCAACAGGGTCCCCACCTGCAATGACCAGTCCAAGCGGCTCCTCTGGCTGGCGGATCAGCTCCACATAAGCCACTGTGCGGGTAAGAGCAACTGGAAGGAGCAACACAGGAGGTATACCGTACGTACGACACAGCCAGTGGGGGTGACAGTGTGGACCCAGTGTGTGCGTGTGCAAGTCCGTGTGTGTGTGTGTGTGCATGGCAGCACTGGGTGTGTGTGCATGGCAGCACTGGGTGTGTGTTGAGTGCTCTGATCATTTGGGTGGAGGCTCTCACCATTCCTAGAGCGAGAGAGTGGGGAGAGAGGGAGAAAGGGGAGGGGGGAGGAAAGGGGAAGAGGAAAGGGAGGGGGAGAGAGAAGATAGCGGAAGAGGGACGGGATGGGAAGGGGGAGGAGAGAGTGGAAGAGAGAGGGGAGTGGAAGAGAGAGGGGAGTGGAAGAGGGAGGGGAGGGAGAGGCCGCGACTATCTAATGGTACACACGTCAGTCATGCACTGTTCACATTCAACGAACCTTCTTCTGGGTCCTTAGCAGGCGCACACACATGACGACATGGAGTGAAGGAAGGGACGGAGAGGAAGGCACACAGAGCAGTGATCTACCTGGAGTGTTCCTCACAGCTCGTGGAGCACGATCGAGCAGGAGGTGTGCTGAATAGATTCTCTTACCGTCTGCATCCTCCTCAGCCGATCTAATGCAGCGCAGGAAGTTGAACATGGTCTACGCTTCCATCGTACACAACCCACACAGTCTACGAGAGGAGGCCGGAGGGACAGATTATAGCTGATAAGATGGGCTATCAATATAAATTCTGGCAAAAGTGTACTATTTATAATGTAACTTATACCTAAATAAGACATAATAAGTACAATACATATTGTCTGGGGGACAGCAGCGCGCGGCAGCAAAATGCAATGACTTCGAAGGCAGCAGAGCAGGGCCCCTCTCCCTCGGCACCACCAGCCCCCTCTCCCATGCAGCGTGGACCCACTCCCCACTCCTTCCTAGCGCTAACGCCAGAGCGCCCAGCTGCTGCAGAGATGAGACCTCGGCTGAGGAGACGCCGTCAGCAGAGTGCTCCCCGCTCGTCCTCCTCCAGCCCAAGCACTGAGGCCGGCCTCTCCTCCGCCAGTCCTCTGTGCGCCCCGCCTAAGCCTCTCCCTCACGCGCTGTCACATCCCTCCATCAACTCCACGCGGAGGCTGGACCAACAGCTGCGCGCCATGGGCAAGGAGAACGCCCCTGCAGCCTTCAAGGCCAGAGGGGAGGAGGGCCCTATCAGGGTGCCAGAGGAGGCTCTGAACAAGGTTGGAGGAGGCTGCGGTCGGCTCCTGTGGCGTGCTTGAGGGAGAACTCCCCACATGTGTAGAATGCTCAAGGGTTTTGGATGCACTGGCTCTGCCAAGGGTGCAGGAGGGGTCTGTGCCACCTCTCTAGTTGCTTATGGCTCATTCCCTCGCACTGCTCCTGTGCTACTCACTCCGCTGCCCCGTCACCGCAGGTTGTGGGTGTGCCCGCCAGTGAGAAGGTGTACAGAGACCTCACCTCTGTGGAGGTAGCTCCCTCCTCCCTGCCCTGCACAGCTCACAGGAAGGTCACTCCAAGACAGCCCATAGCTGAGCAGCCGGATGTGTTTGAGTTGTATCCTGTCACATGACCCCCACCTGACATCACATGACCCCGCCACCTGACATCACATGGTCCCACCAGCCCACATCACATGGTCCAACCACCCCACATCACATGGCCCCCACTGATGTTGTGTCACCTGCACTGCTTGCGTGTGTGCCCCCCTGTCCAAACGTCTCCTTAACACGCACCACACAGCTTCTCGCCCGGCAGCCTGACTGAGGAGGCATCCTGGGAGTTCACCCTTCCCTCCACAGACCACACTCTTCAGTTTGACTCACTGAACACCATACCCCAACTTAACAGACACTTGTGGGGAGGGCGTGGACACTAGTGGAGGGGCATGGACACTTGTGGGGAGGGCGTGGACACTAGTGGAGGGGCATGGACACTTGTGGGGAGGGCGTGGACACTGCTAACTACAGTCATCAGTGATTATATCGTTACCATGGTTACCATGGTTGAGCTCTGCCGTTCCATTAGGAAAGGGCATGTGGGACTGGGGTTCATGCATGCATTACTCCTTAACTTGAGAGGACCAATCATTGGGCATCTGGGGGTTAAGCACTTTGGAGTGCAGGGACCTTGTCTGCAGGTTCTGCTTGCCCACAATGCGCACCAGTTTGACCCAGTGCAAGTGCTACTGCGCTGCTTTGGGCATCTAGGGGCTAAGCACCTTGAAAGATTGGAGTGCATGGACCCACTCCGATTTTTTTGCGTCACTCCACTCTTGCATGAGAAAACATGGCTGCCTGATGCCTTTGTTCTTGTCGTGATGATGTGTCTGCAGATTTGAAAGCGTCCCGCGCCCACTTGCAGGACGAAGATGCCCAAAGGTCGTTTTCCCCACCGACGGACGATCGAGTACCTCTCCAGTCTTCCCGTGCACCTCAAGGACGCGGTCAAGGCGGTGGTCGTGTACTACAACACGGAGCAGAGTGGAAGCAGTGGCGCCAGGTAGGCCCAGCAGACAGCTGCACTACCATGGGTTGTGGGTCGTCCAGCGTTAGCTCCGCGGGCTACGTTGGTTGCTGCAACGCCTCTCCTGGCGGTTTTGTGCAGGTATTTCGTATCAGCCAATGTACCCCAACTCCAGTACAAGAACCCTAACGTGCAGTTCCTGACATTTAAGAACGTCAAACCGACTCCCTTTGTCAAGGTATTCTTCGGTGAGTACCAACCCACTACCGTGCACCACTGCTGTTGCTGGACGGTGGGGGTGGTGTGACCATGGTTGTTGGGACATGGGACCCCACTGTGTGGAGCTGCTGTGTGATGTGACGGACCCCAACCACTGCAGGTGATGGGCAGAAGGTGACGCTGGATGTGGAGAGGAAGACCAGCCAAAGGATTGTTGACGAGTTGAAGCGTGTAGCAGCAAAGATGGAGTGAGCACGTGCACACACCCAGGGCGACCTTCCTTACTCCTGAACACACATGTGGAGCATGCACATTCTTGGTCAGAGCGATGTTTGTATGCAATGGCCGTGCACATGCAATGGCCTTGATACATGCAACAGAGGAAGGTGCTATTATTGTTGTTGTCCGACGTATTTTGTCTGATGTATGCAAGTCAGTTATAACAGGAGCATGGCTGTTGTGAAGGACGTGTAGACTGTGGTGTCCATGGTGTGGTGTTCGGTGCTAACGACACTGCTCCATACACGCACACACACACACTGTATTATGCGTAGTCCAGTGGTAGTTCTGATCTTTCTGAGTGGCTCAAGTTTTCTTGTGATTTGTGTTGTGCAGTTCACAGGTTGCCCGGGAGCAAGCAAAGGAGGCAGTGAATCCAGCCAACTTTGGAGATGCATGGAAGACTCGGTTGTGTATCTGTGAAGTGCCAGGACAGGTCCCATGCCCAAAGCATGTCCCCATTCCCAATGTAAAACATTCATGGCATGAAAAGGGGAACACAACAGAGACATCTGACTCATCAGTGTAGCACTTCAAATTGCACAACAATCTGTCACTTGTGAATTAGTTGAGTACACATATACACACACACGTATACACATATACACACACACGTATACACATATACACACACGCACACACGTACACACACAAGTATGAAAAGTGCTGCAGGTCAAGTGGCAGCGTAGAAGCCGTTGTAGTTGAGGTGGAGGGCAAAGTCCTCTAGATGGGACTGGTAGCCGCGCTGCACCAGTTTGGTCACCACTGCAGAGGGGAGGGGAAGGGCTTGCTGCATGCATGCACACGCTGCCTGCTAGCTGCAGGACGACTGGTTCGCCAACACACCAATGAAGAGGAACCGTGTCTTCTCTGTGAAGCTGTGGTGAGTGGCCCTGATGGCAGTGAGTGCCGCTGCGTCTGACTGCCACCGCCCAGCGGTGACCTGCAACCGGTACTTGTGGATGCACTGGAAGACCTCCAAGATGATCTTCATGACAGCACTCGCCTTCTTGCTCAGCAAGGACCTGTGGGTAGGGAAGTGGAGGTGTCAGGAGGCAGTGAGGGGTGGGGGAGGCGGTGCACTGCAGGTGTGCTTGTGTATGGTGCACCGGAAGATGGCTTGATTGATGTACTCGGAGTGGCAGCGGCACAGGTCATCCAGGGAGTGGACCTGGGATGGGGTGGGGTGGGACAGTTAGAGGATGTGCCTCCCTCCCCCTAGCCCCGCCCACCTTTGACTGCAGTGCCCTCTGGAACTCTTCCCATGTGACATGCAGGACCTGGTGGGCCATGTAGCCCTGCAGCACAGTCACAAAGTGCTGCATCTCATGTCTGAAAAGACGGACAGACGGACAGACTCAAGTCACGGCTGTGCCGCATCCCGTAGCTGTGTGGGTACCTGATGGTGAGCACCTCCCTCATGTCCTCAGGACTCCTACTGCGAGGGCTCTCTGCAGCTGTTGGAGAGGGAGGGGAGACATAGGGGGAGTCCCCAAGGTGAGGTCAGCGTGTGCTCACGCTTCTTGAGGTGTGCAAACACATCCTGTAGTGCCCACGAGGCCCTCTTGAGCTGCAGGAGGAAGTGGAGGATCTGGTTGCTCTTGGCGATGGTGCCCGCAGTGATGACCACGTTGCAGGGCCACTCCACGCTGTAGTGCAGCTCCAGGAAGTCCAGCGCATGCACAGCTGGGGGGGGGGGGGGGGAGGAACCGGCACCTGGTGAGTAGGGCAGCCAACGCCAGCTGCTAGCAAGCCACACCCACTCACAGTTGGCCTTGACAACAGCTGGTTGGTACTTGAGGGCAAACTCCAGTCGTGATGAGTGGGGCGTGTCCCCGTAAATAGAGCTCTGCAGTGCAGTGGTGAGTAGTGGGTTGAGAAAGGCAGCAGAGCTGAGCCGCACCACAGCCGAGGGGGAGGACACGGCCTCAAAGAGGGCGCTGGCTAGGACATGGCCAAACTCCCCATCCTCCAGCAACAGGAACCTCCTCATAGCAACAAAGTGCTCCTGGATGGCCAGCCCCTCCATGAAGTAGCCCACCAGGGCCGAGTTGACAATGCTGGCTCTGCAGAATACACACACGAGCCAGGTACACGAGGTGAGGTGTGGTGTGGTGAGGTGAGGTGCGTGTGGTGCGGCGTTACTCACTGCGTTTTCAGAGGGACCACGATGCACTTCTCCAGCAGAGTCAGTACGGGGTGTATGGCTTCCGGGGCAGAGTCATTCTCATCAAGGTCATGCGACCTTGCAACTCCGCCCACAGCATACATCTTGTCCATCTGTGGTGCCAGACCTGCAGCCAGAGCGGCGCAGCAATGGGTCACGTCAGCAGGAGTGGAGACTGGCTGCTAGCACTGAGCCCTGCGCACCCGAGGCACAGTGGTCCCATGCCAGCCGCACACAGTTGGGCCTTACAGACACTGCACGTGCAATGTGACTGGCACTCACTCAAGTGATTGTACTCCAGTTGATAGGGCTCCACACGGCAGTCTAACCACACTGCTTCACTGGTGGGCGGGGCTGGCCACGCCTCCTTCACCCCATCCAACTCTTCCTGGCCAGATCTAATGTATCGCATCGCCTTGGGAACATGACTCCACCCCCTCTCGGGGTACAGCAGGTACTGTGCCATCGATGGCGGCTCTTGCCCGCGAGTACTGTGGAACGCCTCGTGTGGGGGGCCCTCATGCAGATCTGGATACAAGGCATGCTGGATGGTGGTGGGGGGCGGGGCTCCTCGGGTAGACACACCCTGTCCCCTTGGTGGAGATTCCATTCTTGTACCCACAGCTTCTCCCTTGGCAACAGCAGACGGTTGGGGGGGTGGGGTAGAGGGGCGGGGCACATTCATTGAAGGTGTGGCAGCTTGGTGATCCACCTCTATGTCACCAGTCTTCTGTGCACGGGGTGCCCCACCAGCAAACTCAGTTGTTGTGGGCGTGTCCCCGTCATTCATCTGAGAAACCGATCCACTATTCGCCTGGACAGCTGAACCATCGTCTACTTGAGAAGCAATCCCATCATCTGTCTGGGGAGTCCCATTATCTGTCTGTAGAGTTCCATCATCTGTCTGGAGAATCCAATCATCCATCTGGGGAGTCCCATCATCTGTCTGTAGAGTCCCATCATCTGTCTGTAGAGTCCCATCATCTGTCTGTAGAATCCCATCATCCATCTGGGGAGTCCCATCATCTGTCTGGAGAGTCCCATCATCTGTCTGGGGAGTCCCATCATCTGTCTGAGGAGTCCCATCATCTGTCTGGGGAGTCCCATCATCTGTCTGGGGAGTCCCATCATCTGTCTGGGGAGTCCCATCATCTGTCTGGGGAGTCCCATCATCTGTCTGGGGAGTCCCATCATCTGTCTGGGGAGTCCCATCATCTGTCTGGGCAGTACTCTGATCGCCGAGTGTGGAGACCAACCCATCACCATTTCCACCGGCTGCCACAGCGGCAGGCACTGCCAGGACGCCCTCAGTCGGTGAACTAGGTTGCTGAGACCCCTCCCCCTGGACGCCAGGGGTTTCTTCCTTGCGACTCCACTGTCCCAGCTCCAGTTCCATTCGCTCCCTCTCTTCCTTTAGATACGCCCTCCGACTGTCCCCCAGCTCCAGTCGCTGTTGCCTCCACAGCGCACGCCGTTCCCTAAGCTCTGCCTCCCGCGACAGCCTGCTGTAGTGCTCCACAAGCTCCTGTCGCGCCTCTTCCCTCAGTCGATGCTCCAACTCACTCTGCGCCCCCTCTTCTGCCAGCGCTGCCCTCAGCCGCTCGCGGTCAGCAGCCTTCTCCTCGTCCACAGCCAGTGCGCGACGCTGCAGTCCGGACAAGACCACATTGAATCCACCTGTAGCACACTCTGTTGAGGAGTCACTCACTTGACGGTCAAACTCCATCTGTAGTCGCAACCGCTGCAACTCTGCTCTCTTCTCTTCCACCTCTCTTGCCTCCTCCTCTTCACGCACTCCTGTGCAGAGAAACACAGCAAGCACTGAGTGATACACCATGAGACAAGCAACCACATCGACTCACGTCTTGCCCGGGCCGCTTCCTCCATCAGCATCCGTCTCTCCTGGACGGCACTGGCCAACAGGGCCTCTCTCCTCCTCTCCTCCTCCTCCCTTTGCTGGACCACCCACACCGCATGCCTCAGCGCCATTGCAGATCGATACTCCTGCACACACAACACACAGACCACTAGTGAAGAAACACCCACGCCTGACACATGTCCAGAGCAGTGGGAGGAAGGTGCATGGCATGGTGCACATCGTCTCCTCACACTGCACTTTCTCTCAATGTCCTCCACAGCCTGTTGGGCAAAGACCACCCCAAAGAGGGGGGGCTTGACACTTGGGTCAAGGATGTAGTGCTGTGGGAACAAAGGACCGACTACTGCAGAGCAGTCACATGATGTCACATGAGCATCACATGACAGCAGGCTCTACGTACAGCAGGGCCCACCTGCGGGCAGCACAGTCTCAGGAGGTTGAGCGCCTTGCCGGAGGTGAAGATGTGATGAGCGAGTGCAGGAGCGACAAATGCTGGCACACACTGCTCATCACGCGAGAGGGTGTAGCCGTCAGCCCAGTAGGTCTTGTCTGAAGGGAGTCCAGGGGAACGGCAGCATGCAGTGAGACATGGTCTGTAGCTCTGACTGGACTTGAGTGGCCAGTGCACCACACCTCGCGCGTTGAGGGCAGCGGGGTCTGTCCTGATAGGAAACTCCTCAATAGGGTCACAGCACACTCCACTAAACACCCAGCGTTGGATGAAGCTGAGAGAGGAGGGGCACGGGGGGGTGGGGTGGAACACAGGCAAGCCAAACACGTGACTCACAATTCACAGAAGCCCAGGTCCCTCACTGGTCACTCCCCCCCTGCATGAAGCCCAGGCCCCTCACTGGTCACTCCCCCCCCCCCCCGTCACTTACACGACATAAGGTCTGAGTGAGCTCCTGAGCAGTGCCAACACCAGGGGCAGGTGGCGTCCTCCCTGGGCCTCCAGCACCTCGGCGTACAGGCGGTCCAGCAGGGCCATGCCCTACACACACACACACACAGACAGACAAGACTGGTGGACCAGGCTGCTGGTGCCCGCACAGCACTGTAGCACCAACCTTGGGAAGGCAGGAAACGTCTGGTGGCCACACTTCATCCACACCACAGAACTGACTTAGGTACCTGCAGAGACAGCAACGACCGAATGACCCCACCCAACTCTACCCCAGGTCAGCCTGCTACAAGATCAGAGAACTAACTTGAGTGCTTCCAAGACATCTTTCAGAAGCTGCTTGATAGCTAGCAGAGTGTTACAGTGACCAGATGCTGGAAGGGGCGGAGCAGGGAGGGAAGGGGGGGGGGGAGGGAAAGAGTCACGACGCCGAGTGTCCCCTCAGTGTGCTCCAGCCCACCTGCTGCTCGCACCACACTGCCTTGGTAGAGCTGCAGAAACTCTCGCAGCGATGCAGCCAGTCCGCGGGCGACACACCCATGTTCCTCTACCAGGAGGGAGAACTGGCTCAGACGGATGTACAGTGTGCCCATGTGGGCAAAGAAGCCGAGGAGGGGAGCAGTGGAGCTGTGGCCAGCTCCCAAAGGGTGGAGGCCTACCACAGCCTGCAGCTCAACAGACTCCTAGCACGAGATGGGGGAGGGACATGCATCGGTCACAGTGGCTCAGCCCCGCCCACACGGACACACCTCCCTATACTGATAGCTGGGAGAGGCGGCGCCCTGCAGTGCGTACAGGCTGTCCACCACCAGGTCAGCCGTCTGCACTGAGGGAGGAGGAGGCAGGCCGGCAAACTGATACAGCTTCTCAATGTAGAGCTTGTGGGCGTGGTCAAAGGCCTCTGGCCCCGCCTCTGTAAGGTACCGTCTTTCACTGCTGGAAAACGGGAAACAAAACCACACTCCACACACACACATACACACACACACACACACACACACACACACACACACACACACACACACACACACACTTACTGCTCTGTGTCCCAGGTGGGCGCGGCTGGCTGCTGTTGCAGGTCCACCTCAGACCACACGGACAACTCCCCCTCCAACATGTCAACACCACTGTCTTGTTCCGACGTGTATGACACATTAATGACAGGTTCATCACCATGGTAACCCTGCAAATAAAAAGTAGCCAGTCCATTGACTCCACCCACTGGCGTAGAGAAGAGGCCTACTCTTTCTCCGGCCTTGTCCAGTGGGAGGATGAAGGAGAGGTCGCTGGTGAGTGGTGGCAGTCCGAGGGTGGCATTCAGGCTGGACGTCTTGGAGTGGGTGAGCCCTCCGAATAGCGTACTTGCCACGGGCTGGTGCTTGTCCCCCACCTGCACACCACAGCACACCACACTGAGAGGTGCCTACAACACTACAGTCGCCAGACTAACCAAATGGAGTAGTTTAAGATCTACTAGAAGATCAGGTAGCAGTTTGTGATCCATGGGTCTGGAGCATCATGCGCAATTGCAGAGATGGCTGATGTCTCTGCACATGTTGCAACTCAAAGCCTACCTCACCAACCACAGCCCCACTATCCCCAACCCTCTCCACTCCACCAGGCCCCTCCCCCTCCCCCACCCCCTCACCTCATGCGAGAAGAACCCCCTGAACCCAGACCCTGGCTGGCGGGTGAACAGCTCCGACTGACACATAATCAAATCCACACTGGAAGACATTGAGCTGAGAGGTAGGCTGTGGGGGAGGGTCCTGGGCCTCTCCCAGTGGGCGTGGTCCAGTGGAGGCGGCCTGCGCAGCCGCCACAGCACATACAGTAGGCTATCAGCAGCTTCTGCCAATAACTCTGTAGCCCGGGAGGGAATGGTGGTGTGGGAGGGGGGGGGGGGGGGAAGGGGTACTGTGTAGCAATGCTGAGGAAGAGGAAGGGTTGCAGTGCTAACCCTCTCCTTCCAGCTGCTTCAGGAGTTGGTCCAATCTATCTCCTTCCTCGCACCGGCCACCTGCCTTGAGACAGTACGCCTCACCGTGACACCGACTGGCGGGGCTCATCCCCTCGCATACCAGCCCTTTGTACCGAGGGTACCAGGAGGAACGGCGAAGAAGAACCACATCGAATGCAGTCCGTAAGCCATTAATGGCGAAACGACGGCGCTCGGCCTCCTCTGCTCCGAGCAGCAAACGGGGCGGACAAAGCACGGTAAGGTAACCTTGGAGGCGCACCCTTTCAGACTGCTCGTCCTTGCAGATACTGGAGGAAAGCTCGTAGAACAGAGAACGCACATCACCTCTGCCGCAGTCCATCCCGGCTACACTCGGTTGAACGCTCTGCTCTCTTCGAGCTCTCTTTAGCCCGCCATTTTCTGCACGTGACGTCAGTAATGGCTCCTTCGTAATACCACACAAGACGTTCACGATGGACGAGTCTTCTGGCCCTATAATAGAGGGGCATATCTGCCCCAACTGTAAGAGGGTGTGTGCAGGAATTATCGAGTTGCAGCAGCACTTCGAACAATGCGAGACCGCAGCTGCTAGTCGCGTGGAGTCGTGGAAAAAGGGCGTCACTGGCATATTCGACAAGGCAAAGAGTCGGTTTAAAGCCACCGCTGCGGGGCAAGTCCTGTCTTTCGAGCACCGCCGCACCTCATCCGGCGCCTCGGCTCACATGGACCAGGACTCCTCTCAGTCCTCCACCGCTACCACTGCGCCCACCAATGTGGTTGGGTGGGCCGTGGGCGGGTACCCGGGCGCACAGGAGGAGGGGCAGACCACCAGCCTGATGGACACGTTCACGGACCTGAGGGGACAGTGCATTGTCAAACTGCACCAGAGGACATGCTTCCTTATAAGGAATGTGAGGAAGGTGGGCCGGATCACGTGACAGTCACGTGACATCAGCCATAGCGTGTCCTTGCCTATTTTGGCAAGTTGTGCGTTGTTAATTTCTTCAGTTTTGCATTGATGGTCCCCCAGCATGTGAGTTATGGCCGCCACATTGGGTGTACGTATATATGCGGGGGGGGGGGGGGGGGGGAGGGGAGCAGCACATTGCTCCACCTGAGGTCTCGCTGCCTCCTGGTTGAGTGTGGCAGCCCACAGCTGGCTGCTGACCAGCGAGACAAATTCATTGGAAGGGGGGCTTGTACGTATCTCACCATTAGTGCTTGACCTGTAGGCGCATCCCGCAAGAGAGGATCAGTATTGTTGAGTGGTAGTGGTAGTTTGAGCATGCACGAGCGGCCCAGAAGTGCGGATAAACACAGTGCAGCATTTTCCCTGCCAATGGGGTTTGCATTGCCAACAAGTCCTATCGGCTGCACTGGCCCAATCACACTTGTTGGAGGTGCTGCATACATTGTGCTAATTGTGCTAATTGTGCTAATTGTTTGCTGAGGGTATCATTCATGAGTGGTGTAGTCATGCAAGCAGGATGGGGTGTGGCTGGGCAGACTGGTGAGGACGGTGTGCGGTGAGGGGTGGTCCCATGTGCATGAAGCCTCTTCTCCTTGCCACTTTGCAGCTGTTGGAGGCAATTGCCCATGAGAAGCGCATGACATCAAAGAAACTCAAAAGTGAGTGTGTGTGTGTGTGTGTTGGTAGCTGCGGCCATGTGACATTGCATGTTCATGCGGGCACATGCAGATGTGGAGTCCAGCAACGTCAAGTGGGTGGAGGACAAAGATGCGCCCTACTGCCAGTTCTGCTCCCGCGGGTTTGGTCTGCGAAGACGCCGACACCACTGCCGCGCATGTGGGGAGATCATGTGCAAGCAGTGCTCTCATTACCTTACTCACCACGATGCAGGTAGGCAGGGGGAGAGGTGATTGGCTTGTGAGCAGCCTGTCCTGTTAGCCTCTACTACCCTCCCCCTCCCTTCCCCCTCCCTTCCCCACCCCTCCCTTCCCCCTCCCTTCCCCACCCCTCCCTTCCCCCTCCCTTCCCCACCCCTCCCTTCCCCCTCCCTTCCCCCCCTTCCCCTTCCCCTCCCCACCCCTCCCCACCCCTCCCCCTCCCTGTTTTGTGCACAGCTGCCTTAGTCAAACACAAGTTGGGCGAGTCAGTCCCGGTTTCCCAAGCATCCTTTTTCTCTCGGAAGAAGAATTCAATGTCCTCCAAACAGCACCACTTGTCCGAGGATGAGGAGGAGGAGGAGGAGGAGGAGCATGGTAGACTAGGAGGGGGGGTGTTCAGGACCTGTCCGGACTGCGACCACCTCCTTAAGAAGTGAGCTCCCAGACTAGACAGTCTACCACCACTGTGTGTGTGTGGTGGTGTCATGTCTGATGGAAGTGTTGTGGTGCATGCTTCAACAAAGGGTCTAAACAGCAACCTCCCCCCTCCCCCCCCCCCTCCCCCCACCCCTCATAGGCAGGTGAGGGAGGCGCATGAAGTTGTGCAAGGACTCCCTGACGTCATGAGATACTACCCGGTGAGGCTGAGCCAGTGACCCCACCCACATGTCCTCACCCACATGTCCCCACCCACATGACCCCACCCACATGACCCCACCCACATGTCCCCACCCACATGTCCCCACCCACATGACCCCACCCACATGTCCCCACCCACATGTCCCCACCCACATGTCCCCACCAACATGACCCCACCCACATGTCCCCACCCACATGAGCCCACCCACATGTCCCCACCAACATGACCCCACCCACATGTCCCCACCCACATGTCCCCACCCACATGAGCCCACCCACATGTGTGCACCCACATGTGTGCACCATGAACACACCCCTTTTGCCTCCCCCCAGAGGATACAGGAGCTGAAACAGGAGATTGAAGAGCTCAAGCCAGAGTACCTGCTCATCTGCAACTCCCTCCTGTGAGTCGCCACCACCCTGCATAACCGGTAGCTGTGTACTGCTGTGATGTGATGTGATGTGCTGTGATGTGCTGTGATGTGCTGTGATGTGCTGTGATGTGTAGGGAGGGAGAGACAAGGTTCAGTCTGCAGAGAGCTCAGTGGGAGAGACAGAAGATTGTCACAGCTTGTGAAAACATTGACACGATAAGGTTCTTCTGAGGGTGTGGTGTGCTGTGCCCTGGTGGATGTGAGGTGGTGAAGGTGCCGCTGTAGTCACTGCATGTTTCGGTTCCCTTCACCCAGTTGCTGATAACAGTCCATTCTTCCCTTACAGCAAGCGTATATTTGCACTATGTGGGGCCAAGGGGATTTCCCCTCGTAAGGAGCGACTGTACCGCAACATCCGTCAGGCTGTGGCACTGTTTCTGCAGGACAAGATGGTCTGTTTGCAGCCGCTGCCCACTGCGGCCGAGTTGGTGGAGCTGCGTGAGGCGCGGGAGCAAGAGGTGAGGGACAGGGAGAGGCGGGCCGAGGAGGAGAGGCGCAAGCAGGCCGAGCTAGCTCTATCCAGACACACGCAGAAGGCACGTCAGAGTGGACCTAAGGGAATTTCCCTCGATGACGGTGCATCAGCTGCTGTGGGCGTGACTACGGGGGCGGGTGAGCGTAAGGAGGCGTCGTGGGTGCCCGTGGCTCGGCCGGCAGTGGCCGAGGAGACAGACCCCTTTGTGCTGCAGTACCAGCTGCTGGTGGGGTACATCGAGCAGGCACACAGAGAGAACAAAATGGACGAGGTGGAGGCCCTGGAGGTGTCCCTGAGGCACATCGAGCGCTGCATTATTGAGCAGAAGTTCAGCTCAACCGATGGCCGGTAGCCGTGGCAACGAGGTCCACTCACTGTGACTTTTGTATTCCAATTCTCTGTTGTACATTATTGTAGGGTCTTACTCTCTGGAATGGTGTGTGCAGGTATACACATGTGCCCCCCCCCCCCCCCACATGTCTTTGTACCGTTCCTGCCTTGTGTGGAGCTGACCATCACCGTCTTGTGAATGCTGTTGGGCCATGACGGATGTAGCTAATTCTTTTTATTTAATTCTTTCATTACATGAGACAATTCAAGTTTTCAAAACATTTATTTTCTGTTAGCTTAATGACTGTCATTTCTTCATTCGTAATAATTATTGATCCGGAGCGCAAAAATGTAACATCGATACACCCTCGTATGTTATACTTGTGGAGGCTAGCTAGCTAGCTACGTACCAGTTGCCCATTTCAAACACAAGTTGAAATTGGAATCGGAATCATACCTACTGGGTACGTAATCTCAATTGTGGTGTGTACGTGTGTATGCGAATCAGCTGCTGCGAGCTCGAGTGAGCTGACGATTCCTAAGATTCCTGCCACGTTGCCAGGCTCGCATGCGCACACCGCCTCAGTTGGCCAGTTGGGTGAGCTTCCTTGGGAGGGCGCTACTGCGCGCGCCTGCCCCCACTTGGTACGCGCACGGATAGTAGAGAACATCTGTGGTACAGTCTCTTCTGCTTCCGCCCACAGCTCTTGTCTATACTCAAGCGGCGGCAGTCCGCCCGCCCCTTCCTCCGCCCCGGGATGGCTGCTGCAGGCATCTCCTCCACCGTCCCAGGGCGGGTGAGGGTCCCCACGGTGCCCCCCACGCGCGGGCGGGTGCTGCTGCTCGGCTCGGGTTATGTCAGCGCGCCAATCTTGGAGTATCTGTCCAAGACGACCAACTATGAACTGAGCATAGGTAGGTAGCTAGTGCCCGCGGTAGCGGGGTGCTGCTGGGTGACCCCGCCCCTCCCCGCTCCACCCCGCCCCTCAGGCACCGACAGAGTCCATGACGGAGAGCGGCTTGTGTCCTGGCTGCAGTCGGAGGGGGTGAACCGAGAGGTGGCTGTGACTGAGGTGGACGTGCAGGACAGCAGTAGCCTGGGGGCGCTGGTCCGGGGGCAGGACCTCTGCATCAGGTCACCACTGAGTGCCACGCCCAGTGCAGTGCATGTGCCCCTCCCCCCCTGAGCCAACTCTAACCCTGCCCCTCCCCCCTTGAGCCAACTCCAACTCTAACCCTGCCCCTCCCACAGTGCCATCCCCAATTTCCTGCACTGCCACGTCCTCAAGCAGTGCCTGGAACACAGCGTGCACTTGGTCACGCCAAGCTACTCCACACCAGACTTTGAGGCTGCCGACGGTGAGGCTCGTGAGAGAGGGCTGACGGTGTTCTGTGAGCAGGGGTTGGACCCTGGCATTGACCACATGCTGGCCATGGAGTGCATTGACCACGCCCATGCCAAGGGGGGCGTGGTCACAGGATTTATTTCATACTGCGGGGGGCTCCCTGCTCAGGAGAATGCAGACAATCCACTGGGCTACAAATTCAGGTGAGGTGGTACATTCCAGTTGAGAGGGGAGGACTTCTGGGCAGGCATTGTGGTCACGTGTGTACATACGTATGTGTGTCTGTGCATCTGCAGCTGGAGTCCCAAAAGTGTACTTCTCAACACTGTCAACGCAGCTCAGTACCTCAGCAACAGCGAGGTGAGTGGAGGTGACTGGTGAGCAGTGTGCAGGTGTGAAGGTGAGAGGTGTGTAGAGAGCTGTTAGTTGCGTGTAGGTGGCTGTTATCCTCCTTCCCCGTGTCTGGTATGCCAGGTGGTGGCCATCCCCAGTGGCGGCGAGCTCATGAACCACTTTAAGGAAGTGTCTGTCAACAGATGCCAGTTTGAGGGGGTTCCAAACCGCAGCTCCCTCAAGTACCGTTCTCTGTATGGCATCCACCAGGTGGAGTCCCTCCTTCGCGGCAGCCTCAGGAACAAGGTGGGTGCTACTCCCATGCAAGGTACTGCAGTGTCACGTGGTCTGCTGTGACGGGATGCATTGGGTGACCTGCAGAACTTCTGTGAGAACATGACTGGACTCCGGCTCTTGGGCCTCCTCAGCACTGAACAGCACCCCAGACTGCAGCTGGGTGGTGCAGACATGTCTTGGGTGAGGAGAGGGGAGTTGAGGGAAAGGGAGGGGAGGGAGGGGAGTTGAGGGAAAGGGAGGGGAGAGGAGGGGAGGGAGGAAAGAGGAGGGGAGGGAGGGGAGGGAGGGGAGGGAAGAGAGGGAAGAGGAGGGGAGAGAGGAAAGAGGCGGGGAGGGGAAGGGAGGGGAGTGAGGCTTGTTGATTTGCATTTGTTGCTCGTGTGTTGAAGTTAAGCTTCCCTCCACTCTCCCTCCCCTCCCCTCCCCTCCACACCACTGCAGCGTGACATCCTTGGAATGCTGCTGGCTGCGAGTGATGTTCGTAGTGACTCACTGGAGGGGGCGGTCCGACAGGCGGTGGGGGGCAGGGAGGGCGTGGTCACCTGTCTGGAGCAGTAAGGCTAGACTGGCAGCTGTTAGATCTTTGTAGTGTGTGTTTGGAGGACACGTAGTGAGGGTGTGAGGGGTGGGGTGTGCTGGGATGGAATGTGAGGGGTGGGGTGTGCTGTTGTCTGTGTGTGACATTGCTACGTGCCTCTGTTGCCAGGCTGGGTTTGCTGTCACCAGAGCGGGTCGAGTGCTGTGGATCCCCAGTAGACACACTGGCTCACCACCTCGACCAGTTGCTGTCTTACAGTGAGTAAACCGTATTGACACACCTCAAATGCCACTCTTCTGTATCACGGCTGTGTGGGCTAGTCACTACAACTCCCGCCCTCCCCCTCGTATGCACAGAGGATGGAGAGAGGGACATGGTCGTCCTGCAGCACGTCATTGATGTCCGCTACCCCACGCATAAGGTACCCCACCACTAGCCCTCACCTTCAGTGCCACCTCTCCATGCTCTGGAGCACACAACTGTTGCATACTATGCATGTCTGTACCCCATCCCCAGGAGCGCCACACAGTGGCAATGGAAGCATACGGCCACCCACGCAACAGCCACTCAGCAATGGCACTCACAGTGGGGCTTCCTGTTGCCATGGCAGCAAAGATGATCTTGAACGGTATGTGCCTTCCCCCATGATCCATGCCCTGCCCCGCCCTGCCGTGGTGCACGCACTGCCCCGCCCTGCCGTGGTGCACACACTGCCCCGCCCTGCCGTGGTGCACACACTGCCCCGCCCTGCCCCGCCCTGCCCTACAGGGTCCCTGAAGCAGAGAGGGCTGGTGCTACCCCTGACCGCCAACATCTACCAACCCATCTTGGCCGAGCTGAGAGAGATGTCCAAGGACTGGGCCACTTGGACTGAGACAGTGGAGACACTGGCATAGCACGTTGTGACCACACCCCACCATTTATTGACAGTTAAATAAACTACACTTTTGTGTACACATTGGTCTGTGTTGTGCAAGTTGTCCTGGACTAGTCTTCCCCTCGGTCTCGTGGCAGGGGTGAGGATGGGGGGAGGTGGGGCACAGTCTGCGGGAGGGGGAGGGGCTTGTGGTGAGCAACAACTGTCTGTACAGTGTTGCCATGGCAACTCACCAAGTCTGGTTTGTAGTAGTTGTGGACAACGGAGCCCCCGACCAGCATGGACAAAATGGCAGACACTGCAAAGGCAATGTACTTTGGCCACGTCAGCCCTCCTGGCATCCCTCACACGTGCTAGCTCCGCCCCCTCCTGTTGCTACGGCGCTCAGCCTCCTTGCGCAAGGCAGTCTCGTCTGCAGGAGTGCACACCCACAGAGAGGGAAAGGTGTGTCAGCACACACCCAGCGCACTGCATTGCACTGCCTGTGAATGCACTAAAGAACCAGTACTGTACCATGCAATACACATCTTGCACCCACAGCCGATACAGCGAAACAGCTTGCATGCATGCAGCAACAGCAGCACACGGGGGGAGAGAGGCTGCAGCGACCATCCATCCTTACTCACAAAAGGTTTCTTTTCCAACACGAACGTTTATCATGAACCACTCGATCCCAGCTCCAAGGCAGAAGAACAGCGGTAACGTCTTGTACACTCCCAGCCTCTTCCAGCCAGCGGCCATTTACGGGGAGGTGGGACTAGGATCATTTGCCTGTAAACACAGGGGCGTACTCGCTGTTCAAAGCCGCAATGCCGAGGTCTAAGAAGAGGCCTCCCGCAGAAGATAAAGCTGGTGGGTCGTCGAACGAGGGTGCCGCGGAGGGTTCGAGTCCCAGCAAGAAGAAGGCGCTGGACTCTAAGTTCGGCGGCATGACAGAAGAGCAGGTCATGGAACTACTCCTTCCTGACCACCTGGCCAAGGACTTGGATATCATCTTTGTACGTGAGACCAGTGCCGCGCCAATGGCTTGGGCGCTGCATGTGCGATGGGCGCGTTGCTACTCGCCTTGCCTTCTCTGGTAGATTGGCATCAACCCGGGTCTCTACTCTGCCTACACTGGCCATCACTATAGCAACAGGAGCAACCACTTCTGTAAGCAGGATGTCTGTCTTGCCGTCCCTGCTGCCCTAACCCAAGCACTCACTGCCACTGGTGCTGCATGTGTCCCACCTCTAGGGCCATGCCTGTTCCAGTCGGGTCTCATCCCAAGACCCATGACGGCCAAGGATGATGCAGAGTGCCTTTCCCATGGAATAGGCTTCACCAACATTGTCCCCCGGACGACGCGAAGCAGCAATGACCTCACAAGGTGCACCCAGAGGCTGTTGTGGAGTGCAGCAGATGCGTCATGTGTGACTGCACGCCTCTCTCCCTTCCTCCCCAGGCAGGAGGTGAAGCAGTGGTCCAAGATCATGCTAGAGCGAATGGCAGAGCTCAAGCCGCTTGTCCTCTGCTTCAACGGCAAAGGGATCTACGAAGTGTACTCTGGCAAGAAGTGTGAAGTGGGTATTCAGGAGGACAGGGTGCCGGGAACAGACACTGTAAGTATTGTGGGTGGGTGGGGCAACTCATCCCGTGTCAAGCTCCTCCCCTCTCTTAGGTGGTGTACGTGATGCCCTCCACATCCGGCCGAGCGGCTTCACACCCAAGAAGGGTGGATAAATTGGTTTTCTTTCATGAATTGAAACGATTGGTGGATGGGTTGAAGCAGCGTCGCTCCGACCAAACTGGACCAACAGTACCAGTCTCTGCTGAGACGGACGAGCACCCCCCTCCCCTCCCGCCAAACCCTCCTCCCTCCATTCCCCCTGGGAACACTGCCGTGGAGGTGGTGGAGGCCACGCAAGCCCTTCCTCCTCAAGCTGAAGCTGAAGAGAAGGAGACCGTCGACACGGAGAGCAGAACTTAGTCGATTTCGAGAACTTTAGCGTTCACGTAGAAATGATTGTAATTGTATGTAGAATATGTTTGGTAATGAAATTCATAGTTGGAAAATGGCCACCGAAATCTGTATTCTGACCGCTAACGTGAACCAGCTGTCAGTTCCTTGTCCGGAGTACAACGCTTCCATTAGTAAGCTGAGGAGGGGGGGCGTACTAAGTGCCTTGGTAGTCTCGCACCAAGTAGACGCCGCCACCCGCACTTAGATAAGGCCTCGCACGCTACCGGCCACTAGCAGGCCGGCAGCTACGTGGCCACCGGCCGTGTGGCGTGGTCGCTGTGTGGCAGCAGTGGCCGCCAGCAGTCGCTTCGTGTGTGGCGCCCCTCAGCCACCACCGGCACAGGCTGAGGCAGTGGCTTGTGGCGTGCTTTGGTCTGGGTTAGCTTAGGGCGTATATGGGCTCTAGACCTTTGGCTCAGGTAGAAAGAATGGACCAAATCGAATTTCGCAACTATGACGTCATTAGGGTTAGGTTAGCGAATTCAATTTGGTCCGTCTTTCTACCCGATCCGTTTGCAGGGATTGTCTTCAAGGGATGAGTATGAGAACTTCCTCATTCTTTCTTGTTGATTCATTCCCAATGAGGACCTCGGTGTATGTGCATGTGCATGAAATGACGAAATGTGTACACAACCTTGGCTGGAGTGCATTTGGTTTGGCAAAGATGACCCGCGAGTCATGCAGACTGACACATGTCCCTTTCCTCGCAGTTGATGAGCGTCTTGACGCTCCTTTCAGCTTCTTCATACATGCAGTCAAGCTGGGACTGGCCCTCTGTGCGGCAGTTGTCATGGTTACCATTTATCACTCGTGAGTGCTCCTGTCCACTCAAACCTGTGGTCTGTCCATGTGGCCATGTGTGGCCTGCACCCTACGGCTCTGGCACGCACCTCAGCAGACCTGTGCAAGGGTGATAATGTCACATGTTGTGTATCTCATTGCAGGATTAAGGTCTTGCACCGGGTCATTAGCTGTGTGGCCACTTGTGCTGTGTATTGGGTGCTCTACTTCGCACTCACGGCTTTCAGGCAAGTGCACGTCCACGTGGCCCCGCCCACCCACTCCAATTGTAGCACTGCGCAGTGAAGTGTGTCAACATGTGCACTTGTTGTCCACAGGTCTTTGGTGCTGGTGATTTTCATTCCCCTGACCGCTCCAGACAACACCCAGGCCAATATTGATGCCATTGCTGCTGCTGGGTTCTTGATCTCGTCCCTCTTGCAGATAGCAGTCGTTAGTGGTAGACACCCCTTCTCTCCACACTTTCTCCCCTCCCTGCACTCTCCCACCCCTCCCTCCCTGCACTCTCCCACCCACCCGCTCCTCCCTCCTCCCTCCCTGCACTCTCCCACCCACCCGCTCCTCCCTGCACTCTCCCACTCACCCATCCCTCCCTGCACTCTCCCACCCACCCCTCCCTCCCTACACTCTCCCACCCACCCCTCCCTCCCTACACTCTCCCACCCACCCCCCCTACACTCTCCCACCCCTCCCTCTCGTCCTTGCAGGCTCTGACCTTGTTTGTGTGTCTGGACCATGAGCGGCGTTACCGTTCTGCAGAATTCGCCATCTACTTAGGCTCCTCCCACTCCCGCTGTGTTGCCCCTGTGGTTCCATCATTCAGGCAGCATGTGAGGATTGAGGAGGGTGACTGTATTGGTGGGAGGGTCACTCCCCTCCTCTCCGCTTCCCTTGCAGGTATTCAGCTGGGCAAGACTGGGAGTGGTTGTGCAGTGTCTGGGGTCCATTGGTCTCCTAGCAACACTGGAGGTGGTGTTCAAGGAGCAGAGGAGGTGGGCTTGAGTGACGGTAGCACTGGAGTTCTCTGTGCTCAGTGCCCCTCCCCCGCCCCTCCCTCCCCGGCCACAGGGCGCCAGAGTGCACAGCGACAGAGGTGATAATGTGGATTTACATTGCTTCCCTGCTCATCACACGGGTCCTAGTACTAGCTCAGGGGGTGGGGCTTGTGATAAAGAGGCGGAGTCAACTAAAGCCCTCTGCAGTAGCCAAGGTGTGTGTAAGGAGGTGAGAGGAGTGGATGTGTCTATCCTACCACCTGACCACGCCCCCTCTGCCCCACCCACAGGTGTGGCTGGTGCTGGCACTGCTCCTCAGCAGTGGGGAGGACCTCCCCAGCTTTGCCTTCACACACAACCTGGAAAGTGAGTGTGGCTCAGTGCACTAGTGGGAATGCTTGGGGAAAGCCCTATCTGACCACACACACCTTGCCCCGCCCAGATGGCTGTCTGCTGTACGTGGGAACCCTCTATGACCTGTCCCAGCTGCTGTCACTAGCGTCCATTCTCTGCATGGTGCTGTTCGTCAGGAGCCAGTTCAACAGAGTTGAACAGGTGGGCGTGGTCAGGAGGTGGGGCTATCATCAGTGCAAGAGTCAGCCTCACCCCCTCAATGCAGGAGTGCTGTCACGCCATGGTCTTTGAAGTGGAGCGGCTGCTGCAGGTGGGGGATGGGAGCACCGACGACTCACTCAGCACACCACACACTGTTGTGGTGTCGGTCCCCTCCGCTCCCAGATAGCCAGCCCATTGTTCTTAACCCTAACCCCAACAGAGCTTTATGAACTTCAACTTCCCGTGTGCCATTGTTCCCTTTGTGATGTACTATTGTTACTCTTGTGGTGTACACTGAATGTGTCAACTTCATGTTCTGCTGCACGCGATGTGTGTACCATGTCTGTGTGCCACTGGGTTGAGTCACTAGCTGCAGTGGTGGAGCTTACCGCCTCTCTCTGTGTGTGTGCTGCTTGGTGGCTGCCGCACGGCGGTGGGCACTGGGAGGGTGGGGAGTACACACGCTTAGCTAGTACCTACGTACATACAAAACTAACTCTCATTCAAAACTACCACACCACGCATATGTGTGGACAGTGCACACAAGGATTTGGTGATAATCCTTCACAACAAGTAGTGGTGTTGAGAAACACCGAAGAAGAAGAAGAACACAAAGAAAAAGAAATAGAAAAAGACGAAGATGAGAAGGCAGAAGTTAAGGAAGAGGACAGCGGCAAGAGATGGAAGGAAGGCAGGGAAGATTCAGAAAGTACAAAACTGAGTAAGTGCAAGGAAGAAAGGTTTGTAGAGAAGAACTAAAACACTGCCTCTGTTGCAAAGTGCAGTGAGTGTGTGTGTGTGTGTGTGTGTATTACAGGGAAAGAGTGACAGAACATAGCAACAGCTACACTATTGGTGGCTAGCTGATTTCCTGTATGCATCATGCAGTTTGTCCACAAAGCCTTCGTCGTTCTGCAGGGGAGGAAGACCAACTCCATCCACAATCATCCACCCCCACCACCACCCCTACTACTCACCCTCACTACCACACCTACTAATGCCCACTCCCCGCCCCCACTCCCACACCTACTCCTACAACTACTACTCACTCCCGCCCCCACTCGCACACCTACTACCTGCCCCCACTCCCACCCCCACTCCCACACCTACTACCCGCCCCCACTCGCACACCTACTACCTGCCCCCACTCCCACCCCCACTCCCACACCTACTACCCACCCCCACTCCCACACCTACTACCCGCCCCCACTCCCACACCTACTACCCATCCCCACTCCCACACCTACTACCCGCCCCCACTCCCACACCTACTACCCATCCCCACTCCCACACCTACTACCCATCCCCACTCCCACACCTACTACCCATCCCCACTCCCACACCTACTACCCATCCCCACTCCCACACCTACTACCCATCCCCACTCCCACACCTACTACCCATCCCCACTCCCACACCTACTACCCATCCCCACTCCCACACCTACTACCCATCCCCACTCCCACACCTACTACCCATCCCCACTCCCACACCTACTACCCATCCCCACTCCCACACCTACTACCCATCCCCACTCCCACACCTACTACCCATCCCCACTCCCACACCTACTACCCATCCCCACTCCCACACCTACTACCCACCCCCACTCTCACACCTACTAACCACCCTCACTCCCACACCTACTCCCCGCCCCCACTCACCACCAAGAGGTACTGAAGAGCATTCAACATTTGCTGCTTAGACAGAGTGCTCGGTTCTGTGGGTGGTTGGTCTCTCTCTGGGAGCCGCCTCTCCCCTTGTGGGCGGGGGGTGGGCCTCGGTGACACAAAGGCCTGAGGGGCCATCAGTTTGCCGACGCTGGATGAAAGTGCCTACAAGGAGAGGAAGGGGTGTGTCTTGACAGGCAAGACAGGTGATGTTGCAACCAGTGGACACGTGTGTGTGCCGGCTGGCGAGGGAGGTGACATGGCAGCTGAATTGACCATCAGGAGAAAAAGGTCTTTACAGCTAAAATGTCCCAATCAATTTCTCCAGCTGCAATGTTTTTACCTGCTTACAAATCCCTCCCCCCCCCTCACACACCCACATACACTGGTAGCAAGTCACCCTGGCTCAGTGACAGGCAGTCGGCCCACCTGGTCTCTTGTGGCCACATGTTCCCTGCCACCCCATCCCTCGAATCCATCCTGCTTTGGGTGACCAATCACCTCACTGTCGCTATGGTGACCAGTGCTGTTTATTTGGCTGCCAAGGTGATTGGACAGAGGTGGAGACTTGCTTGGAGTGTATGCCACTGGTCCAGATTTCATTCCAGCCGACACCATCAGTGGGGGGGGGTTCTCGGGGAAGTCCTCAGAGGTGCCAATTACAGGACTCGGTAGGGCGGGGCTGGGGGGCGTGGCCACTTGGGGTGGGGGTGGGTGGCGAGGAGGAGAGATCATGCTGAGGATGTCGGCTGCTGCTTGTGAGTGGGAAGCGTGTGCGAGGGGCTTGAGGGGCGGGGCAATGGGGTGTGAGCTGCCAATTGAGGGGTGTGTGTAAAGTGTCTTCTCCACCTCCTCAAGTGACAGCATCCCCCTCTGCGTGGTGGGCTTGCTGTCCGCAGGAACTATCCCACCTGCAGCAACTCCTCTGTCGTGCTGCGCAGAGATCTTAGGGGGGACTGTCTTGCCAGTGGCAAGGCAAAGTACAGCAGGGTCTGTTTGCTCAGTGGCACTAGAACTGGCTTTCTTCCTCTTGTCGTGCTGCCTGGCCCCACCACCGTGAGTCTTCCCTCCCAGCTGCTTGCCTTTGGGCACAGCAGGTGGCGTGTGCGAGGAGGGGGCTAGGGGAGACGGCGCAGCGCACGACACTCTGCCATTCTTCAGAACGCTGCGAGGAAGGCAAGCCAAGGTTAGTCATGGACGCCATGGCAACCACAAAACATGGGTGTGTGCCAACTAACCTTTGCAGCTCCTTCCCTGTGGACTTGGCTGTCGCCTTGTCCACAAAGCACACTCCATGAATAGCACCTGCATATCGTACACGCACACTTCAACCTCACATCCCAATCGCTTCCCCTCCTTCCCACCCCCACCTCCCGCCTCCTTGAACAGCAGAAAGCGGTCCTTGACTAGGAACTCTAGCTCAGCTGTCAGCAATTGGCAGTAGTTTGTGCTGGACAGGCGGTTCAGAATTAACGCAGCACAGCACGGCTCCTGCAGCCTGGGGGGAGTAAGGCAGGAGTAAGGCAGTGCATGACGTCGCGTGACGTCATCTCCTACCTACCTTGAGTAGAGGAAGAAGGCGCCCTCGACCGAGCCCCTTTCCTGAAGTGAGGAGGGAGGGGTTCAGGTGGCGAGGAGGAGCGGTTCAGATTGTGAGGGCAGACGGGCGCTAACAGAGACTTACCCAAGTGCTGGTGCCCACATCGTAGTGGTACAGAATGACCTGGGGCACATTGAACAAAATGGCGTCCGCAAAGGGGTCCTCTTTCTTCACCATTCCCAGGTTAATTTTCCTCTCTGGGTCCGATTGCTTCTGGTCCACTTCCGTCACCATCCCTAGATACAACCTACAAATGTCTTGAAATTACCAGTAATGCCTTATTCAGCCGCTACAGGCCGTTTCTCAGGCAGACACGCCTTTCGGCTAGTTTCCTTCACGGTTGAATGTTGCTAAATAAATGACGTCATTGAATGACGCAATACTAATAAGGGATTCCCCAAGTATTGAATAAAATGGCGTCCAGAAGGCGGTCCTATTCATCAGGGGACCTGTCTCCACCACGTCGTGGGAGAACGAGAGAAAGAAGTCGCAGCCCGAGGAGGTATGCCGAACAGTGAGATGGGCAGCGCGCCGTTGTAATGGGCAGTCGACTTTATTTGTTTCCACGAAAGTTTGTCATCCTGTACCAAAGACTAGTAGAGCATTCCTACGTGTTTGGTAGGATGTGTGGAGTGAGTGAGGCAGTTGTGTGAGCGACCAAAGGTAGTGGTACAGGCGTGTGTGTGTGTGTGCGTGTGTCTGGGCATGGTCCCTCTGAGCAGCTGGTGAGAGGCAAGTGTTTCTTTGTCTCTACACCTCCTCTGGCTGTGGACTTGCTCGCAGGGGAGGTGAAAGGAGGAGTGACAGAGGAGGTGACGTCAAGAATGGGAGACCTGACAGCAGGAGTGACAGAGGAAGTGACAGTAGAAGTGGCAGACGAGGTGACAATAAACATGGTAGAGAAAGTGATAGAAGAGATAGGAGACATGACAGAAGAGATGACAGCAGTCATGACAAAGATGACAGTCGGACTGACAGAGGAAGTGATTGGAGACATGACAGAAGAGATGACAGCAGTCATGACAAAGATGACAGTCGGACTGACAGAGGAAGTGATAGGAGACGTGACAGAAGAGATGACAGCAGTCATGACAAAGATGACAGTTGGACTGACAGAGGAAGTGATAGGAGACATGACAGAAGAGATGACAGCAGTCATGATAAAGATGACAGTCGGACTTACAGAGGAAGTGATAGGAGAAGGGACCAGAGGCATGACCAAGTAGATGCCAGCAGACATGACAGAGGTGACAGAACAGGTGACAAGAGGCATGTCAGAGGAGGTGACAGAAGAAGTGACAATGTGCATGACAGTAGTGACGTAAAGCATGACAGACCAGAGGATGTGCACAGCAGAACACACAGATGGACAGACGGAAGTGGAGAGAGGGAGGGGAGCGAGGGAGACAGGGAGACTGCACAGCACGAGTGAGCGGGCTTGCCGTCTTCTCTCTTAGCACTGCTGTCTCCTCCTGACTGCCCTGTCTCCCCCATCCCTCCAGGTTTGGTGTGTCTACTCATCCTGCAGAGAAGGCTCCTGCAAAGGAAGAGCCAAACTTTGGTCTCTCCGGCTCACTGACCGCAGACACCAACACATACAAGGTGCGGTCACACCGGGTGGTGTCTAGCTGCGTCATGTCACAGCTCCTCCCCTCCCCTCCCCTCCCCTCTTCTCCCCTCCCCACTCCTCCATAGGGTGTAGTTATTGCATACAGTGAACCAGAAGAGGCACGGGTACCGAAGGTTCGGTGGCGGTTCTATCCCTTCAAAGGAGAAGAGGCATTGCGTGAGGCTCTGCAGAGGTCATCAGTGGGTGTGTCCACGTCACCCCGCCTTCTCCTTCCTCCTCTGTAGCTGTGCTCTTCATCCACAGGCAGAGTGCATACCTCATTGGCAGGGACAGGCAGGTTCGGTGGCGGGGAAGGGGCGTGGTACTAGTGGGGGGCGTGGTGCTAGTGGGGGGCGTGGTGCTAGTGGGGGGCGTGGTGCTAGTGGGGGGCGTGGTGCTAGTGGGGGGCGTGGTGCTAGTGGGGGGCGTGGTGCTAGTGGGGGGCGTGGTGCTAGTGGGGGGAGTGGTGCTAGTGGGGGGAGTGGTACTAGTGGGGGGCGTGGTGCTAGTGGGGGGCGTGGTGCTAGTGGGTGTGTGTGGTGCTAGTGGGGGGCGTGGTGCTAGTGGGGGGCGTGGTGCTAGTGGTGGGCGTGGTGCTAGTGGGGGGCGTGGTGCTAGTGGGGGGAGTGGTGCTAGTGGGGGTGTGTGGTGCTAGTGGGGGGAGTGGTGCTAGTGGTGGGCGTGGTGCTAGTGGGGGGCGTGGTACTAGTGGTGGGCGTGGTGCTAGTGGGGGGCGTGGTGCTAGTGGGGGGCGTGGTGCTAGTGGGGGGGAGTGGTGCTAGTGGTGGGCGTGGTGCTAGTGGGGGGCGTGGTGCTAGTGGGGGGCGTGGTGCTAGTGGGGGGGAGTGGTGCTAGTGAGGGAGTGGTGCTAGTGTGGGAGTGGTGCTAGTGTGGGGGAGTGGTGCTAGTGGGGGGCGTGGTGCTAGTGGGGGGAGAGGTGTTAGTGGGGGTGTGTGGTGCTAGTGGGGGGAGAGGTACTAGTGGGGGGCGTGGTGCTAGTGGGGGGCGTGGTACTAGTGGGGGGAGTGGTGCTAGTGGGGGTGTGTGGTGCTAGTGGGGGGAGTGGTGCTAGTGGTGGGCGTGGTGCTAGTGGGGGGCGTGGTGCTAGTGGTGGGCGTGGTGCTAGTGGGGGGCGTGGTGCTAGTGGGGGGCGTGGTGCTAGTGGGGGGGAGTGGTGCTAGTGGTGGGCGTGGTGCTAGTGGGGGGCGTGGTGCTAGTGGGGGGCGTGGTGCTAGTGGGGGGGAGTGGTGCTAGTGAGGGAGTGGTGCTAGTGTGGGAGTGGTGCTAGTGTGGGGGAGTGGTGCTAGTGGGGGGCGTGGTGCTAGTGGGGGGAGAGGTGTTAGTGGGGGTGTGTGGTGCTAGTGGGGGGAGAGGTGTTAGTGGGGGAGTGGTGCTAGTGGGGGGCGTGGTGCTAGTGGGGGGCGTGGTGCTAGTGGGGGGCGTGGTGCTAGTGTGGGGGGCGTGGTGCTAGTGGGGTGTGTGGTGCTAGTGTGGGGGGCGTGGTGCTAGTGGGGTGTGTGGTGCTAGTGGGGGGGCGTGGTGCTAGTGGGGGGCGTGGTGCTAGTGGGGGGCGTGGTGCTAGTGTGGGGGGCGTGGTGCTAGTGGGGGGCGTGGTGCTAGTGGGGGGCGTGGTGCTAGTGTGGGGGGCGTGGTGCTAGTGGGGTGTGTGGTGCTAGTGGGGGGGCGTGGTGCTAGTGGGGGGGGAGAGGTGTTAGTGGGAGGGAGTGGTGTTAGTGGGGGGGAGAGGTGTTAGTGGGGGGGAGTGGTGCTAGTGAGGGGCGTGGTGCTAGTGGGGTGGCGTGGTGTTAGTGGGGGGGAGTGGTGCTAGTGGGGGGAGTGGTGCTAGTGGGGGGGCGTGGTGCTAGTGGGGGGCGTGGTGCTAGTGGGGGGCGTGGTGCTAGTGGGGGGAGTGGTGCTAGTGGAGGGGAGTGGTGCTAGTGGAGGGGAGTGGTGCTAGTGGTGATGGTGTCTGACTGTCTGGCCGTGCAGATAGCCGACATCCCGGTGGACCATCCCTCATGTTCCAAGCAGCACTGTGTCCTGCAGTACCGGCTGGTGGAACGACCCAAAGAAGATGGAGGAGTGAAGAGGGTCATCCGGTGGGCTAGCCAGGTGAGGGTGGAGAGGGTGTGTGTCTGACTGCAGGTCCGCCCTGCCCCGCCCCCTGCAGGCCCTACCTGATAGACCTGCAGTCCACCAACGGGACCTACATCAACAACCAACGCATCGACCCAGCGCGCTACGTCGAGCTCAAAGAGAAGGTGACCCCAACTGCAGTCACTGACATGTGCAGCCCACCGAGTGCTCCAGCTGTGCTTTTGTACTCACACAGGATGTGGTCAAGTTTGGATTCAGCAGTCGTGAGTACGTTCTCCTCCATGAGCAGTCGGTGGGCGCCCAGCCCAGCCCCAGCCAGGAGGAGGGCAAGACCGAGGCTGACCAGTAGCGCGGACACAGCTCTCCTGCTGCATGTAATCTGATGCGGACCCAGGCATCTTGCCACTGTACTATATAGACCAGCTAGTTGACTCATGAATCTCGTTAAAATCGCGGGCAGGAATATGGCGTCCCCCGTGGTCCCTGATGATCTGCAGAATGCAGGAGCTAAAGGTGCAGGAGGGAACGCTGGGGCTGGGGCGGCGCCGCGAAACGCCGCATCCTCTGCGTTTAGGCTGCGTCACGTGCGCGCAGGTCTACTGTCACCGCGTGGTCTAGTTGGGAGTCACTGCTTGGCGGTGGGAGCCCTGGAGAAGGGAGGGTAGGGTAGGGCTGGAGATGTTGACCCTGATCCTCTCTGTGTAGGTGGTCAGAGTGTGGACCCCACCTCCCTGGACCCCACCCAGTGGAAGGAGCAAGACCACTATGCCGTGCTGGGCCTTGGTGACGTCCGACAAGCTGCCTCACAAGAGCAGATAAAGAAGGCTTGTGAGTGACGAGTGCAGGTGGCACCTTCGCCTGCTCCACTCCACCCCACCCACCTGACCCCACCCACCTGACCCCACCCACGGCAGACAGACAGCTCGTGCTCAAGTACCATCCTGACAAGCAGACCGTTTCCGGAGGGGAAGTCCCTAACACAGAGCATGCTTTTGCCTGCATCAAGATTGGTGGGCTGACCCAGGCATCAGTTGGGGGCGTGGCTTGTGGTGACCCCGCCCCTCTCCTACCCCGCCCCCTGCGCAGCATATGACATCCTCAGTAACCCAAAGACACGCATGTCGTTTGACAGCGTAGACCCTCAAAACGATGACAGCGTGCCTCCAAACAATGCCCACTCCAAAGAGAATTTCTTTGCGGTCTTTGGCCCAGCGTTTGAGAGTAACGCAAGGTGCGTGAGCCCTCGGCTGGTGCCGCTTGCCTCAGCAGGTGTGGCCACATCCCACACAGGTGCTCCTTTGTGCAGGTGGTCGTCACAGCAACCTGTGCCTCAGCTGGGGATGCCGGATGACAGCTATGAGCAGGTAGACCAGTTTTACTCTTTTTGGTGAGTGCAAGTGTGGTGGTGGGTGGGAGGGGGGATTCCCCATGTCCCTCCACTAGACCTGTTTGCTTGTGCAGGTACAATTTTGACTCTTGGCGTGAGTTCTCGTACCTCGACAAGGAGGATTCAAAGAAGGGAGAGGAGTGAGGGGTGGGGATTGGGGTTGGGTGATGCTGGAGGGGGTGGTGAGTGTCTGCTGTTGTCATAGTCGTGAGGAGCGTCGGTGGCTGGAGAAACAGAACAAGGCGGAGAGGTTGCAGCTGAAGCGGGAGGAGATGGCACGGATTAGGACACTTGTTGGTGAGTGACCAGCCCCTCCCACCAGGATGAGGGAGTGGGTGGAGCACTGACAGCCCTCCTGTGTGCAGACAATGCATATGCCTGTGACCCGCGTGTGAGGGAGTTCAAGGAGGAGGAGCGACAGCAAAAGGTGGCACAGCGACAGGCGCGGGAGGACGCCATGCGGCAGAGGGAGGAGGAGAGAGAGAGGGTTGGTGCACAGTGGACACCGTAGTGCAGGCTGGCCATCTGATTGCCCCTCCCTTGTCTGATTGCCCCTCCCTTGTCTGATTGCCCCTCCCTTGTCTGATTGCCCCTCCCTTGTCTGATTGCCCCTCCCTTGTCTGATTGCCCCTCCCCCGACTGGTGCAGGAGCGCCAACGGTTATTGGAGCAGGAGCGTATGGAGAAGGAGACAGCAGAGCAGGCGGCACGCGCTGAAGTGGGTGGGGTGAGGTGGGTGGGGCCTTGTACTGTCATGTGACCCGTGCTCTGTTTGGATTTCAGGCTGAGGTGGCCAAGAAAGAGAAGGAAGCACAAAAGCGAGAGCTACGGAGCCGCAGGAAGGCTCTGCGGGCTCTCTGCAAGGTGGGTGGGGCCAATGGGGGCTCTCTGCAAGGTGGGTGGGGCCAATGGGGGCACTCTGCGAGGTGGGTGGGGCCCATGGGGGCACTCTGCAAGTTGGGTGGGGCCAATGGGGGCACTCTGCAAAGTGGGTGGGGCCCATGGGGGCACTCTGCGAGGTGGGTGGGGCCCATGGGGGCACTCTGCAAAGTGGGTGGGGCCCATGGGGGCACTCTGCGAGGTGGGTGGGGCCAATGGGGGCACTCTGCAAATGGGGTGGGGCCCATGGGGGCACTCTGCGAGGTGGGGGGGCCCATGGGGCACTCAGCAAAGTGGGTGGGGCCAATGGGGGCACTCTGCGAGGTGGGTGGGGGCAATGGGGGCACTCTGCACGGTGGGTGGGGTCCATGGGGGTGGGGGTGGCGGGCAGGGCCCAGCTATGCTGTCCCTCCTGCACTGTTTTGCTTAGGAGAGAAGTTACTTCTGTGGGGCAGACAGTGACATGGCCCAGCACCTGCAGGACCTGGAGCTGCTCTGCGAGGTCCTGGATGCACAGCGGTGAGCACAGCCAACCAGAGACAGGCTGACACCTGCTGCTTGTCGTACCCACCTCCTCACTCTCCCACCCTGCCCTCCTCACTCTCCCACCCTGCCCACCTCACTCTCCCACCCTGCCCACCTCACCCTCCCACCCTGCCCACCTCATTACCCTCCTGCAGTCTGGACGAGCTGACTGTTACTCTGAGGGAGCTGCCAATGAAGGACGCTAGTGCTGCGTTTGTAGCTGCTGCGTGTGCTGAGCGGGTCCGCCTGGAAGAGGGGGCACGGAGGGCGGCAGCCCAGCAAGGTAACTGCGCCCCCCCCCCCCCCCTATCAAGTGGTGATGTGTGCTGAGACAGGCTGCCGTCATTCAGGGCCCAGCAAGGGCCCCGCCCCCTCCAGGGAGCCAGAGGCGGGGTGGAGTGAAGAGGAGATGGAAGTGCTTGTGAAAGCTGTCAACCTCTTTCCCCCAGGGACCACAGACAGGTGACGCTTCCTGCAGCTGTGTAGTGTTCTGGGCCGTGTGTGTTGACGACCGGCCTCTGCTGCAGGTGGGTGACCATAGCCGACTATGTCAACCTGCATGCCCCCGGGGCGAGCAAGACGGCCAAGCAAGTGACTAAGATCGTCAAGAACTTGCAACAATCTAGTACGGTTGTTGTTGTGGGTGTTGTGGGTGATGTGGGTGTTGTTGGTGATGTGAGTGTTGTGGGTAATGTGGGTGTTGAGGGTGTTGTGGGGTGTTGTGGGGTGTTGTGGGGGGCCTAGCTGACATTCTGGCCGCACTGCAGACAACCTCTTGAAGGAGGCTGAGGAGAAGGTGGTCTACCGTCGGTTTGAGCAGGAGCACCTTGGCAAGCTGCAGACTCCAGCGGACATCACCGAGCGCATCATGCACTCAGGTGTGGGATGGTGACATTCACAGCATCACTCGTATTGCACAACCACGCCCTCCCCTGTATTGCACAACCACGCCCTCCCCTGTATTGCACAACCACGCCCTCCCCTGTATTGCACAACCACGCCCTCCCCTGTATTGCACAACCACGCCCTCCCCTGTATTGCACAACCACGCCCTCCCCTGTATTGCACAACCACGCCCTCCCCTGTATTGCACAACCACGCCCTCCCCTGTATTGCACAACCACACCCTCCCCTGTATTGCACAACCACGCCCTCCCCTGTATTGCACAACCACGCCCTCCCCTGTATTGCACAACCACGCCCTCCCCTGTATTGCACAACCACGCCCTCCCCTGTATTGCACAACCACGCCCTCCCCTGTATTGCACAACCACGCCCTCCCCCTGTATTGCACAACCACACCCTCCCTGCAGGTGTCACCATCACACGTGTGGAGCGGGCATGGACACAGGACGAGCAGAAGGTAGCCACCACCACGGCTGGTGTGTGGGTGGGCGGAGCTGGTGTGGGTGGGTGGGCGGGGCTGGTGTGAGAGGAACTAGGGGGATGGTGAGAGGAACTAGGGGGATGGTGTGTGGGTGGACAATATTTACTAAATAGCTAGCTTGATAGTGGCTGGCTCGTGCGGTGCAATAAGCAGCCCCCAGCCCTCTCAATATAGTCTAATGTCTGTGTAATGTCTGGGTGCCTCCCCAGCTATTAGAGGCAGCTCTGAGGGCGCATCCATCGCTGGACCCCGAGCGCTGGGACAAGATAGCCAGCACAGTACCTTCACGAACGAGGCGGGAGTGCCTCGCCCGGTTCAAGGTCGGTGCGGCATTGCCACACATGCACCACTCCTCCCTGTGGTAAGAGTCACCCTAACCCTCACCCCTGCTGTGTGTCACTCGTGTTGAACAGGAGCTGGTGGACCGAGCTAGAGCAAAATTGGCAGCAGAGTCGGAGAAATGCACTTCATAGACCATTCATTACATTGTTATTCAGTGACTGTACAGTACAAGTGTTCATTCAGTGACAGGAGGGGGGGGGGGTAGGTCACACCTTGGAGACTGAGTCTGGGAATGAGACTCTCTGAGCCACACCTGAGCAGGACCAGACACCATGCGGTTGTGTGTGTACAGTGGAATACCGAGGAAGGAGGAAGGAGGAGGGTGGGAGGAAGGGAAAGGGAGGGAGCATGCGTGATGAGTCAGCATGTATCAGTTGGCATGGGACGCCTCGCCTGTACAGTATAGTACAGTGCTGTTGGCAGTGAGTGTGCGTGTGGTCTGCGGTGCGGTTGGCAGTGAGTGTGCGTGTGGTCTGCGGTGCGGTTGGCAGTGAGTGTGCGTGTGGTCTGCGGTGCGGTTGGCAGTGAGTGTGCGTGTGGTCTGCGGTGCGGTTGGCAGTGAGTGTGCGTGTGTGCAGCCAGTGCTGGGGATCCGGAGCCGCTCTGAGCTCGGCAAGCTTCTGAAGCGCTACAACAACGAGAGACTAGGGGGCGTGATCATGAGTGATGTCAAAGAGGCATTGCCTAAACCAGAAAAGCCAGTCAAGGCTAGTGTTGCAGGCAGTATGTGGATGTGTGTGTGTGCATGTGAACTCAGGGATGCCTCACCACAGATGTTTACTCCATATTTGAGCAACACGTAACCGTCCATCCCCCAGTCTGCCCCCCACGTGTTACGGACAATCCAGTATGGCACCTCACCTGGTTGGGGGGGGTGGGGTGGGGAGGAGTTGCAAGAGCCTGTGCACTGTACTGGCTAGAGCACTCACCCGTTCGGTTGTATCCAACAATGACCACTGCATGGTCCAGCCCAGCTGCGGAGCAGTGGTGCTGAATGACTCCTCCTGCAGCAACCGACAGACCAGACCAGCTGCCACGCCCTTATGGCCTCATCACCTGCCCCACCCACCAGACATCACCTGCCCCACCCACTAGACATCGCCTGCCCCACCCACCCAGCCCACACCTATATAGTCTTGCCATGACACAGCGTTGACGCCCACTGACAGCGGTGATACTGAGAGGTAGCCCAGCATGTCTTCCTCGTCAGCGCTCTCTTTGAAGTGGTAGGACTCTACCAGAATGCCATGGGCAGGTCTGGGGATTGAGGAGGGCCATGTGGGGGGCATGTCACATGACATCACATGACACCCCTACCTCTCTCTGCACGGGTAAGTGTGGCCATCTGAGCTCTCAAACGGGTACTGTTGCTCTGTCGTCAGGGGCTTTGCACCCTGCAGAGAGTGGACGGGCGGTGTGCAGCACCCACGCCTTCAGCTCACCTGCCCCTCCCCCCGCTCCGCCCAATCCCACCTTCTTCAACCAGGAAAAGGCGTAACTTGGCAGCCCTCCACTGCAGCCAAACTGGGAGACATTGTCGCAGGACAAGAGCTGCTGGGTGCTCAGGGTGGTCAGCGGGTAGCCCAAGATGGCAGCTCTGCTCTCCACCGTCTCAACCACACTGAAGGCCCTACATGGAAACAGCACAGCACCTGACCCACCCCCTCCCCCTCTAAGCACGATTTGCAGTTACGACGACCCACCAACACGACCCACATCTCCCCTGGTTCTTCACTGGGGTGACTTTGCCCTTCTGGCGCCTGGACAGACGAGGGGGGGGCGGTAATGGATGCACGCACACAAAGGTGTGAGCGAGACGGACCAGTCAAAAGCCGCCGGCGCATCCTTTGGCGAGGTTGGCAGCGTTGCGTGGAGCGGTGGACGGTCGTCTGTGACCAGAGGAGACAGATAGCGCTCTGTGTGTGTGTGTGGGGGGGGGGGGGGGGGGGGGATCGGGATGGGGGGAAGCTGGAAATACTCTCTGTCGGGTTAGGCTAGTGTCCGCACCTTTGAACTCGGCAGGAGTCAGATCAGAGAACTCATTCACTCCGTAGACGGGACTGCCTGGCGGGTAGGCACGGTTCAGGAGGGCATGCCGCTGCAGACTGGCCCTGAAGGCGGCAAACCGCTCCGACAGCTCCTCGTCGCTATGGTAGACCTTACTGAAGTCCTTTGAGAAACGAAGAAACTTGACCCAGTCTTCAGTTGAGTTCCAGGCCGCCTGTACGCAGCACCCAGTTACACCAAAATAAAAAGCAATGGAAAACCATCCAGCCATTTTACTGTCATGTGATTGATAATGGAAATTACGTCATTTAGACTCTGGTTCAGGGTAGTCCCTCAACACCCCCTCCTCCAAGTGCATGTTGAGAACTTTGTGTGTTCCCTTTCTGGCTCGCTTTGACTTGGACTGCTGGACAGGCGGCTGCAGACAATGCCGGGCACATGGTAGGTGGGTGGAGTCAGTGGTTATTAGGTTGTTAACAGTCTAACCTTTCTCTTCCTAGTGGTGCTCCCTTCCATTGCGGCAATTCCCACTGTAGCAGGGGCGGTGGGTGGGGCATGTTGCAACAGGGGGTGGGTGGGGCATGTTGCAACAGGGGGTGGGTAGGGCATGTTGCAACAGGGGAGGTGGGTGGGGCATGTTGCAACAGGGGAGGTGGGTGGGGCATGTTCCAACGGGCGGTGGGTAGGGCATGTTGCAACAGGGGGTGGGTGGGGCATGTTCCAACGGGCGGTGGGTGGGGCATGTTGCAACAGGGGGTGGGTGGGGCATGTTGCAACAGGGGAGGTGGGTGGGGCATGTTCCAACAGGGGCGGTGGGTGGGGCATGTTGCAACAGGGGGTGGGTGGGGCATGTTGCAACAGGGGAGGTGGGTGGGGCATGTTGCATCATGAGAAGTGATTACGACCAGTAGTGCTGGCCACACCCACCGTTCTGCAGGTAAGCTGAGATGTCGGTCTCTGTCATCCCGTCCACACTCACACTGCGCCACAGTGCCTGCAGGTCTGGCATGGAAGACAGCTCTGTATGACCCTGCATGTGCACCCCACCCCCTCGCCCCCTCCCTCACCTTCGTCCACCTGCAGGTCGAGGTTGGGGTCACGGTAGAAGATGACCTGCTCCTTGTCTGGCCGGTCCACCACCATGGCGGACCCTCCCTCCCTCAGCCTCTGCACACAACAGGGCCTCCCTCAGTCCACATGCACACACACACATCCACATACTGCCTGCAACACTAGCCTTGACTGCCTTTTCTGGTTTAGGCAATGCCTCTTTGACATCACTCATGGTCACGCCCCCTAGTCCCTCGTCATCATAGCGCTTCAGCAGCTTGCCGAGCTCAGAGCGGCTCCGGATCCCCAGCACTGGCTGCACACACGCACACTCACTGCCAACCGCACCACAGACCACATGCACACTCACTGCCAACCGCACCACAGACCACACGCACACTCACTGCCAACCGCACCACAGACCACATGCACACTCACTGCCAACAGCACCACAGACCACATGCACACTCACTGCCAACCGCACCACAGACCACACGCACACTCACTGCCAACCGCACCACAGACCACATGCACACTCACTGCCAACAGCACCACAGACCACATGCACACTCACTGCCAACAGCACCACAGACCACACGCACACTCACTGCCAACAGCACCACAGACCACACGCACACTCACTGCCAACCGCACCACAGACCACACGCACACTCACTGCCAACCGCACCACAGACCACACGCACACTCACTGCCAACCGCACCACAGGCCACATGCACACTCACTACCAACAGCACCACAGACCACATGCACACTCACTGCCAACAGCACCACAGACCACACGCACACTCACTGCCAACAGCACCACAGACCACACGCACACTCACTGCCAACCGCACCACAGACCACATGCACACTCACTGCCAACCGCACCACAGACCACATGCACACTCACTGCCAACCGCACCACAGACCACACGCACACTCACTGCCAACCGCACCACAGACCACATGCACACTCACTGCCAACCGCACCACAGACCACATGCACACTCACTGCCAACCGCACCACAGACCACACGCACACTCACTGCCAACCGCACCACAGACCACACGCACACTCACTGCCAACCGCACCACAGACCACACGCACACTCACTGCCAACCGCACCACAGGCCACACGCACACCGCACTGTACTGTACAGTACCTTGTAGGAGAAGTGTCCAGTGACAGCATCATACTCGGTCTTTGGGTTGTCAATCAGAGCCTTCACACAAAACACAAGTGTACCTTCTAACTCCATGCAGGATGGCAGACTAGCCCCACCCACCCTCTCATCAGAGCAAGTTAACCCCACCCACTTTTCAAACCACAGACAGTTAGCCCCGCCCACTCTTCTGATCACAGACAGTTAGCCCCTCCCACCCTTTGATCAAACCCACCCCTCTGAGCCACTCCTTTGTGTCTGTGTCCAGTCTGTCCAGAGCAATTTCCTTCAGAATGTCCTCCAGTGACAGTGCAGTGTACTCCTTGCCCAGGTACCTAGTCTGGGGGGGACAAGGCTGCCAATTCAGCGGGCGCCAACACTGCATCACATTTTTGACTCACGCTCAGAAAGTCCACAACGCTCTTGATCATCCTAAACCGCTGCTGGTGTTGCCCTGCGGCGGCAGCTGACTGCCTCAGCTGGTTGAGACCACCTGCAACACCACACGGGGGGGGGGGGGGGGGAGCAATCTGCATTTAATTCTTCGAGTCCTATGTTGGATAGATCACGGTGATGCCGGCGTTGCAGCCCTGTCTGGAAGTAACCTAACAGCGAGTGCCATACGTAGCACTGCTGCGCTGTGTGCTAAGGCGTGCGAGTGGTCTTGGCGTAGCCAGCTAGTCTGACGCCTTGCGCGTACGTACCGTGAGAGGGGGCTACCTTCTTTTTCTTCTTATCGATGCATTTAGCTGGCGTGGATGTGTGGGATACGGTGACATTCTTGGAAGCGCTCTTGAGAAAGGCGTCCCTGCCCTTCAACAGCGAGGGGTCCATCCTATCCCGCACGACCACACACGGGGCTAACCCTAGGGTATTCCCCTGTTTCTATGCCAACTGTTCTGTATGCAAAATGTCTGCCGATCTGAACAGTGAGGGAAGCGGCTCCGCCGTGTATTGCCTGCTGGACAAGGTGATCGAAGACGGTGATGAGGACGACTACAGATACGAGGAGGTACTGGGGGAGCATGCTACCACATGCGACGCTACCAGACCAGTTTAATGCCAATACTGGACCCCTAGTGACTGCTGACTGACGGCTGCAGTAGTTGCAGTTTGCAGTGCGCAATTGTTGCTGTCATTCTTTAGTGTACGGGGCGCACTGTGGTGTCGGATCGAGTAGGTCATGATGACAGTCACTCCAATCTCATTAGGTGGACGTGGAGCATCCGGTGTCCTCGGACGAGGAGGAAAACTTTGAGGTTGCCATGCGACTGGTGAAAGAACGAGAGGCGGCCCACGTGGAAGGCAGGGTTGGTACTCTCAGGGCTGTGTGCGAAATGAGCGTTGGTTGTCCACCGTGTTGGTTGGGTGCTCTTGTTCGCTGCAGGACAAGTCTGACAGCGCTCCACACTCCAAGCTCACTGAAGTGAGGAAGAGCTGAAAATGACGTTAAAATGTCCGTGTGATTGTGTGTGTATAGCGTGATGAGTGGCGGTGTGTCTGCGCACTCCTTCCAGTGGCCGGAGGTGGTGGAGGACTTTGTGCGCAACTACCTCCTCAGGATGGGGATGCTGGCCACCCTGGACTGCTTCCAAGTGGAGTGGTGAGCTCTGAGGGGGAGGGGCCGGCATGTGATGTCATGTGACCGCACTCCCAGGTACCGCATGAAGGAGTGTGGCCTCTTGAAGGAAGGGGAGGGCCAGTCTCTGCCGGACGTGTACCACCAGTGGGTGCATGGGTGGGGTTGGGTGGGTGGGATGTCTCCAATCCCCGCTCATCTCTGCCCATAAAGGAACCGACTATTGGTTAAGCGCATCGAGCTCCTACAGGAGGAGGCAGACAGGTTTAAGATGGCTGCCAGGTGGGTTGTGCAATACCTGCTGCGGGTTGTGCAATATCTGCTGTGGTGTGTTTGCCACTGGGGTGTGTGCTGTGGTGTGTGTGCCACTGGGGTGTGTGCTGTTGTGTGTGTGCCACTGGGGTGTGTGCTGTTGTGTGTGTGCCACTGGGGGGCGTGCTGTGGTGTGTGTGCTGTTGTGTGTGTGCCACTGGGGGGCGTGCTGTGGTGTGTGTGCTACTGGGGGGGCGTGCTGTGGTGTGTGTGTCACTGGGGGGCGTGCTGTGGTGTGTGTGCCACTGGGGGGCGTGCTGTGGTGTGTGTGCCACTGGGGTGTGTGCTGTTGTGTGTGTGCCACTGGGGGGCGTGCTGTGGTGTGTGTGCCACTGGGGGCGTGCTGTGGTGTGTGCGCTACTGGAGGGCGTGCTGTGGTGTGTGCGCTACTGGGGGGCGTGCTGTGGTGTGTGCGCTACTGGGGGGCGTGCTGTGGTGTGTGTGCCACTGGGGGGCGTGCTGTGGTGTGTGTGCCACTGGGGGGCGTGCTGTGGTGTGTGCGCTACTGGGGGGCGTGCTGTGGTGTGTGCGCTACTGGGGGGCGTGCTGTGGTGTGTGCGCTACTGGGGGGCGTGCTGTGGTGTGTGCGCTACTAGGGGCGTGCTGTGGTGTGTGTGCCACTGGGGGGCGTGCTGTGGTGTGTGCGCTACTGGGGGGCGTGCTGTGCTGCAGACAAGCCAAGGACAGGTTTGTGCGTCTCAAGAAGGAGCGGGACTACCACCGCATGAACCACCGACGGGTCCTGCAGGAGAAGGAACGGCTGGTGGGCGACCTCCGGAGGCTGCAGGAGCACATCAGCCACCGTGAGGACGCCCTGCTGCAGATGAAGGCCAAGTACGAGGTACGTGCTTGAGGTGTGTCTGTGAAGGGTGGGCCAGCCCGTGACCCCTGCAGGGCACCCTGCGGGAGAAGACACTCTTGGAGATTGAGACAAAGAAGAGAAGGCCAGTCCAGCCGGGCACCTCAGTGGGCCAAGTGGGTTCATCATCCAGACCCATCCGTTGGTCGGCTACTGTCCCAGGGTCCTCCTGCCTGCCACCCCGTGCAGGCCGCCGGCCCAGCATCAGCACCGACAGAGACAGAGCCTTCACCAGACAAGGCACAAGAGCCACTGGCAGAGCGAGATGGCCGCCTGAAGACCAAGACCAAGCCAGTAAAGGAGGCACCACCACCACGAGCAGTTCCTGGTTTGGGTGAGCGTAAGGGGAGACAGCTCAGCAGTGGGAGGACCACAGCCACCAAGGTGGGTGCCCCCCCCCCCCCCCCCCCACTCTGTGTAGAGCAATCTTGCCTTGTGCCTGTGTTTGTGTACATCGTTGAGGCCACAGTGCCATACTGCTGTGTGTGCAGGTCCATTTGCTGCCAGTGGACCTGGCCAATCCTTATGAAGCTTTGTCAGCGCCTCGGTGTGCCCACCTGTCCAAGGAAGGAGGCTTTGTCAAGGTGCAGGAGGTGGCAGTGCACGAGTACGCAGTCACCGGGTGAGCCACAGACAGTCACGTGACAGTGCCGCGTTGTGACAGTGAGCTATGTGACAGTAAGCTGTGACAGTGTTGCATAGTGACAGTGGGTCATGTGACAGTAAGCTGTGACAGTGTTGCATAGTGACAGTGGGTCATGTGACAGTGAGCTGTGAGACAGTACAGATGTGTGACTGTGCCGTTCCGCTTGTGTGCCGTGCAGCCTCTGCCTTCATCCTCGCAAGGCAGCCTTTGTGACTGGGAGTGACGACCACCAGTGGAGTATGTGGAGCATGCCCAAGTGAGCCTTGACCTCTGACCTCTGACCTTCGACCTCGCCATTGATCTACCTACTTTGGTTCCATTTAGGGGGGAGATCCTGATGAGTGGGTGTGGTCACAAGGATTGGGTGGGTGGAGTGGACATCAGCCCTGAGTGAGTGGAGGTTTCAAAGGGCCAGTGTGTTGCTGGGGGTCATGTTTCTGCTTGCTGCACAGTGGGGGAGTGGGTCATGTCTCTGCTTGCTGCACAGTGGGGGTGTGGGTCATGTTTCTGCTTGCTGCACAGTGGGGGAGTGGGTCATGTCTCTGCTTGCTGCACAGTGGGAGTGGGTCATGTCTCTGCTTGCTGCACAGTGGGGGAGTGGGTCATGTCTCTGCTTGCTGCACAGTGGGAGTGGGTCATGTCTCTGCTTGCTGCACAGTGGGGGAGTGGGTCATGTCTCTGCTTGCTGCACAGTGGGGGTGTGCTGGCCAGTGCCTCAGGTGACGGCTCGGCCAAGCTGTGGCGGTTTACCGAGGGCAAGTGCACAGCCACACTGCCAGATCACCAGCAACCGGGTGAGTGCCCCTCAGAGGGGGAGAGAGGGATGGGCTGTGGAGGGCTGCAGTGAGGGTCTTCCTGGCCTGTGCAGTATGGGACTGCAGCTGGCACTCTGGAGGTGACGTCCTGGCCACCTGCTCCATGGACCACACAGTCAAGGTCTGGGATGCTTCCAGGTGAAGTAGCCACGATGCAGTACACACCTCCTGCAAGGAGGGTCTACCCAACTAGACCATTGCTGCACCCATGAAGTTCACTCCTTTCCCTCCCTCCTGCCAGGGCCGTGTGCCACCTGACCCTCAGGGGCCATGCGGACTCTGTCAACAGTGTTCGGTTCCTGGCCTACTCAAACCTCCTCAGCACTTGCTCGGCTGACAAGAGTGTGTCTCTGTGGGATGCCAGAGCAGTGAGTCCTTGTGCTCCACTGGTGGGGGTGGGTGGGGCTCCACTGTCACTGTCAGTGAGTACTGACTCGGCACCTGCAGGGACTGTGTGTGCAGACCTACTTTGGCCACGCCCACTCCTGCAACAGCACCTCACCCACACTCAAGGTAGGCAGTGGCCAGCCGCCCCTCCCTCCACGCTGCTGCTGAGGGATACTCTGACCCCTCCCCGCCCTGTTAGGGTGACGTGTTGGCATCGTGTGACTGCTTTGGGAACCTCTTCCTCTGGGATATCCGTGGCAACAAGTCCCTGTTGGTGCAGGACCTCGGACCACACTCACTGAACTCGGTCCACTTTGACCCCAGTGGTGAGGGGAGGGGCATAGATAGGTCAACACATTGGGCTTCCTCGAGTATATACTAAATATGTGCAGGTGAAGTGGTTGCTATGGCGAGTGATGACAGCAGTGTGAAGCTCATGAATATCATTACTGGCCAAGTAGGTTGTTACATAATATCAGCAAAAACGTGCGTACTGTTAGTTACCAAGTACCCTGGTATGTTCAGGTTGACGAGCTGAGGGGCCACGCTGATGGCGTGCAGGTGGTAGTCTTTGGCCAAGACGGCTCCTTTCTCATGTCGGCTGGCACAGATGGGCGTCTCCTTACCTGGCAGTGACGCCACTGCACCCCGGCTCTGTATCAAGGACAACTTGTAGACGTTCACTGACGCATCTCGTGACACATGGTCCCACCTCACTGACAGTGTCTAGTGATGCATGGTCTCACCTCACTGAAAGTGTCTAGTGATGCATGGTCCCACCTCACTGACAGTGTCTAGTGATGCATGGTCTCACCTCACTGACAGTGTCTAGTGATGCATGGTCTCACCTCACTGACAGTGTCTAGTGATGCATGGTCTCACCTCACTGAAAGTGTCTAGTGATGCATGGTCCCACCTCACTGAAAGTGTCTAGTGATGCATGGTCCCACCTCACTGACAGTGTCTAGTGATGCACGGTCCCGCCTCACTGACAGTGTCTAGTGATGCACGGTCCCGCCTCACTGACAGTGTCTAGTGATGCACGGTCCCACCTCACTGACAGTGTCTAGTGATGCACGGTCCCACCTCACTGACAGTGTCTAGTGATGCACGGTCCCGCCTCACTGACAGTGTCTAGTGATGCACGGTCCCACCTCACTGACAGTGTCTAGTGATGCACGGTCTCACCTCACTGACAGTGTCTAGTGATGCACGGTCTCACCTCACTGACAGTGTCTAGTGATGCAGGGTCCCGCCTCACTGACAGTGTCTAGTGATGCACGGTCCCACCTCACTGACAGTGTCTAGTGATGCACGGTCCCACCTCACTGACAGTGTCTAGTGATGCATGGTCTCACCTCACTGACAGTGTGCATGTATTTACAGTGCAAGTTGTTGCGCAAAGATATGGAAATATAATTATCATTGAATGAGGACTATTTCTGAGTCAGAGAGTGAAGTCTCTGTAGGACGGCCGCAGGGGCAGGCTGCAGACGTGACGGCAGTCGCTTTACAAGGAAGTGGCAGAGCTCATGTTCTGTTGTTGCCATGGTAATCACTATAGCTACCATGCAGCATGCTCCTATGAGCAGGTGCCCCAGCACTGGTCCAGCTCCAAGTGCAGTCCTGTCGTAGACCCAGCCCTGCGGAGAAGGACAGCAGCGATAATGCCACTATTGTGCACACCTCCACACATGCACACCACACACATCTCCACACACACACCACACACCTCCACACATTCACACCTCTACACATGCACACCTCTACACACGCACACCTCCACACACTCCACACATGCACACTTCCACACACTCCACACATGCACACCTCTACACGGGCACACCTCCACACATGCACACCTCCACATGCACACCTCTACACACGCACACCTCCACATACACACCTCCACACATGCACACCTCCACATGCACACCTCCACACATGCACACCTCGCACACACGCACACCTCGACCTCTGACCTCAGAGAGGACAGTGATGATAGCAGAGGAGGCCAACACTGCCAAGAGTGAGTGCGAAGGTACAGCAGACGAAAAAGGGCGGAGTTGTGTCTTCTCAAAGAAACTCTGGATGAAGTGGCAGCTGCCCAAAAGAGTGTGCCTTTCTTTATTCACCAACACACGCCAGCTCAGCACACCAGAGCAGAGCATAGGACCAACCTGTGCCAGATTCTGACAGCCATGTTGATGCAGTTGGCCAGTACAAAACCAGCACTGCCCATGACACGGGTCAGGAGGAGGGCGGAGACAAGGAAAACGGCAGAGAAGGCAAGCAGCTTCTGGTTGTACCTGCAGTGGAGGAGGAGGACTGGCTGGACTGGGTGGTAGGACCTGACATGGCCGGCACACACTGACCGATCTATCTCAGACTGGCTCATGAGGGCAAAGAAAAAGCACTCTGTGATTCCATTCAGTCCCAGAAGGGGGATGTACGCACAGAAGAAGCGCATCAGCATGGGGCCTGAGCAGAGGGGAGGGGAAGGAAGGGGAGGGGAGGGGAAGGAGAGGAGGGGAAGAAAGGGGGGAGAGGAGAGGAGAGGAGAGGAGAGGAGAGGAGAGGAGAGGAGAGGAGAGGGGAGGAGAGGGGAGGAGAGGAGAGGAGAGGAAAGGGGAGGGGAGGGGAGGGGAGGAGAGGAGAGGGGAGGGGAGGGGAGGGGAGGAGAGGGGACGGGAGGGGAGGGGGCACTATGCTGTAGCCGGCTGACCTCAGGGGATCCCTGCTCACCCTCGCCGTCTGTCAGAAGCCCTCCGCCGTAGACGTGCAGTGCCAAGTGAGAGTAGGAGATGCCAAAGACAAGAATAACGGAAGATATTACAAGTACCAACTTCAGCAGCCTAGCCAGAGTTGTCATAGCAACTTGCAGGGAGCCTGTGGGCTGCTGCTCGGCTGGTTCTCCCCGGAGTAGAGTGAGGGCAAAGAAGACGTAAAAGCTCTCCTCAACTGGCTGGAAGATGAAGCGTGCAACCAGTGAGCTGAGGTTGTTCACCACGTCATACACACCTGCAGGGGGTGGGGGAGGAGTGAAGCAAGTCCCAGGCCCCACCCCCAACACTGCCTGCCTTGTTGTGTGAAAGACAAGATGCCAAATAGAGTCATCACATAGCGCTCTCCTGGGGAGAGGGGGAGGGGGAGGGGGGAATATGGCAGGTGTTAGTGGTAGTATGGGTGCTGCATTGTGCAAGGGCTAACCATCGGTCAAAATCTGCTTCAGGAAGGACTGCTTGAAGAAGCTCCATGCCAGCCCAACCTGCACTCGGCTGAAAGGGCTCTAAGATGGAAGGACGCAGCCTGCTCAGCCCAGACATGGGGGAGGAAGGGAGTTGCAGGTCCTCACCTGCTGTGACCGCCGTGGCAGGAGGCCTCGCAGGGAGCCCGTGGGGAGGTCCCTGGCTGCTGATCCACGGGACATGACACGCCAAAAGTAGACATAGTGCACGGACACATACACTGCAGAGGAGGCAATCTGCAGGGCAGGGGCAGTGGTTAAGGGTGAGGGCTGCGGTGGCAGGCAGTGGGTGCTGCAGTGCACCTGTCCTGCACAGAATATCAGTAAGCCCAGCTGTGGCCACGCTGCAATGCCCAGGAGCACCAGTAGCACCTTCAGGACCTGACCGGCACCCTTGGCCATCACCTGCGGGAAGTGGGCAAGAGTGAGACACATTCTGCCAGCCCACCCACACTCACTGCACGTGCGCACCCTCAGTGAGGTGTGCTGGTGTGCTTGGGCGAGGACCCAGAGCGGCTCTGCCAGCAGCTCCAGGAGGGCACAGAGTGCAAACACGCCCACAGCAGGTGGGTCCCACCCTACAGTGGGCTGGTCCAGCAGGGGGGAAAGCCAGAGCGAACACAGCAGCAGAGATGACAGCAGACATATTGGAACGCTGGAAGGGAGGAGAAGGGGAAGGGAGGAGAGGAGGGGAGGGGAGGAGAGGGGAGGGGAGGAGGAGGGAAGGGGAGGGTAGGAGGAGGAGGGGAGGAGGAGGGGGGGAGGGGAGGGGAGGGAGGGGAGGGGAGGGGAGGGGAGGGAAGGGGAGGGGAGAGGAGGGGAGGGGAGGGGAGGGAAGGGGAGGGGAGAGGAGGGGAGGGGAGGGGAGGGAAGGGGAGGGGAGAGGAGGGGAGGGGAGGGGAGGGAAGGGGAGGGGAGAGGAGGGGAGGGGAGGGGAGGGAAGGGGAGGGGAGAGGAGGGGAGGGGAGTAGGAGGCAGACACTGTGCGTCTATGTGGACGGTGGAGCGTCTAACCTGCACCAAGTGAGGTTGACTGTCTGCTGCCACGTGGAGTGCTCCCTCGTCTGGCTGAGGGCGGCCTTGCGCAGTGCTTCACTGGACACAAACAGTAGTGTGTCATACAGGAGGGTCAGTCTGCAGCAGTGGACAGGAGGGTGAGTGGGTGAGGGTGAGGATGCCTGTGGGGAGGGAGGGAGACGAGGCCACTCGGCTCCACTCGGTTGGTGGAAGGGCAGTCGTCACAAGATTCAAGCACAGGACTGAGTAAACTGCCGGTACCGATATACAGGCTGACTCTACTGACCACCACTCTCACCTCATTGACACACCCACCTCATTGACCACACCCACCTCATTGACACACCCACCTCATTGACCACACCCACCTCATTGACCACACCCACCTCATTGACCACACTCACCTCATATTGACCACTCCCAATAGTTCCCCTGTGATGTGTCTCAGGACAAAGGCATTCAACAGAAAGGAACTGAGACGCAGACTCACCTACACACACAAGGATGGACAGACACACAAAACTATTGCAACTACTAGCACTAAGGAGCCACCTCCACTTCCAGGGCCTCAACAGTCATATCACTGCATATACGGCACACAGGTGGTGCCTGGCCGGCCCTGCTGCCACTCCCACCACATGCACCACTCCAGCCCTGCTGCCACTCCCACCACATGCACCACTCCAGCCCTGCTGCCACTCCCACCACATGCACCACTCCAGCCCTGCTGCCACTCCCACCACATGCACCACTCCAACCCTGCTGCCACTCCCACCACATGCACCACTCCAGCCCTACTGCCACTCCCACCACATGCACCACTCCAACCCTGCTGCCACTCCCACCACATGTTCCACTCCAGCCCTACTGCCACTCCCACCACATGCACCACTCCAGCCCTACTGCCACTCCCACCACATGCACCACTCCAACCCTGCTGCCACTCCCACCACATGCACCACTCCAGCCCTACTGCCACTCCCACCACATGCACCACTCCAGCCCTACTGCCACTCCCACCACATGCACCACTCCAACCCTGCTGCCACTCCCACCACATGCACCACTCCAGCCCTACTGCCACTCCCACTACATGCACCACTCCAACCCTGCTGCCACTCCCACCACATGCACCACTCCAACCCTGCTGCCACTCCCACCACATGCACCACTACAACACAGCAGCTCACTGTGGTGGCGGCTTGGCTGCTAGAGGGCGCTAAAGCAGACTCATATAAAACTAAACTCTAACCCTGTCCTATACCCCAGCATATTCAATACTTGAATGCTGTGCAGTCCCGAATGGCTAGGGAGACTCGTGCTTAGGTTGCTCGGAAACACTACCCCTCAATGAAACTGATTTCTACAAACGTTTTAGCAAACGGAGGAGGTTTCCGAAACATTTGGAGAAATCATTTTCATTGTGGGCTAGTGTTTCCGAGCAACCTAAGCATCAAACAAAACACTAACCCTGTCCTATACCCCAGAATTAGGCAGAGTAATAATATGTTATATTAAGGAAGGGATGTCGCATAGCTGCACGCATCTCCTGCCCTACAACGGGGTCCAGCCGTACCTGCAATGCCATGTTGTATGTTGCCGCGCGTGCGGCAGAATCTAACTGCGTTTGCCCCTTGTCGGCCATTTTATCCCAAGTTACGCAACGTCTAAATTCCACGGGGAATGCCAAACATATTGCCTCTCGATCGCTCGAAGGATGGCGAAGGAGGAAGAGGACGAAAACATCTGGGAGGAGATCGTGCTCCTCAAGGTCACTTGTCCGCGCGTACTGTGCGTTCTTCCTAAGGTAGCGCAAGATTTTGTGGCGAGCAGCTTGTATGCGATTGGAGCAAGACCCGTCTTTGCCGAAGGTTTGTCGAAGCGATCATTCAAGCTAAGTTAGCCTTGCCTGTAGGCAGACTGAGCACTCTGTAAATGAGGTGTGAGCTGCCTAGCACTTCGTGTACCAGTCGTGTATACGTGTAGCTACGAGCTAGGCGGCTGTCACAGCCAACCGGATGTAATTTGCTGTGCAGACCGTATGTGCGCCGCCCCTCCTCTTCAGATCCGGACGACCTGGAGTCGGACCTGGAGGGCTGCGTGGCCGTGCTGTTGGACAGCGCTGCGGCCAAGGATCTCATTCGGTCGCTAATGACGGCACTGGAGCTGGCGCGCTGCGCGCCCGGAGTGGTACTTTGCACGAGCAAGGTGGCTGCGTCGGAAAAGAGGTGTGCGCTGGCTCAGAAGCTGGTGAACCTGTGCCGGCCGGCAGTGATCACCGGCCGAATTCCCGACCTCGTGGCCCTCTCCAAGGCCATCACTGGAGCGGGTAGGCACAGGCATGTGCATGTGCATGTTCACCTGCCCAGTGTGTACAGGAATGAATGAATCCCTGCATTGCTAGCTAATTGGCTGCCATTTGTACTTGAAGGTGTTCATGCGAGAATGGATAATGCCACTTTCTGTGTTCATGCAGGAATGGATAAGGAAATAGGGCAGTCAACACGAACCAAAGTCCCTCCCTCCCTAAAGCTAGCTGCCTCCTGCACCAGATCCCGCTCCAAGTCACCCCAAGGGGTAGGTACTGCATGCTGCTGAATGAGCACACACTACTTGGGAGCATGCGACCCAGTGCCCCTCCCACCCACCCTCACAGAGAGGCCTGAATAGGTCCCCGACACCCAAACTGGCAGCTTTTCAATACCGTGAAGGCACGAAGTTGGAGCAACCCTTGACGGAGTCACTGGTGTTGATACAGGGTCTAGCAGCTCGCTCCAGGTCTCTGGTGCACGTCCATGAGCTGAACCAGGTGACCAGTGGTGAGGTTGACGTGCAGGTGGGCAACCACACGGTGGGCATGGAGCAGCTAGTGAGCATTGCACAGGTGTCGGGAGGAGTCATTGCGGCTGTTGTGGGGGCAGTGAAGGATACAGGGGAGAACATTACACTGGGGCAGGCAGGCCACGCAGTGGCGCTGTTTGCTGTTGCAGTGGAGACCGTGGCTGCCTCCCAAGAGCCCGGCACACTGCGTACCCACCTCTTGGATGAGCTCTACAGACTAAATGAGCCCACTCTGCGTGAGAGGGCCAGGCTGGAGGAGACCTCCAAGTAGAACATGCAGGTTGTGTACATATCCCCCCACAGGACAGTAATTATGTCAAAACTATGCAAATCATTTAAGCCCAGATACATCCATCACACTTGTAACTTTTCATGATTAATGAGTGTGGCTTGCATGCAGTTGGAGTGGCCTACAGTAGCGGGGGCTACTTGTATATAGCAGGAGGTCCTAGAACAATTAACTGACAGCTTCTGTGTTGAGTCTACTTTTGAGATGTGAGTAGGCCAGCGATGCTGTCTGGGAGGACCTGTCCAGTGAGGATGTAGGTGAGGGCCAGCACCGTCAACAGGAGGGCCACAATGATAAGGACCACCTGCAAGAGACAACTGCACCACCCTGGGGGGGAAGAGCCATGAGACGGTGGACGGGAGCGGGAGGGAACGGGCTTTGCCTTCCTCTCCAGACCCTGCAAGAACAACAGACGCAACCTGTTGGGCTGTGCACTGCAGACATCATGCACGGTGCAAACCTGACTCACTGTCAAGGGCTGGTGCGCTCTTTGCCGAGAACCAGATTCCACTTTGGGAAGTCTCTGACTAGCATGCTGTCCTTCCCTGTGTTGAGAAGCACGCTGCCGTGGTGGCGTGGCAATGTACTGAGCCACCAAGGGTACACTGGCCTCCTTTCTGCCAGGCTCAGGGGTGTCTTCACCAATACTTGATTGGTCACTTCCACTGTCGTCTGATAGGTCACCAAAATCAACCTCCTCCTTTGAGCGAGTGCCTTTGGAAGATTTCGCATCCTGCAGCCAACACGTGCATTCTTCATAATCGACAGACGGCAGCGGTGTAGGTTGGACACACACACACACACACACGTAACCCACCTCTGCTCTGAAGTTGGCTAGTTTTCGCTCGTACACAGCACGTGTGGTTGCAACCACAGGTCCATCAAAGCCATAGTTCTTGAGCTCAGCTGCTAGCTCTTTGTCAGTCAGCTGTCTGATGTCCTGGAGGAACAGCTCCGCGTTGGCAGCCGCAGCCTTCTGTGCCAGCTGCAATGCAAGGGAATAGGGGGAAAGTCAGAGGTTCACGCATCATCAGTTTATCATAAAAGATATAACTCAAAAGGCCCGAGGTGATTCAGCTCTAGAAATTGCTTGTTCTCCCAAGGAGGATAGGGATCTGACTTCGAACCACCACCAAAAGCTTGCAACTGGCCCGAACCAGTTTCCATCCGCTAGCAAGCAGAGCGCAAACGCCATCATTCCCATCCAGAGCGTCGCACCACTGCGCCTCACCTTGCGACGACGGGCTGGGCTACGAGAGCCCTCCTCGTCCGAAGACAACTCCATCGCAGATCTCCCGACTTTCTGCTCTCGGAACAACCTCACTAGTTCATCTTTTGTAGCGTTATTGTGAAACTCTACTCCGCGTTTTTTCAGTTCTCTCTTGAGCTCCTCCTTGGTTCGGCTCTCAGGCCTTCTCCCTACCGCAGACATTTTGCGCGCCAAATTGAGCCATATTAATTCAGTACAAACAGTGCCTAACTAATGGTATAAAAATGCACCTGCAGTGTGTAATTATACGTGCGTGTGTGTGTAAGCCTGTTAGCTACGCGGCAGTGCGTTATTCCGCCGTCTGCAGCTCTGGTAGGAGAAGAGTGAGGTCGGCGGGGGACGACTTCTTGTACAAAAGTAGTGTGGGAGCAAGAACCGACTGATTGTCATTTGTCACAAACTGAATCAGCGCTCTTTCACACGGTCGCTCTGTTGCCCCCTGATCTCCACTCATCCTCTTCTTGGCGTCAACAGATATGCGCACACGCAGACCGCTCTTCGACTTCAGTGCTTCCTTGGGCACATCTACCTCTAGCGTTCGTTCTCCGGGGTGCATGGATTTCTTAGCGAACTCGTGGCACTTGTCCAAGTCGCAGATGGAACACAGTCGGACCTGGTACCGTTTCTTGCGACGGACTGCAGGACTGTCCTCCGCAAGCGCAGAAACATGTAGTCGTAAAACGGCCCTCTTCAGCGAGTCTGGAAGCTCAGGCTCGAAATGCAAGAGCCCGCATTGTGCTCCTGCCGGTGCGGGAGAGAGGGAGAGAGGCAGGAGAGATGTGCATGCATGCAGGAATATTTGCAGAGACAAAGGCACTGTCACTGTTGAGAGCCACTCACTGGGTCCCACGGCCTTGTTGGTGTAAAGGGTGACGCTGCAGCCGTCGGTCGCGTTCTGTCGTTCCTTGTAAAAAGCCCGCACGACCGGCGGGATGGGCGAACGGGGGGCTGCCACCGGCTCCACGGTCTGGTCCAGAAGGGGGACGGAGGCGGCGCCGATCACTGCCAAAGCGAGGGCCAGCAAACGTTGCTGCATTGTTGTGTGCATACACTGACTGCTAGCTAGCTAACCCCGCCTTTATACCAGCAAGTATTGTGAGAAAGGACGGACAAGCACACACACCGCGATTGTCTAGACCACTCAAGTAAACAACCCACGCAACGCTAAGTAAACATCACCAGGTACTTGTACTGTGGGAACACGCACTTAGGCAGTGTGCAATAACAAAAACAAATCATGTAGTTGGTTGCAATTTCTGCTCCTTGCAGAGTCCTGCCTGGTTGGTTGGGTGTAGCATGATGATCTGCACTGTGAGGTGTGCGAGCTACAGCACCCTTTCCAGTTGTTCTTGGCTGAGTTGCTGCGGCAGTCGCTGCATCCGGCTTGGGGGCCACACGACATGGACCACACGTCCCCAGATCAACCCTGTAGAGATCTGTGCAACAAGATGGTTGAGTACTGAACAACTAACCTATCGATGAGAAAATGGCTGAACGGTGAGGGTTCATCTTGTTCAATTCACCGCAATAATGCACTAGCCAAAGTTGTTCAACATTTGGACAGCTGACTGCTGTCTACATGTTTGGTTTGTTGAGGTTGATTTTGGCTAGTGAATTATGGTGAATTGAAAGAATTATCCTTATCCCAGCTTGCACTGGAACATGCAACATTGCATCATACTGGCATTGGAATTGGGACGCCTCTGCCGTCCCTGCAGGCTGAGCTGTGACTCACTGGTCCATATGCATTGCTGTCATGGCTGTGCCTGCTCTGGTCTCCCTCCACCCAGCAGTGGCCCCTGGGCACCTCCACCAGCACAGAGCTGTCCCTGGTGCTGTATGGAGGGGAGGGGTTTGGGGTTTGGGCCTTGAGTGGTTGGGCGGGATGACAGCACATCTGTGCTACAGTATCCCACACTCTGGTTACATAGCACACCCTATCCAGACACCATGAATATCATTGCTGACCCTCAAGGTCCCAAGTGTAAATCAACCCAGACAGACATGAAATCAATCTCTGGGTACTGGGCAGCTCACCAGATGACATCACCCTCCAGAGCCACCACTCTCTTGATGAGGCACTCTCTGGGCTCCTCTGGGGAACTGCAGGGGCCACCACAGATGATGAAGGACACACATCACACACGACAAACACACTACGTAATGGGTCAGGCCTGCAAGCCTGAGAAATATGATGTCCACATCATCTCCTGTCCCACAACTTGTAGTTTGCATAAGACAGCTTCAGCTTGTGGAAGCTAGCACAAAAAAGTGTTTGGTCATGACCAGCAGCTCTGGTCTTTACAGAAAGAATAGATATAATAAGTCTAGGCTGGCTACGCTGTCCAGGCTGTTCAGGCTGGCTAGGCTGTCCAGGCTGTCCAGGCTGGCTAGGCTGTCCAGGCTGTCCAGGCTGTCCAGGTTGTCCAGGCTGTCCAGGTTGTCCAGGCTGTCCAGGTTGTCCAGGCTGGCTAGGCTGTCCAGGCTGTCCAGGCTGTCTAGGCTGTCCAGGCTGTCCAGGCTGTCTAGGCTGTCTAGGCTGTCCAGGCTGTCTAGGCTGTCCAGGTTGTCTAGGCTGTCCAGGCTGTCTAGGCTGTCTAGGCTGTCCAGGCTGTCTAGGCTGTCCAGGCTGTCTAGGCTGTCCAGGCTGTCTAGGCTGTCCAGGCTGGCTTGCCCCAACCCAAGTCTACGTAGTCTGGTCTTGACCCAATACCTTGACCAAAGTCTACCCCACATTGCTTTCACAATAATTTACGTTGAATCAAACGAAAGAGATTGCACAAGTTGCGTGGTGCGGACTCCAGCAAACAAGGCACATATGTCTAATGGTGCAACTTTTGCTTCCCTTTGAATGCATCCAATCAGGGCAAAGGGTGCCGCACCAGCACTGAGACCGACAGCCGCCAGACTGCTGGCCCCTCTTGTGATGGCATCAGTAGCACCTGCAAACTGCCAGTTGGGCATTAGATATCATTTGTAGGTGTTTTGTACCAAGTTGAGTCCAGTGGTGCAATGAGCTACAATGTGACATTGGTGCCAGCAAGTCTGGGAACACAAGCAAAAACCGGCTTGTCTCACGCCAATCAACTTTTCATAAGTGTGTTTTCATTCCACTACTAAGGACAATGTGGGTCCATCACACTACAGACACACAACAGCACCAGTCAGCCATGCCATTGTAGAGACCCCTAAGGCTAACACAAACGCAGTGGCAGGTCTGGTCAGGTTGACCATATTGTCTTACACCCGTGGGGTACGGTGGTCATCACTTGTGTGCAACTTGAGACAGTCCGAGATGCAAACCAATTTGATAGTGTGCAAGCAATTTGGATCGTTGCATGGCACACAAGCCACTTACACACATGCAACAATGACTCCGGCATGGAGGTCTTGTCGGAGTGTCTTCCGCACCCACACCACGTCTCGGTGCAGGGAGCAGTCAGGGTTCAGTGTGGGCTGCAGGAGTACCAGGGGGGGGGGGGGGGGGGGACGGAATAGACATGCATGGCAAGTGCTGTAAGTGCACTGCACGCATGCTTCGCAACACATTCGCGCATCCTCCTGCACCAGAAGGCTATGCGCACTCTTAAAGCCACCCCGCTGTATGACCCAGCAGCCAGTAGGGACATCATCGCACGTACCAAGATGTCCAGTCAGTGGGACCGGACGGCGCTTACTTGCATGGAGAACCCGTCGACGACAGCTGGTGTGCCCACAGCGTCTCTCGCACAGACCGCCACAGGCAGGCCCAGGACCACCGCTTGCACAATGGCACGCAGGAAGCTGACAGCCCCTTGCATTATGGCCAGCCGTAGATCACGCCATTTTTAATTGCGCAAGAGGGTTCATTCGCAAGCGCAAGATGGCCTTACTCAGAGGTGGAATCGCGCACTCCAGACGAGTCCTGGTGGGTTAATTCGCGACTGAACTGCTCCCATGTGCGCACTAGCACTGGGTGCGGGATTTAATCTTGTTTGACGAGTGTTCTGAGCCAATGAAAGGTTGACTGGAGGCAGCAGCTGCCAGGCATCCTTGCCGCTCGGAAGCAGCCGCCACTTCCACCACACCGCACAGTTCGCATTACGTCCCGTGTCCGAAACGAACTGTATTTACTGCTTTAGTTGATGACAGAGCTCTCTGGCATTTCTCCCTAGGGTGTGGGCTCCTGCCGTTACTTGCGCGTGAACAACAGCGCTGTTCTACAAAAGGTGAGCTAAATGCTTCCAGGCCACCACACGTGCATGCTCTGTATGTGTGTGTATGTGTGTGTGTGTGCGTGTGTGTATGTGCATGTGTGTATGTGCGTGTATGTGTGTGTGTGTACGTGTGTATGTGCATGTGTATGTGCATGTGTGTATGTGCGTGTATGTGTGTGTGTGTACGTGTGTGTGTGTGTGCGTCTGTGTATGTGCGTGTATGTGTGTGTATGTGCATGTGTGTGTGCGCGTGTGTGTGTGCGTGTGTATGTACATGTGTATGTGCGTGTGTATGTATGTGTGTATAGGTAACTGTTCGCGATGCCATCAATTCCGCGTTGGCTGAGGAATTGGAAAGGGACCCAAAGGTGTTCATAATTGGGGAAGAAGTGGCCGAATATGATGGAGCATACAAGGTACTTTGTGCACACCGTGCACTGCGTACACATTGTGTGTGTCTTGGTTCGTATAGATAGTGACAGGTGTAGTGTGTGCATGTGCACGGTGTACTCAGCCATCTCTGGCACTTGTCCAGGTCACCAAGGGTCTGCACAAACAGTTTAAGGAGCGACTTGTGGACACGCCTATTACTGAGATGGGATTTGCTGGCCTAGCGGTTGGTTCTGCAATGGTGAGCTGTTTCAACTCATTTGGCTGCGTATGCTGCACCCACCACTGTTTGTTGTGCCACCTCATGATTCCTTATTGCTTGCAGGCTGGCCTGCGCCCGGTGTGCGAATTCATGACCTTCAACTTCTCCATGCAAGCCATTGATCAGGTGATCAACTCAGCGGCCAAGACGTACTACATGTCTGCAGGCGAGGTCAAGGTGCCCATCACCTTCAGAGGTCCCAATGGTGCTTCCAAGGGAGTTGCTGCCCAGCACTCCCAAGACTTCACTTCCTGGTACGCATCCTGCCCTGGACTCAAGGTACGTTTAGTGGGTGTACAGACCAGACCAGACCAGTGTCATGGTAGGAGGCTGACCATTAGGGCGGTCAACTTTAGGTTTGAACAATTGTTTATTTGTTCAAACCTTGTGTATGTTTTCCTGCACACTGTTTGCAAGTTGTACTACAGACTTTGGTTGCCTGTGGTGTTGGTTTACATGCCTGAGCCATCACAGCAATGTATACAATATAGTGATACCTGCACCCTAACCCTAACCCAAGAGTCTTCCGGTACTTCTCATGATAGCGATTATGTATGTACATGTTGTCTTGCTTCCTCAGGTGGCATCTCCCTGGTCTGCTGAGGACTGCCGGGGACTGTTGAAGTGTGCCATTCGTGATGACAATCCTTGTGTAGTGCTGGAAAATGAAATTACGTATAACGATGCATTTGAGCTCACCGCTGAAGCATCTGGTACAGATTTCCAGATTCCTTTTGGGCAGGCCAAAGTGGAGAAGACAGGTGTGTGACACACAATGTCGTGGCTTGACTTACCCTCAACACATACGTACGTATATATGTCCTTGTGCGCACAGGCAATGATGTCACTGTAGTTGCACACTCCCGGCCTGTGGGGATTGCTTTGGCTGCGGCTGAGGTCCTCCAAGGGCAGGGAGTGAGTGTGGAAGTGATCAATCTCCGTTCCATTCGGCCCTTGGACATGGATACTGTGATAGCATCTGTTGCTAAGACACATCATCTGGTCACAGTGGAGCAGGGCTGGCCCCAGTTTGGAGTGGGATCTGAAATATGTGCCAGAATCATGGAAAGTGTGTTTAGTTATGACAGTCACATCCGGTATGAATTGTCAAATCATGAGGTGTTGTGTTGTATTATGTTGCAGGCGTAGCTTTCTGGCACCTGGATGCCCCTGTGATGAGAGTAACGGGAGCAGATGTCCCGATGCCTTATGCAGAAAACTTGGAGCTGGATGCCATACCGCAAAAGGAAAATATTATTAATGTTGTAAACAAGCTCCTTAAGCGTCAGTAGCTGGCAGTGTGGTGTACATAGTAGGTGAATGTGGTGGCACACAAACTAAAGTAGCACCTGTGAACCGCACACCTATCTTGCTAGATGTTTTGTTAATGGGCCAGTTGTAAATACATGGTATGCCCCTATGAGCATCAATGCCAGTTTGAGGTTTTGTGGGTCCATTGATGACTAGCCTGGGCAGGTTGGTATAGCCAAGTAGAAGTTAGCATGGTATTCCAAGGTGTCTTAGTTCAAGTTTTATGGTGTTTATGATGTTTTGCAAGCAAGTTAGAAGTTAATTTGAATAAGCCAATTTGATGTTTGTGTGCATGGTCAATTTGAGGTTTGCCTGAACCGCTTCAGAACTCGGTGGCCTATCATTTTGTTAAATTCTTGTACAGTAAAGGTCATAGGAAAGTGCTGGACACTGAAAACAGTCAACAAATAGTTAACGATTATTAATGAGGAGGAGGTGGGTGTGTAGGCTGTGGAGGGTGAGGAGTGAATGGAGGGTCGACTGTAAGGGTGTGAGGAGGATGTGTAGAAGGAGGGAGAGCAGCAACTCACGGGTTGGGTGGATTGATGTACTGGATGGCAACACGTCCCTCGATGGAGCCCAGGGCGTACCCTGTTGGCTGGTTGCGTTCTTCATCCCTGAAGATGGTCAAGCAGCGGTACCGGTACTTGAGCTGCATCTCGTCCTTCCTCGCCATCTGCGGCTGGGGATCTAGGTTCATGCAGATGATGCTACGGTCAGCAGTGCCTGCCACACCAAGGAGAAAATCCTGCAATCAGTGAGAAGAGGGACCATTGCATGCATAGTGACAGTGCCACAAACAGTATGATGACATCATAGACAACACCTGTGTGCATGGGCCATGTGAAGCTCCGCCCACTCACCACATCCACACAGTACAGGCGCTCTGGCAGGTCTGGCGTCATGACAGGGTTGGGCTGGCGAGTGTCCCAGAACTGACCAATTAAATGACAGCAAGAAAGCATGTGACACTAAGCCCTGCAGACCCCTCCCCCACATGTTGAGCAGTGGTGCCTCACCTTCAGCCTCCTGTCCCACCCCCCAGTCATCAGGCACTGGTAGTTTCTAGCCTGGACCCAGTGGGTCACAGAGGGATGGAGGGAAAGAGGTAAGGAGGAGGGAGACAAGGAGGGTGGAGGGAGGGAGGAAAGAAAGCTGGCGATCGTCACAAACATGCCCTGGCCACCAATCCCTTCGCATCACTCACCCACCATGCCCACCACATTCCCCACCCACCAGTCTCTTCATACACCCACAACGCCCATCACATGCCCGACCCACCTGGGCCATGCACCACCTACATACCTACACACTCACCTCACCCCAGCTGCAAGTCGTCTGCTGAACGTGGCCCCTCCCCCCTCCCAGGCAGCCCTACAAACCACTCCTGACATCACAACGATCCGCCTTGAGGTCAAATGTGCAGCCATCACTCTGGTCCTGCACAAACTAGTGTATGGACCACGCAGTAGCTTCCTCTGCTATCAGGGTTGCTATGCTGCTTGCTGTCTTCAGAGCTGGCTGTACGTGAGTGCACCGTATGGCGAGGGACAGCAGGGAACAGTCTTCATCTATTCAGGGCAGAATGGTAGTCTGATTCTCAGACCATTGTTGGCAGTGCTCTTAACCTGGAAGAATCCTTGCTGGATGGCCTGACTTCCTTTGGAGCCTTTATTAAGGGGAATGCAGACATTGATGGCAACTGTCATGACCACCCCCCACTTGCCACCCCACCACACCCTGTGTACTTATTATATGAATTCCTCCTTCTTGCAGGTAAATAACATGACTCTATATAATATTATACATTATATAGTAGCCAGTGCACGATCCTCCTCCTCTTTTCTGCAGCAGGTGTCTGAGCTTCCATAGTGTCTACACTGGTTTGTATGATAAGAATAACTGACATGCTGTTGGAATGCAGCTATAAAATATTCATTCCTCTATCCACGTGTTCTCTTTGGGTTAGGGCTCTCTTTGTAGCTGTTTTAAAGAAAGGTTGTGTGTTTCATGTGTTTTCTCATACAACACATCATGTCACTGCCCCCCCCCCCTCCCCTCCCCTGTAAACCATACATAGGTGCAGAAAGTTGTCTCTGGCATGCACATAGCGTGCTGTGTCTGCATTGAGTTGTTCCACATCACTACATCACCTGTGTGCAGACACAGGAGGTAGCTGTCGCTAAACACTTATATCTTTGCCCATGCCCATTCCTCTGAACTGCTCTATGGTAGCCTGGAGATGCATGGGTGGCCTCCTCCCACCTCCTCTTGCTCAGCAGCTGGGCCTGGTTGCACTTCTGCATCACACAACACAGGAGGGCGGCCACCACACATCGGTGCATCTGAGGAGTGGGCTCACATGCACACACACTGCTGCCCACACCTTCAGCATGCTGCAGGCCTGCACAACCCTGTCCCTCTT
>CATKZD010000013.1:0-10000 GCA_949841015.1 Aplysina aerophoba
TCTGGGCCTCTCACTGGTTGTTGAACATCATTACGGAAAAACCAAAAACGAAATTCGGGCCCCTAGTCGTTTTTCGATCCACGGACCCGCGAGCACTCTTCGTATGAAGAGTGCTCACGCAATCCGAATTTGAATAGATAATGACGAACTATGACGAACTATGACGCTCATTTATCACGTGCCGCGTGATCGAGTGCAGACTGCAAATCGCAATCGGACAAGTAACCTCGCAACCACTGTAACTAACCCTGCAGGGTGATAACTAACCCCGCAGGGTGATAGCTAACGCTGCAGGGTGATAACCTACACCCCAGGTTGTTAACTAACCCTCAGTACGTGCTATCCCAGGTTTACCCATGGTTGCTTGCTTTGATGTATGGCTTCATCAGGCAACAAAATATAATATTATCATTTTATGACGTATCTGCAAGACACATTGTTCACTCTCAGTTTTTGAGGAACAGAGTAAAGCACTTAGTTGGATTCCTCCACACTACTAATGATTGTGAAAAGGGATAGGCAGCCACAACAGGGTCCTGGTCTGCAAATTGAAACTCCCTCTCCAAGACTGATGTAAGGGCACTTTGATCAAAACGGTGGCAGCCAATGTATTCAACTTGCTCAATATTCTTAATCTGGTTACTTTGTTGGCGATACTTGTCCATGTCACATCCATAAGGCGAAGCTCCACTAGGGGCAATACACTCCTCATGGAGTGCACAGTCCACTAAGGCAGACAGTATCCGTTTGTGTAGAAAAGAGCAGTTTCGGTACATCTGAAGGCCTCCTTCTTTTTGGAAGCGCTTTGACACCTGCTTACGAGTAACCCCGAGGTACTTGTAGGTTTCCTCCCTGGTAAATGCGCCATCATACATTCCATTGCCGTTAACCTTGATCGGGAAGTTCTGCACACTTGGAATAAGAATATCCAAAAGTGGGCGTCTCAGACGGATGCTTGCATCCATGTAGAAAACAACTTCATACTCGGATAACATCATCTGCATTGACAATGACTTCCATGCAAAAACCTCCAGTCTCCTCACATGGGGTGGGAAGGAGTCAAAGGGGAATTTACGAACTTCAACATTACGCAGACGCTGTAGCTGTTCTGCTTGTTCAGCGCTCATGCCAAGGTCCATCATAATGATCTTCATATCTGGCATAATGTTCTGTACGGATGCAATGGCATCCAGCGATTCCAGCCAATGGTTTGAAGAGGTGGCAGTGAGGACTATTGCCTTGCATGCCATGAGGTCCGTACAAGTGCAACCTTCTACACGGGATTCATTTCTGATGGAAGAAGCATTGATCTCTCCACATAGTTCAGGTAAGGTTCGCTTTTCAGCTTCCTGGCAACAGTGCTCCTTGTTTCGGTAGGGTATGGGATTCAGCAGTTCCAAGTCACACTCAACGCTGACCTTGTCAGGAACCTGAAGAACAGAGCAACCAGGGAGGTTAAGAGTAAACTCATGCAGTAACAGCTGTGTACTGTTGAGAAAACCTTTACCTTTGGCACATGAAACAGATACCTGATACTAACTTACAAAACCAGAGATGACACACGTGCCAGCTGCAGCATATCTATGTATATACCTCCATGCATATATATATATATGTCTTCCCCAGAATGTGTGTACATTCATCTGAGTACTGTATATATATCTCAAACAATATAGTCAGTTTCCATTAAGTAAGGGTTGTATCTCAATGAAGACTGGCTTGACAATGAAAATAGGACCGAGCTCATAAAAATTTAATATATAAATATAAAGTCCCAAACGTTTACCCCTCTAACCAGCCTCACTTTGTCAACAGAAGTGCGCCTTATCAGCGTGAGTTCCACGGCGGGGTTAACTGGTTTGGGAGTTGTGTGGGCCTCCGTAGCCTCCGTAGCCTCCGTAGCCTCCGTGGCCTCTGTAGCCTCCGTAGCCTCTGTAGCCTCCGTAGCCTCCGTGGCCTCTGTAGCCTCCGTGGCCTCTGTAGCCTCCGTGGCCTCTGTAGCCTCCGTGGCCTCTGTGGCCTCCGTGGCCTCCGTGGCCTCTGTAGCCTCCGTAGCCTCCGTGGCCTCCGTAGCCTCCGTGGCCTCCGTAGCCTCCGTGGCCTCTGTAGCCTCCGTGGCCTCTGTAGCCTCCGTGGCCTCTGTAGCCTCCGTGGCCTCCGTGTCAGTCTGCACCTGCGCGCTGGTTGACAAGTCCTGTAGCTCCACCTCCGCTTCAACGCTCCGCACCTCCTCCGTAGGCCGTTCGCTGTCAGCGTGACTCCTGTGGTTCGTGATCTCAACCTTACGGTGTAAGCTAGCTCGTAGCTCAAGCAGAAGCATTATTACTGCAACTATATAGAGAGCGGCTAGTGGCTTCGAGAGCCTCATTGCAGAGGACAAACACCTGGAACTGTACAAAGTGATCTCGTGAACCAGCCGTATTATGACTCGCAGCCCTGTGAAAACTTAGGCGACACCTAGTCTCGCGTAGCCAGACCGCTACCTCCCTAGTCTGGCTAGCTAGACCGTCCCATCTAATCGCCGGGGGGGTAAGTGGGACGGTCTAGCTAGCCAGACTGCGGCAGCCCCTATATTGTTTTCATTTTGCGATTTTGTTGTATGGCTTCATGTTACGGTAAGATATAGATATATATAATACGTGAAGCTACGGTTGTATTGTTACACTGAAATGTATATGGAAAGTACAGGCGAAGTATTGCGGGAGAAACATTTATATAGGCGGCCATTTTCTTAGCGTTCGTGAAGGGGAGACGGCACGGAAAAGACTTCGAAAGTCGCCCAGGTCGCCGTTGGTTGTGTTCTTGCCTACGGAATTGTGTTCTACGGCATAAAACCTCAATGTTACGCGAATTACTGCCTTCGGCGAAGGACAAGAGCGACGCTGAACTCGGTGAGCGCACAATATTGTTGTCATCGTCTTCGCTGTGACTTCTAGACTAGTGGTCTTCACCACGCTGCCGAGGATGATTGACAGGAGCAACGACAAGCTTTGCGAAGACCACGAATCGTCTACGCTAAGGTTATCCGACTGTCTCTAGTGCAGGAATACGTGGCACACACTGGAATCGTCTTCAGCACTGGCGCGCTGTGTTGCACTCGAACGAATGCCTTCTACCAGGTCAAAAACATGATACGGCGCATTTATGCTTCTGTGACCCATGTGTTTTTCTCGTGTGTGTTTGCACTGCCTGTTGGTGAAGCTATTAAACTTTGTTAAGGTTCAAACAAATTAAACATGTTTTAATTGTGCACAGTGTGCCAATCCTGTGCAAACCTGCATGTGTGAATGCTGGTACTCTGTGCTTGTATATTATTCAATATTATTCAAGTGCACCATGTGCAAGCACACTAGGACATGCTGTCCCATGCAGCACTATACAGGGGTAAATAAATAAACTGAGGGAACTGTCAGAGTGACGTATACTAAGTAACATCATTAAGAGAGGGATAATCAGAAGAAAATCTGTTAATGAGAACTACGGGCACAGTCAGGGACATCAGGCCTGGGAACTCTGCAGAAATCTGCAGTGCCACAGCTTCTCTACCGCCTTCCCTACTCTCTCACTGCCACAAGCTTGGTCTAAGATTAGGGCCACCTTCCTGTCATCGGTCGTACAGGACTCTCCTGCCAGATCCTCCATACACGCTGTCACCACTTCCCTCTCTTGTGCCCACCCCTCACACCTTAGCAGAAAATGTTCCACATCTTCCACCTCCTCCAGTCCACCCTGCCTACAGAGCCTCTCCTCCCTCTTTAAGCCACTCCATCTACCGGTCTCAATCCTCAGGGCTGCAGTCCCTCCCCTCAGCTTTGCCAAAATCCTCCTCCGCCTCTTACAGTTGACGTCCACACATCTTCTCTTACCGTCAATTGCCAGCAGACCACGCATTACCTCCAACTTCGATCGTTCCCGTGCTTCGGCCTCCCACTCCTTCTTCACCTCTCTCCGTGCAGTGTCTCTCAGTATATATATTTAATTGCATGCACTAATAAACTTTCATTACGTGGCCCTGGTGCACAACTATCCTAATCAGCAATTGAGAGCTAGAGCAAGTAGTTCGAGTTGGGGCGGGAGCCCCACGAGTTTTTTAACTCGAAATACTTGTTTTCATTTTGCGATTTTGTTGTATGGCTTCATGTTACGGTAAGATATATATATATATAATACGTGAACCTACGGTGGTGTTGTTACACTACAATTTATATAGTGAGTACAGGCGAAGTATTGCGGGGAAAACATTTATATAGGCGGCCATTTTCTTAGCGTTCGTGAAGGAAGAACGGCACGGACAGGACTTCGAAAGTCGCCCAGGTCGCCGTTGGTTGTGTTCTTGTCTACGGAATTGTGTTCTACGACGTACAAACTCGAGGTTACGCGAATTACTGCCTTAGGCGAAGGACAAGAGCGACGCTGAACACGGTGAGCGCACAATATTGTTTTCATCGTCTTCGCTGTGACTTGTAGACTAGTGGTCTTCACGACGCTGCCGAGGATGATTGACAGGAGCAACGACAAGCTTTGCGAAGACCGTGAATCGTCTACGCTAAGGTTATCCGGCTGTCTCTAGGGCAGAAATACGTGGCACACACTGGAATCGTCTTCAGCACTGGCGCGCTGAACGAATGGCCTTCTGACAGGACAAAAACATGGTACTGCGCATTTATGCTTCTGTGACCCGTGTGTTTTTCTCGTGTGTGTTTGCACTTTCTGTTGGTGAAGCTATTAAACTTTGTTAACGTTCAAACAAACATGTTTTAATTGTGCACAGTATGCTAATTCTGTGCAAACCTGCATGTGTGAATGCTGGTACTGTGTGCTTGTATATATGTTTGATTGCATGCACTAATAAACTGACATAACGTGGTCCTGGTCCACAACTACCCTAACCAGCAATTGAGAGCTAGAGCAAGTAGTTCGAGTTGGGGCGGCAGCCCCACGAGTTTTTAAACTCGAAATACTTGTTATATGCTGACGTCATCGATCGGGGAGGTAGCGGTCTGGTATATAGTCTCGGTCCCAGCCCACCACTTCCGCTAACAAAATGGCCGCGGCCATTTTGTTAGCGGAAGTGGTGGGCTGGGAACGAGACTAGCGGTCTGGCTACGCGAGACTAGGCGACACCTACCTGAGTGCGACCAATTAAAACTTTCACGCTACCAGCAGAGGTAGAGAGTAGTTTGGCTAGCTAGACTAAGCTATAATTATATAGAGGAGACCGAGATCGGAAACGCGATCAGTGATCTGCAATGAACCTATATAAATTCCTGGCGGTAACTAGTCTCGTGCACCAGACCCACACTCCCTCAATGGGGTCTGGTACAATGGCTACGGTACATACTTTCCTTATTGTTACTTCAGGCCGCGTACATGTGTGCCTATGCTGTATTGGCTGGATGGTGACTTATACACTGTACCCAGTGAGGGGCATTAGTGATAAATGCAATGCAATCACTGGATATATAATCACTGGATATGACACCAATCTGACCAGCTAGCTAGGTCAATAAAATTGATCCATGGCCAGGGGGACACAAATTCCTATTTGCAACAACCAGTGTGAACGCCTCCCCAGTCATCCGATATCCAGAAATTACTGCCATTTCCATTCCTATGCTGTATTGTTTATAATGATATTGTGGGTCAGGACAATGGAACATTTTGCTCACCCCTGTGACATTTTCATCCAGAATGTGAGACAGCCAAGCCCTAACCCTAACCCTAACTCAACTAGAAACAACAAAATCGTAGGCCATTTGCTAGCGCTGTCAGCATGAGCACTTCTGTGGACCGTGATAGGCCGTAACTCAGCCTTGCCGTACAAGCTAGCTTGTAACGTAATTGTACCGGTGTGCTGGATCGTGGCACCTACTGGCTCGCTAGTGACGCATGCAGTGCATGTATAGTAATTATAAATTGCCACCTTGTGCATATATACATGATTTATATCGTCCTTGACTGCTAGGTACGACATGACCCGTTTCCATATAAAATGTGTACCATATATGAGTCCAAACGTCGCATTTCTCTAAACGTGCGAGCAATTGATCATGAGCTGAGACCTTTACTGTTGGACACTAGTAGAGCTGTTTTCTGTTGTATACTCCATTGTTCTGACATTGACAGATTACTGTACTGAAACTTATGCATTATATTTATGACAAATGCCACGCCTTTCAGTGATACTGAATGTCGAAAGGAGTGAGTGTGAATGACATGACATTGAGCATGGTATGCATGCATGTGAAATGTGGCATAAAATGAAATAAGTATACTTATGTGAAACATGTAGTGACATATTGGTACAATACTTTACTAACAAATTGCGATAGCTATATCAATCAATCAATCAATCAATTCATTATTTGAGTGCACCGTACCCTTAGGTACTAGGACACCACATGGTCCTATGTAGCACTTCACACATATTACAAGAAAAGATACAGCTGGGATGTAGTGACAGTGGTACTGTGACAGAAGAACCACCCCAATTGCCAACTGCCACAACAGAGGACATGCTTACTGTCCCAGTCGAGCAAGTCACGAGCCAAAGGTCTGGAAACAGAAAAGCTGCAGATCCATTGAAGAGGAAGCGAAAATCCTCTGACAGGAGACAGCCAAGAATATCTCGCACCACAAGCACTGAAGAGGAGTGTACAGAACACAAACGAGCAAAGCTGGCGATGGAGACCAAAGAGGAATCACCTGTGCTTCCTCAGACAAAAGAGCATAGTGAACGCTCACTATCTTCTGTAGCCAGTGACAGTGGAGAGGGAGAGGAGAGCACAGAGGAGGCCAGTGATGCAGACCACATCCCCTTCCTTGATCTCAAGGAGGAGCCGTATGAAGGGGAGGGGTTCAGCCATTGGGATGTTGCGTGGGCCAAGTGCCCAGGCTATCCTCGCTACACTGCTTTGGTGAGTGAAACACTCACTAATTTTGTCAGTGAAGCTATTGGGTATGCTGGAGTTGATAATAGTATGATTGCTCTGGATGATCAGGCACCGACTAGTTTCTTCTTCCCTTAATGCAACATGGTGTCGTGAACTATCCCATGCACCTGGAAGGAGAGAGAGGTACTGTGTATAAATTTATGTACACTATGCGGTGTGACGATCGCACCAATCATCGCTCACTCCAACGGTGCGATCGGTCACAGCGGTTACTTGGTGCGAAGGTCACACTAAATTGCCATTTTTACAGTTGCGCAATCATGCGCGGACATTTTACTGTGTTGTGAGAATGCGTATCCTAGGTAACAAGTCAGCCATTTTGGTTGAGTCAAGCGTCCGTACGGTGAACATGACGGGAAATTGCTCTTTTTATCAAGTATCAGGCGGTTCTGGAAGCATTTTAAGTACACTGTATTAGCAGCAGGAGGAGGGAGAGGAGGAGAGTCAACTCGTCTGAAGGAGCACTTGGAGGCTGAAGAATCTGAGCTGTATGAGGTCAAGGGTGTCCTTCAAGCTAAGGTAGGCTGTGTGTCCATGTGTGTCCGTGACACTCTGTGTAATTCCTGTCTGTGTGTGTGTGTGTGTGTGTGTGTGTGTGTGTGTGTGTGTGTGTGTGTGTGTCCATGCTCCTCAGCAGATGATCGAACTGGTGTCTGAGCTCTACAGCGGACTATCAGCAGTCGTATCAACCAAGTCATGGACCACTGCCCCCATCCACCTGCAGCTTGGAGTTTACCAGGGTGACCCTCTGTCTGTCGCTATTTTCAACACAGTGATGAACACCTTGGTCGACTCCATCACACAGCACTCCTCCTACCTTGGCTACAAGCTCAACTCTGTTTCCAGTGCCATCAACCTTCTGCAATATGCCGACGATACCACCCTCATAGGTGATGGACCTGCCTCATGTCAGTGCCTCCTTGATCTCACCGACTCCTGGTTATCTTGGTCTGGAGTGCGTGCCAATGTTCCTAAGTGTGTCAGTGTTGCCATCAGAGCCTCCTCAGGAAAGGCGTACAACCCCAACCTCAAGCTGGGCAACGAATGCATTCCCTACCTTGGTGACACCACATTCCACTTCCTCGGAGCACCAGTGGCCATTCACGCAACCTCAGTCCAGACCAGGGAGCACCTCATAGGTAAGCTGTCTACCATGCTGCAGAAGGTCGATGCAGTGCCCATCACTCGCCAGCAGAAGCTGAAACTGTTCAAAGTTGCCATCTGTCCTCGACTAACATGGGACCTCGCCACCTCAGACCTTCCCATCTCATGGTTGCAAAACCACCTCCAGCCAGCTGCCACCAGATTTCTCAAGAGATGGAGTGGACTGGCCAGGTCGGCTGACCCGAATCGGCTCTTTCTGCCCAAGGCCAATGGTGGTCTAGAACTACCCCATCTGGTCACTATGTACAAAAAGATCCACGCTGCCAAGGCTGGATCGCACATGTACTCTGGTGACTCTGCTGTCCGGGCTATTGCCACTCAGAACACCCTCCACGAGTCGCAACTTCAGCGCGTCCTGTTTCGACCTCACCAGGAGGTGGTAGGGGTGATGAAGGAGGATCCCAGTGCACCCAAGAAGCGTGTGATTGCCCGAGTCAAGGCAACAATCCACTCAGAGGATACTGCTGCCAGACTTGCCCACACCACCAACTTGCCAGTACAAGGGCTGACGGTGCGGGAGTTTGAGGGACGAGCAGCCCTGAACTGGACAACAGCCATCTCAACCCTCCCGGAGTGGTGCTTTAAGTTTGCCCTGAACTCAGTGACGGACACTCTTCCCCACAACTCCAATCTCTGCAGATGGAAGAAGTTGCCCTCCCCGCAGTGTCAGCTCTGCGGAGGGTACCAGTCCTTGGCCCACGTCCTGAACTCCTGCCCGAAGGCCCTTGACCTGCGACGCTATACCACCAGGCACAACAGCGTGTTGAAGACCATTGTCTACTTCATCAGAAGCCACCTGCCTGATGGAATGCGGGTCACTGCTGACCTGCCAGAGGAGGAATACAACTTTCCCCAAGACGTTGCCAGCACTGACCTGCGACCTGACATCGTCATCTGGGACAGTCAGGTCATCCACATCATTGAACTGACGGTCCCTTTTGAGACCAACGCTGTCGATGCAGCCGAGCGGAAGACCCTTCACTACCAGGATCTTCGTGAGTCCTGTGCCCTCCGTCGCCGTTCTTCCATCATCACACTGGAGGTGGGCTCAAGAGGCTTCCTCTATGCAGAAGGCTTTCAGAAGCTGTACAGCTTGCTTTGCACCAAGAGCAAGAGCAGACAGAAGTTTGAAGTCGAAGTGATCAGGGAAGTCATCGCATCTTCCTATGGCATTTGGTGCAAACGTAACTGGTGTGCCTAGTGCTTGTTGTTTGTCCTTAAAGATTGACTTTTGCATGCTTTTCTTTTTTATCATATGTATATATCTAATGCGTTACGTACCAGGTCACCTAACCATACTGTGCATGTTCATCGGCAGAACATCTTGGCAGTGTTAGGTTCACCTTCATGTCACTGGTATCTTCTTTTTTTTTTTTTTTCCCTTTTTTTCAATTAGCCCTGTATGCACGCTTTCAGCCAGTCTCCTGTACTGGTCTTTCTTATAATAATGACTGGTGACATGTGAAAAAAAAAAGTGTGTGTGCGTGTGTGTGTGTGTGTGTGTGTGTGTGTGTGTGTGTGTGTGTGTGTGTGTGTGTGTGTGTGTGTGTGTGTGTGTGCCATTGAAGCCAGTCAGGTCCTGCCAAGGATGGTCCCTGCTTGTTGTGTGTGTGTTCTACCTGGCGCGCCCTGACAGCAATTTTTTACGGCCAAGGTGCCCAGCAGCCACTCGCCCCAGGGCTGTCTGGCGTGGGCCTGGCCAGCCCACCCATTTGACAGTCAGTTGGCCTCAGAAACAGGACCCAGGCAATAGCCTAGGTCCTGCCCAACGCCCTTTTAGGGCAAGGAGACAAGAAGAAGAAGAAGTGTGTGTGTGTGTGTGCCATTGAAGCCAGTCAGGTCCTGCCAAGGATGGTCCCTGCTTGTTGTGTGTGTGTTTCTTG
>CATKZD010000013.1:15000-47500 GCA_949841015.1 Aplysina aerophoba
CTCCTCCTAGTAGCTACAGGGGCTACCACAACAACTTGTACTGTGCCATTAGCAGGTACAAGGGGGTGAGTACCTCACAAGTCAGACGACCCCTCCTCTTGTTTGCCAATGACAACTGCTGCATACCTGTATCACTGGGGTCTACTGTCCTAGCATCAGGTAGTGCCCTAACACCTGGTTCTGTACAGCCTGTTTAGTATCCTAAGTGAGCATTAGTATGCAGAGTGTCTCTCTTGTCTCGTTGCATGCACAGGTAGTGTGTGTGTGTGTGCATGTGTACGTGTGCGTACATGTGTTTGTGTGTGTGTACGCGCGTGATGTGTGTGTGTGTGTGTGTGATGTGTGTGTGTGACATGTACATGACATGTGTGACACGTGTGATGTGTAGGGAGGACAGTAGTGACAAGCGCACCTAGCCAGCAATTAGTTTAACAAATGTGTGGCAGTTGTAACTATGTGTGGGTGAAGTAGATGATTCCCCATCCGACTTGGCATGACTGATCAGCAGTTGCACCTGGCGACACACATCAATTCAGGGTACAGGGCCTGGGTACAAGGAGTTGAGAAGTGGCTTGACTGATAATGTGCAGTTGTACAAGGAGTTGCACCTGGCGACACACATCAATTCCTTCTCACAAACACAGGGACTGATGCTGAGTCTTCAGTGCAGCAATATGTGACAATGTCTCCATGGAAACACAACAGTAGCAACAGAGCCTGCAAATGGGCAATCCAACATACGTACTAAAGCAACAGAATCCTCCAACCACATACATGCATGCATGCATGCACACACAAACACACACACATGCAAGCACATGCAGACCCCTGCTTACAGAGCCACACGCTCCAACCTTGCACCGTGAGTAACAAGTGGCCACTTGCTACTCACACAATCACTATAGTGCCTGACACACCTTCCAGTCACCTAGAAACCACAGGCCACGCCCACACCCACCCTAGAATCAGCTATCAGCCTGGCCATGTGCACAGAGGCTTTGTATCAAAGCCACCAGTGACAGCAGAGACAGGACTGAGTGAGGAGGGAGAGGGACATGTCCTGAGGCGGGTCAACCAACCACTTCAAGGTCTACCTGCCACAGGACGGTCACACTGCTCTGGTCTCAGGAAAGTGCCACCCACTCTCAGTTTGCTGCTCACCACTCACTGACGCAACACTGGAACACAACAGCACAGAACAAGGCTGGGGTGGCAGGACACTCCACATGGACGGCCTCCTCCACTCCAGAGTGCCCTTGAGCTGCTACAGACACTGACACGGAGTGGAGGGACCCAGTGCAAGAGGGCTTGTGCAGAGCCTCTTACCATCCCTGACGTGGTGCCAGTCATGCAGCCCCTGTACGACACAGCCCTAGAGGAGACCGACTGGTACGTGTGAACAGACACCAGCTATTGGAGTCTACACTCCTAGTCACCACAGGTGTAGTGTAGAGGAGGAGGAAACAGGCAGTGCGTGTGTGTTGGGGCTGGTGTGGCACAGCACCCCAGCACCACAGAGGAAGGGGCTACCTGTGCTGACCAAAAGACGTGATAATCTTCTTCGGGGCACCCACCCAATAAGCCCCAAGTTCTGGGACAGAGGGATCACAGAGTACCGACGGATACTGCAGGGAAGAAATACATTGCACAACACTACACCATCATTGCATAACATCACACCAGCATTGTGTAAAATCACCCACTTATTGCATGCACAAGACTACCGATGCACAACTCCTGTAATATGCTGTGAGTTGTGACATTTCACATGCACAGCACATGACCACAGGGGCGTAACTAGCTATGAGGCAGAGGAGGCACTTGCCTCTTCGCTTTTTAATATGCTTTGTGCTCCATGTATCAGAATGTTGTAAATACAGTTGCATTGGTATGCTGCAAGAATTTTTTGGCCCTGCCTCCTTGTTCCTCCAATACCAGTTACGCCCCTGGACCAGTACCTCACAACTCATGGAGGACTGCACTCACTATATATAGGACATGTATGCCACACACACACACACACTTTTTTTTTCATATGTCACCAGTCATTATTATAAGAAAGACCAGTACAGGAGACTGGCTGAAAGCATGCATACAGGGCTAATTGAAAAAAAAAAAAGGGGAAAAAAAAGATACGGGTGACATGAAGGTGAACCTAACACTGCCAAGATGTTCTGCCGATGAACATGCACAGTATGGTTAGGTGACCTGGTACGTAACGCATTAGATATATACATATGATAAAAAAGACAAGCATGCAAGAGTCAATCTTTAAGGACAAACAACAAGCACTAAGCACACCAGTTACGTTTGCACCAAATGTCATAGGAAGATGCGATGACTTCCCTGATCACTTCGACTTCAAACTTCTGTCTGCTCTTGCTCTTGGTGCAAAGCAAGCTGTACAGCTTCTGAAAGCCTTCTGCACAGAGGAAGCCTCTTGAGCCCACCTCCAGTGTGATGATGGAAGAACGGCGACGGAGGGCACAGGACTCACGAAGATCCTGGTAGTGAAGGGTCTTCCGCTCGGCTGCGTCGACAGCGTTGGTCTCAAAAGGGACCGTCAGTTCAATGATGTGGAACTCGTGCACACACACACACACACACACACACACACACACACACACACACACACACACACACGCGCGCACGCACACGTGCACATGTATTCAGTGTAATATGCTGTGAGTTGTGACATCCCACATGCACAGCACATGACCTGTACCTCACAACTCATGCAGGACTGCACTCTCTACATGTGCTGGACAGGAATGATGGTGGTGTGAGCTTCAGAGAAATCTACGACTTTGATACCAAGTCGATCCACTCACAGAGAAGCCAACAGACGACTGCTCATACAACAACTGTCAACAGTGGAGGATGGTCTTGCAAGCCAGACTGCTTTCTCCCCTCCATTTTTACATACTGACGTCATCGGTTGGCACGAGGGGTATGCAATGGCTCCAGTTCGCGTGCTAGATTTTGCAATCAAAGGGATTCTGTGGTATTTCAAGATTTCAAGACTTGGAGTGAGAATCTCTCTCATCCCAACATTCTGTCAAACATCCCAAATGTGTTTGTGTTTCTCCCTGTGTCTTCAGCCACTGGTGCAGATGTGCCAGTCAAAAGGACTCACAAGTAGCTGCATATCAGGCTCTGTCTGTACACGCCAAAAAGTGATCACGCGTTTATTGAATCTTGTGTCTTACTGAGTTTTGTGCATGACAGTCTGCTTTAGTCTGCATGAAGCTGTAAATTACAGTTTGTTCCTCGTTGTGTTTGTTGCTGTAGGCGTTGGTGGTACTGAACAACAAGTCAGTCACTGAACAAGGCAGGTCTATACAGATCATAACTGGCAGCACTGCAGCCTGTGGCCCACACTGAGCACGCTCAGGAACACGTGCACAGAGATAAGGCAGTGTAATATGTGACGAGTTTAATAATGAACTCAGTGTATATAGGTGCACCAAACACTGCTACCACATGCACACTCAATCCCACCACTCTCCACAGAAATCCTAAAGAGAACCTCACTCCTAACCTTGGCAATCCAGTAGTGACTGATGAACTCCAGTCCTGAGCAGGAACTCGTGCACACTGCACACTGCAAATGAACCAAATCACGTGATTTGATGGTAGACTGTCTCGTCATAATTTCGCACACTGCTCCAGCCCAGATGCTGGAGTGAGGCTGCAGTGAGAAGGACCGCTAGGAATTGGTCTTCCTAGAAGCTGGTCTTGCGCAGTCGTAGTCGCTTGCTAGACAGTCCCACTTATTCGCGGGCCTTCATGGGGTCGCGGCGATTAGGCGGGACTAGCTACACGTGACAGATTGTCTAAAATGGCGGCAGCGGCGCAGATACGTGGAGGACGGTGCTGTAACCAAAGAGCAACAATACACGGCCCTACTGCAGCAGAGGACTGGCATTACCAAGCGAAGGACGCCCTCCTCGTTTGAAGAAGTTAGTACGTGTGTGTCCGTGTATTACAGTGAGGTAAACTAGCCAGCGTCGTACGTAGCTAGATTGTATGGACACACTTCAAAACAAACAAGACACCGGATCAGTGTAGCGAGCTGGTTTGGCCTCATTCATTACATCATTCAGTGTAAGTACAATGTACAGCTTCCCTTTACTTGTAGGCTGACGGGGCATTGTAATGGAGTGTGCATTTGGTGAATGCTTCAAATCTTGCGTAGCCAGAGCACTGTTTAAAATGGGAGGGGAGATGTGTGATAGCGGTATGGTTATGATGTTCGACTAGCACCGTGGGTTGCAATTTTATTGTCCTGCACTGAAGTGGCCACACCGGAAGTGTGTTCACCGAGACATTGTTCACCGCTCCCCCATTCATGTTCTATCCCAGCCGGCATGCTCATGCACTTGTCTCCTCCACTTGCTCTTGCCTATTCATCCGTTTGCCCTCTTACCTGTGCATGCCCACCCAACCACACACGTGCACACCACAGTGTCCCAAGGAGCTTAGTCTGCCCGAGGCTCAGTACTACCTGGACAGAGTGATCGAGGAGCTGCCCAGCCACTCAAAAGTGCCAACACTCATTAAGGTGAGCTACAGTGGTGTAGTGCGTGCACACACATACACCTACACATACACATGTACACACACACACACACACACACACAAACGCACATACGTACCTTGAAGCCTTGAAGCCTTGAAGCCGCCCATCCTCAGATGATAGCCCTGGATAAAATGACAAGAGTAGAGCTATTGCTCTGCTACAACAGCACTGCCACAAAAGCGGCTGTGCCTGGTACGGTCTCCTTTGCGTCGGAATGACCGTCCACATGGTCAGGGATAGTCGCCAGCTCTGTTGGGTCTTGAGAGATTAGCTGCGTAGGTCCCGTATCGATGCTGATCTACTGATGATGGAATCCCCGCTTTGCACATAGCTGCCCATGCATTCATGTCTTGTGCCAGATCGTACCATTCCGCACCGGCATTCACAGACTTGACATCAGCTGCTGCTACTTCTCTCCATCTCCGCTTGGTTCAATGACTAGGTCTTCTGCAGTTGACCGAGAGCAGCTGTTTTGGCACCCGATGGGACTCCATGCGAGCCAGGTGTCCAAGCCAGCGTAGACGATGCTTCATTAGGATATAGGCCATCGTTTCCTCCATCCCAAAATCTGCTGCTAGCTGCCTTGAGGATATGCGTTCCCTCAACTGCCGCTGCTTGGTGACTCCCGTGATGGTTCGAATGCAGCGGTTATGGAAACCACTCAAACGCCTCACACTCTCTGCTTTGATAGACTGCGTCTCTGCACCATACAGCAGCACTGAGAGTACTGCAGCCTCATACACTCTCCTCTTTGTCGCCACTGACAGGTGGCGCTCCTGAAAGATGGACTTCTGCAAACACCCAAATGCCCTTGCTGCCTTACTGATATGGATCTTCATGCATGCTGTACTTCGCCATCGCTTGTGATGTTGCTTCCGAGGTACGTGAAATCCTGCACTATGTCTATTGAGCCACTGTCAAGCTCCACTGGCATGCTATCACTGGCTGTCAGCTGTCTGCCTATAAGCATTCCCTTCGTCTTGTGGATGTTGTCAGTCAAACCCCATTCAGATGCAGCTTGGACAAACTCTGACGTAACTCTCTCAAAGGCAGCACCAGTACTTGCAAACACACAGCAGCATCTGCGAACTACATGTGATTCGGTGATCCTCACCTTGCTTAAATGTGCCTTAGCTGTACAAGCTTTCTTCCATGCTTATACCTCACTGTCACCCCTGCCTCTGGGCACCTAGCTCTCCAGCATGCAACCATTGCACTGAAGTAGATGTTGAAGAGTGATGGAGCGAGTGTGCAGCCTTGCCGCACTCCGTTCTTCACCTCAATGCTGTTGGTAGTAAGGTCTCCCCCCACTCGGACTGGAGCCAGCATACCATCATGGAAGGACCTGATGATGCTTGGCATTGTTGGTGGAACACCGCATTTCCTCAGCACACTCCACAGCGCATCTCTTGGCACAGAGTTATAGGCCTTTTTAAGGTCTAAGAACAGTACAAACAAGACATCATCGTGTTCCCAACACTTCTCCAGCAGTTGTCTTGCAGCAACAATCATGTCAACACAACCTCTTCCTTTCCGGAACCCGCACTGTGACTCTGGTAGTACCTTCTCTGCTAGTTTCTGCAACCGCTCCTGCAAGATGCGTGCAAAGACTTTCCCCACCACGTCCAACAAACTAATGCCTCGCCAGTTGTCACACAGCTTGAGGTTGCCTTTCTTAGGAATAGGGACTATCTCTGCATCTCTCCAGTCCTCAACCACTGTCCCTTCTTGCCACACACGTGTCAGCTGCAATAGCCTGTCAGTCAGCTCTGCTCCTGTACAGCGTACAATTAACTGTGGCATTATCCCAGTCTTCCCACCCGCCTTGCCCTCCTTCAGCTTGCTCAATGCTGCCGTCAACTCCTTGCATGTTGGAGGGTCATCTAGCTCCCACTCAGTTGGGTGACTAGGAATCTCATCAATGGTCTCCTGGCGGTACTGGCTGGGAACATTCAGGACATCATTGAAATGATCATGCCATCTCTGTTTGACTTCCTCTGGACTTCTTGTAACTTCTCCATTCTCCTTCCACATTGCTGCGGGCCGTGTTGCTCTTCGTCCTGCATGCCTCATCTGTAGTTGCCTTGTACATGTCCATCTTTGTTTGCCATCTTTCCTTGCTTTTACTGCTATGTTTGCCAGCTCACTAATCCACTCTTCCTTGGCAGCATCCACAGCACATGTTACAGTCCTCTGATGTTTTCGGAACTCCCTCCCGTTGACAGTGTTGTTTGCTTGTAAGACTTCGTCATGCGCTCTCTTCTTAGCATCCAGTAGTGGCTGTAGAGTGTCAGCTGCTTGGACAAACCAGTCTGGCTGTTTCTTCCTTCCAGGCCCCACTATTGCCTCAGCTGTTGTCGTAATGCAATTCTTCAAGGTGTTCCAATTGTGCTCTGTTGACTTGTCAGGTGTGATTGGATGGTCGCGAAGCTGTTCTTCTAAAGCCTGTTGGTATGCTTGTCACTGTTCTTTGCAGTGGAGAGTGTGCACAGCAAACGGTAGTGTCGTCCTTTTCTTCTGCTGACGAGGAAGGCCGACTCTCACCTTCACTCCTACCATGAGGTGGTCATACCAACAACGACTCCTCTCATTATCTGCACGTCTGTGCACAACATGCGCTGTTCAGCATGCATCATAACATAGTCCAACATGTGTGATTGCTTTGTTGCTGGGCGCTTCCAGGTGTCCAAGTAGCAGCTACTGTGTTTCTTTGCTGGTTCTTTCTCGCCTAGGTTTGCCTGTTAGACTTCTGCCCCGGTGTTGCAGAGCCTCGCTCCTTTCTCTTGTCATTTCCTCGCACTAATAAGTACTTAACCTCAATTTGCTAGTTCAAGGTATGTACGTTTACTGTCTCTGTAATCTGGACTACTCCACACGACACACAGAGGCAGCTGTCAACATTGGGTAGATGTCCCACGGACAAGGTGTTTCCAGGGTTCACCAACGAAGAGGTAGCTGACACAAACCCCACATGCACACAAACACACACATGCCATGTGTACCACAGGTTCTGTGTGCTATCGATGTCAAATCATGTGTATGTGTATGTGCACGTGTAAGTTAGTGTGAAGTTGCCACTCCATTCCTGTGTGTACATGTACTCTAGGAAGAGAACACTCTCACGTGATATTGTAGAGGTACTGAGAAGATACGTTTATATCAGAGATAAATAGCAGTTTGACAGTGTGATTACTGAAGTAGAATGTCCTGAATTTGTGTGCAGTCTATACTGTGTTCTGTTCTCATGAATGTTATCATCTCTCTCCCCTCCTGTAGTAGCACCCTCTGTCGTATCACCTCTCCCTGCTTGTGATGTCCCATTTCCCTTGAAGTATGCGGTGACACACCCCACTCCCTCCTCTCAGACTCCATGTCCTCTCCCTCTGTAGGGGCACTATGAACAAAGACTGGACAGTAAACAGTTGCTGACCACTCCCCCTCAGGGAAGTGGCAGTGTGCCATTAATGGGTTGCACAATACATTGCCTGTTGTACTGTATGGTGTAAATCCTCTTAGAATCCTGTCATAAGGAGCAGTGATGAATGATGAAAGCGAGATTTTGCGGACATAGTAGTGGGCTGACATATGACGACAAGTCCAGCTTGTCATCCTTGTGTATCAAAGGAAACGCCCTGTTATAGCCAAATATGGAGCTATGGTGGTTTAGCATATGGTCAAAACCCATTGTTTTAGACCACTGTGGTGCAGTAATCACTGTTGAAAGTTTTCACCAAGCCAGCATAGGAAGGGAGAAGCAGTGTACTTAGCAGGTGATCTGAAAAGAATAAAACATATCTTTGATTATGGTATGCTGAGTAGCAAAGCAATTAAGTTACTGAGGTGTTCGTGTTGTTTCTGCTTGCGCTCACCCCATCCCTATTTGTTACTACGACAACTACAGTAGCAAAACATTTCGTTCAAAAATGGGCTGAAGCAACTCTACACTATTGATGGTGGAGCCCAATCAGATGTCCTGTACTCAATGGGGGAGGGACAATTTGGCGGATATGCCGAAACTTCACTGTTGCCGCACTTTGTCATCGTCACTAGGAAGGATTGTTCTTCATCACGAACAGCCATAACAAACCACCCTCGTGGGGGTCTTCTTTCATTGCCACCAAACTCTTGGGCGATTCAGTTGCCATCTGCAGTGACCCTACTCGCGGCCATCGCACGACACAGATGCTTTGGAGTTGAGGTGTGAAAATCAATCAAATACACAACACAGGCACTGCAAAGATTGAAACCCATCATTCCTTACGTAGTGAAAGTGTTTTAAGAGTTGATAAACTCTTTTTGTCAGGTCATTTGTGACATCGGTGTAGTATGAATTAGCTTACTGTGTATTGTTTGTTGTAGCAAGGCTGTGGAACCAAGGTGTTGCTGTGCTATCTAGTCTGTAGTGTTACCTTGTCTTCCTCACAAGGTCTCATCTTGGTCCACTGCTGTACCTTTTACCTGTACCTTTCTTCATCTTTTCTGTCATCATGCACAACCACACACCCAGATTCCATTCTAGTAGCCCATGCCTTTGCAGATCCTTTGCTGGCCTCATGCCAGTCCCTATCTGTATAACCTGTTGGGGTAGGGTTAGGGTTAGGTCTGAGCCCAAGTGTTCCTTAGGAAGTACCTGATGGTGTGATGATTCCTCAATTCGCCGTCCAGACGTGTCCCTCTTCCACATGTCAGAGTCTTGCCACAGCTGATACATCTGAGACAGCCTCTAAGCCTGACTTGGAGGTGCCCATATTGTAGCTTGTCAGTGTGGCGTACTGGGTTGGGATGACTGGGCTGCCTATGTATTCACCACCACCAGTGCAAAGGTTTCAACAAAGGATGACACCAAGGCTACAGTTTACAGGGTTAGCGCTAGGTTCAAACAGTAAGGCAATATGTGTTATGCTGATATTATCCCAACCCTTCCATACGCCACACTGATGAGCACTGGAAAGATTCATCAACAATCTTTTGTAATCCTTGTTCTGTTGGAAAAGTGATGTATTTTGCAGCAAGACGACATTATAGTGGAGCAAAATGATTGGCAATAAGTAAAAGCCCAGGACTCATGGGCAATTTAACAACCAGAAACATCAGAGAATTTTATTGCTGTGAGTGACAAAGTTGCAAAGACACTCCAAAACAACGGCTATCCCAAAAGGCTTCTTGTCAGAAACTCTCATCCACCTGACTCCCGACCATCCGAACAGGACACAACCACAGCCACAGTTAACTTCCCTTATATCTACCACCTGTCAGAGGCCATCCGAAGGATACTAGCCTCACAGCTTCCAGCCATATTGCATACAGCAGCAGCCATTGGTCAGACTGAAGGATTGCAACCCCTACAGCAACAAGCCAATGAGGTTTACCGAATCCCCAGTGGCTCGCGCTTAAACGTGTACATTAGCAAAACAGGCAGGACTCCAGAGGACCCCCTAAAGGAGCACAGGAGGACACTGAAATCAGGGAACACAGCCCAGTCAGCAGTATCAGAACTAGCAGTTGACCAGGTGTATGAAAGTATTTGGAAGGAAGCAGAAGTGGTTAACTCCCATTCGTACTTGTCCTCAAATCTGCACTGGAAGCTTGGCACATCCATACAGAGCACCAGACGATGAACCCACAATGATGCAACCCCTTAATCTACGAGTTGTGACTGCCTGCAGTCTGGCTGTGTAATCCTCTTAGTCGGCATTACTACTTATAGCATGCTATGGTCATATTCTACACGTGCAATGCCAATCTTATTCTATACTATTGTTAATATAATATTATTTTGTCACACAGCATCACCTCCTGTTTTTACTTCCTGCTATCCATGTGTATAAAATCACCTGCCATTTTTGTAACATAATTTTTTCACTGACGAGGATCCGGGATTGAGTAGAAAAGTCTGAATTATTGGACAGCAACATCATTCAACAAGTGTCTGATGGCCCAAATCCTAAAATTTTGGCCAGGCAGTACCAAATCACACCCAACAAAATTAGTCTTCATAGAAATGCTTTTTGATGATGAGAGTTCTGGATATGAGATGTCACCTCAATCTACTAGGGACCAGGGAAGTGCCAGAGCAGAGTGCATAACTCCAAAATGAAGTGAATAATTATAGATGTCGATTGTAGAACTTAATTGCTTCAAATTTCTACTGTTCTGCGTACATGCCTACTCCTGTCATGCAGGTTCCCCAGAGCCTTCCCCCAGTCCCGTCCTCTCCACCCCCACACTTAACGAGCTCAACCAGCTAGTGGTGTGGAGAGTAGCTGCCCAGTGGTACCCACTAGGGCTCTCTTTAGGGGTAGAAGCAACACTTTTGGCCACTGTCAAGGCCAACCACCCAGGTGGTGTGGAGGGAGCCTGCAGGGACCTTCTCTGTCGTTGGCTGTCACGAGGCCCAGGTACAGGGGAGCAGCCTCGTGTGTGGCTGTCTGTCCTGACAGCTGTCAGGGAGACAGTGGGGGAGGGACGATTGCTGAGGAGGTCGAGAGAGAGGGAGTCCCATCAACCTAGCTCACTGTCGTACCAAACTGGAATGGTGAGTGTGTGCATGATTTGTGATACATATAGGGTGAAACATTTCTTGATTTTGTTCAAAATCAAAGATATCACAGTTGAAAATTCACAATTTCGTTCAGAAGCAGCCTAATCCCATTTAGGGGAGAACATTTATCAAAGTGAAAATTTTGCTAATTTGGCCAAATTGTGAAAATTGCACTTTAAACCTTTAAATTTTCTCCCTGTACGGTAGTCTTATCTATGATGTGTGGTGAAGTAATGTATGCCGTCTGTTAACTGAATGGGAAGTCAGACTAGTACACCAATCATATTTATTTACAAAATATGCAGCATAATTTTTATTTTGGATCAACAGTAACCGTCACTCACACTACCTTCACATTAGTGTCAGCTTGCTGACCTGACACAGTTTGTGGTTCTTGAGTTCTTTGTGTTTCATCTACATAACTGTTTGCAGCGACCACACAAGTTGTCTACTCACACCTGATGTGACAGACAGTGTTGCACTAAATCTTCTATTGGGGGAGTGGTAGAGATGGAGTGGACAGTTTGCCATCAGTTTGCTAGTGCTGAGCCATGAAAGAATTCTAGATACATGAGTAGTCCGATGGATGGGACTCCCCCGATTCCCATGGTCTGAAGACTGATAGAGATCATGTAATTAAAGACAATCTAGGCTGTTATTGATCAGCCTTGAAATGGCAAAGAGAAAGGAAGAAAGGTGTTGTTGTCGGGAGACAAACCCAAGGCCTTTGGCTTTTAAGCTGCGACCACTGTGCCACTGAGGAGCAACATACTGCGACTGACAACCAATGGCCCTCCGGCTAGCACCAGGTGGCACCACCTTTTGTTCCTGTCTATGTGCTGTTTTGAAGGTGTCAAACGGTAATGGCCTAAAATGTGTCTTTCAAGTGGGCACCATCACTATCTGCCTTTTGATCAAGGGGGAATCCCTTCCATCAGACTCTCCCCGGCCGCTGGGGTTTCAGTTTTTGATCCTTCACAATCCAACACATGGCAACTAACATGTACTGGCACAGGAGAGTGTTGTTCTGCGATTTGTCTCAGCACATCCTCCACTCAAACTACTCTGTGCATGTCTCCTCCAGTGTGCGCACACACGGGTTCACTCATCCCATCCGCTGTATGTGCCACACACACACTCACTCAGTCCACAGTACCATGAGTGTGTCAGCCTCTCCCTTCCTCTTCCCTCTTTTGTGATACAGGGCCTCATGGAACCTTGACTGGTGTCTGCAATCATATACACTCTATTTGTACCTGACAGCATGTGCAGTAGTTGGTGCGGTGGCACTTTGCACATTAACAACTTTGATTATTATTATTTTTGTAGCATTAATAGACACATGCATCTGCTTATAATTTATATGATATGTGTGCAATTTGTGTGGATGTCGTGAGATGGTCGTATGCTACATGAAATTATTATAATCACTAATAAATATTCATTAGTGCATGAAAGATTGTCATACAATTCATATTATATGTCATGTCAAATAATAAATATGCATTGTCAAGAATATTTGTTATTCTAATATACATATATTCTGTTCCAAGTGTAGCACCTATATGTGCATATGAATGTAACACATAATTTATATATATGTATAATTATATAGATATTACATGCATATGAATTATATATACTTACGTACATTATTGGATCAATGTCTGATATGATAATAATAATAATAATTGTATGTGGTGTGTATAAATTTATGTACACTAGAGAGAGAGGTGCTTCGTCAGCTGACAGTCACATGATAGTCACATGATGGTCAACTTGATCACATGATGGTCACATGACAATCATACAGTGGCCACATGATGTTCACATGTGGATGGTCACACGACAGTCACATGACACCCCTCCCAAATTTGCACATATGCACTCTGACTCTCCCAGTGGAACTGGTGGATGAAGTACAGTGTATGCCCTCACCTGTGGTACACATCTAAGTGAATAAGCATCTTGCACACGACCACAGTTCCGGTGACTCTCTACAAGGCAACAGGCCAACACAACACACCACAGTCAACACACAGTGAGTAAGACACACTCCATTTACGCACACACAGTATACACAACACCTGTATCAGACAACCATGCAAAACTAAGCATGCACTTCATGTGTACACAAGGTACCGCCCACACAACAAGCAAAATACCATGCTCGGCGGTACGTATTGACACATACAGTCACAAGACATTCATATGCATGAATCTGTACCAAATCATACGTACATATGTACGTATGTATGTATGTATGCATGTACACACAAGCACAAGTGCACTTGCTACCTGCAATTTCTGACAAAAAGAGCTTTGAGTGAAGTAGGGAGCGCAGCCTCCAGGCAGACAGTTGTTGCCCTCTGTGAGGGCGGGATGCGTGGATGCCTGCAGAAGAAAGGCAGGATGGACGAGCAAGCAATTTTATCACTATAGCCAAGCTCAGATCGATGCCTTCGATCACGTTCTGTCCAACTGCCCGAGTGGTAATACTGGCTGTTTGTGGCTTAGAATGTCAATAGTTCATTTGGATACATGAATGATACACACAGTGAAGCTAGAGGTACTTAGTGAGGAAGGCACAGCAGTGGACTGGCTTAAGGCAAATGAGATAACTACCCACACACACTGTGTTGTCATTCCTTACCTGCATAACACATACTAAGCATACTGTGAAGAGTAGATAAGAGATGTCTCTTATCTAATCTTGGTAATGCACAGAACCCTACAAGGGCCACACATCCTCAATGACATTGACCAATTGTAAGTTTGTACCGATAATTTGTCTGACCCCCAGCAGGCCTCAATCTCATCTGACAATGAGTGGCCTACAGTACTGCAATCCGAGGAAGAAGCTCACCTTCTGAGCCAAATGTACAGATCAACTGTGTGCCATTTCATGAGTCCAATGCCCTCCTTGGCTTTCAGGACAATCGGCTTCAGGTCATGTGCTTCCAGCACCTACATACGTTAGTGTGTAGGAGGAGGAGGACAGAGGTCTCATGCGAGGAGACATGCATGTTGTGCATTTGAGCTACTTAAGTATACGTATGTACATGCATGTCGTATGTACATGCATGTCGTATGTACATGCATGTCGTATGTACATGCATGTCGGCCCACCAGTTTTGCATCAGCCCATCCTGTCTTGGGGCTCCACATGGTCCCCTCCCCCATCAGTCCCAGAGCAATGTGGGCCAGGGGGGCCAGGTCACCGCTGGCTCCAAGAGTCCCCTTCTCCGGGACCAATGGGAGGCAGTTGGCTTGTGTGTGTGTGTGTGTGTGTGTGTGTGTGTGTGTGTGTGTGTGTGTGTGTGTGTGTGTGTGTGTGTGTGTGTTTTCAGGCGTGGGCCTGGCCAGCCCACCCTACGACAGTTTCTTGGCTTACAAAACAGGACCTAAGCTACTGCCTGGGTCCTGCCCAACGCCCTTGTTAGGGCAAGGTGTACCCAGGAGGAGGAGGTGTGTGTGTGTGTGTGTGTGTGTGTGTGTGTGTGTGTGTGTGTGTGTGTGTGTGTGTGTGTGTGTGTGTGTGTACTGGTTCACGTGCGATGTGGGTGGGTGTTACATGTGTGGGGTATGTACCAATGAGTACTGCACGAATTGCTGAGTACACACCAGTCATTTAAAATTAGCATTTAATACTGCACACACAGAGGTAGACTGTTCCCAATGCAGATGCATGCATGTGCTGTTCAGTGCATGCGGGCACTTACGTATAATGTAAAGTCTGCAATACGTACGTATGTGTTTGCCTCCCTTCCCTCACCATTGAGAGCATCCAGCATCTGCTGTATCGTTTCCAGCCTCACGCCACTGCAAGAAGGAGAAATCAGAATGTTAGTAACGTATGTAAGGAAGCATTCTGAGGATCACACATCACAGAGTGTTCTTCTTGTACGGGTAGAAGGAAGAAGGACTCCACAACAACCATCGCAAGACTGCAAGGTGGAATAAACACAGCCACACTGTACCTGGATGTTCTGACTCTAGTTCACTCACTCACTCATGCCCGACTACTACAGGGAAAGACTACACAACAACAGGTTTGTTGCACTTTAGACGTGTTTACACTGGACAGTGCAGTCACTGATTGGATCACTGCACCACTCCATGCCTGGGACCACAAGATTTCACAGTAGGACAACACAACCAAACTGTATCCAGCGGTCCTGATCGACTCAGCACGGGTCACTCACGCATGCAGCTCCTCTTCTCAAACAGTTGTTCCAGTGTAAATGAGACTATGCTTAAGCATTACGCACGTGCATATGTTGTGAGTCGGTATTCACAATGCATACCCTTTCAAGACCCGTTTTGTACACATTATAAGAGAATTGAATCACTTCATTTGTCTTTTTTTTGTTTTTTTAATGCGTGAAAATTACAAGATGGCTACATCTGAATGACTGTATCAGTGGATACAATGTCAGAAGTGAGTAATGTGTCAACTTTCTTGATGAACAGATGAAACGTGCTATGATACTGAAAATACGTACATACGTATGGTAAATGGCCTAGTTGCCACAAAATGTCTGTATCTGGCACTCATTGCAACTGACACAGCTTCTCACAAGAGACAGCAATGCTTCACAGAGTGTGAGTTACCTGTATCCCTTGGCGACGGTGCTGATCCTGAGAGCAAGCAACATCCTTGCCAGTTTGGGGGGGAGGGCCTTCCCCACGCCACAAGCATGTGAGCGGACAATGTTCTCCTGCAAAGCCCTGTTCACATGCAGCATGGGCCCATCAAATCACGTGTGTTCAAATGTACACAGGACAGAGAGCACAGCACACAGGAGAGGATATAGGTGGAAGGGGGAGGGGGAAGGAGAGGAGGGAGGTGGAGATAGAGCAAAGTGAAAGGAACGAAAATTCAGTAGCTCACAGTACAATATATACAACTCGTTCTCTCATCATTCCTCAGCGATAAAACACTTCTCATAGCCTCTGCTCCAAGTCTCAAGCTGAAATGCTACCGAACTAGAGGCATACAGTACATCTGGCGGGCTGGACTCAAGCACATGCTTTGGACAGCCGCTGTGTCTGACAACTAGGCATACACGTTGCATGCGCAGGCAGGCACTCCAGCTGCACTTACTCAACATCCTCCATAGGGATCACGGTACTTGCAAATTTCCCAAACCCCGTGGTGATGCCGTACACAGCTGTACAACATGTAAAAGACTCATATACATAGATATACGTAGCTACAGTAGCTACATACGTAACACAGATACACACGTAGACACTACATAAATTTGTATCTTTTATAATAACTTAAAACCTAAATCAAATTGAAAAAAGCGCCTTTAAAAATCACTAAAATCATTTAATAAAAATATTATTTGCAATTAACTAACTAACTAGATACACAAATCAGACATGAAAATTATTGCCGACAGCACTCATTTCCAGACGAACGTACAAGTGCACACTACAAAACACTGGCAAAATTTTATTGGATTTCGGCTATCAGCAAACAATTTCTCGTGAAACATACGTAGTACCCATACCATATATGGTAAACAGTACAGACAGACACACACACACGCACGCACTTCAATTGGACCTCACTTCTCTTCTCTTTCACTGCCAAGTCCACCACTGCACGTGCTGCTTTGATCTTTTCAGTGGCTTCTTTTGTCAACTGCACGCACAGACACACACACGCACATACACACACACAGACACGCACGCGTACGCACGCATACACGCACACACACAAACACACACACAGACACACAGACACACACACACACACACACAGTGTAACATACATACTGTACATAACATCAACCCATTGTTCATAAGTGCGTATGTAGTGAAGGATACAATGTGTTGGAAGGCCAGCGCATTACCGTACTCCTTCCCTCTCTGAAGCCCACATACGTATGTGCGCACCCCTGTCATGTTGGACCAACACACCTTGACTCGCACATTCCCCTCGCCAATTTTCACCAGCAGCTGAGCAGACATGGTCTCCCCATCCAAGGACACCTCCTCTAACTTGTCCATCCGCCGCACATCCCTCAGAGCTAAGCTAGAGCAGTGGTTAAGGCCATCAGAATCAACAGTGTGGCTCAAAAGCTCAGCCGTCATCAGCAAATTCCAAGCCCAACGTATATTGCCTCACACTCAAGAATACAGTATACACTGAGCACACAACCGACTTTATGACTGATTATACAATTGGAATTCACTAGCCAAGGATGGTGATTAGGAACGCCAAATGTTTAGGCAGCTGAACAACTGCCTTCTTCAGTGGCATAATACAAAAACAAAGCTGTGAGCTCGCTAACAGGAAGTAATAAAGTAGCGCGAAAGGGGAGGCAGAAGTGACAGCTGGAAAGATGCACGGGAGGGGGTTACATGGTGAGTTAGTGAAATTTGTGTGTGGCAGCTAAAAGAACATACATGGGAATGGGAGGGGGATCACATTTCTAAATTTTTCTATTATGCCGCTGAAGAAGGCAGCTAAGTGTTTGGCTTTCCTAATCATCCTTGGCTAGTGAATTCTGATACCATATTCAGTCATGTCTGTACCCAGCTGTGCCATTTGCAACTACCTACTTCAGCCCACACCCAGCAGACTATACCTGTGCTGGGATGCTTGTCATGCCCACTTTGTGAGTGATATGTGGCACAAGTATGCATAACAATTGCATCATAATTGAATCGATAATGAAATTAGCATAAAGAGCATCTGTTCATTTGACATATGCACAGCATGACAAATGGTATGGTAAATGCTACACTCAGGCCCTCCCCTCCTCCCCTTCCCCTCCCCTAGACCGTCCCCTCCCCTCCCCTTGACCCTCCCCTTCCCCTCCCCTCCCCTCCCCTAGACCGTCCCCTCCCCTCCCCTAGACCCTCCCCTTCCCCTCCCCTCCCCTCCCCTAGACCCTCCCCTTCCCCTCCCCTCCCCTAGACCCTCCCCTTCCCCTCCCCTCCCCTCCCCTAGACCCTCCCCTTCCCCTCCCCTCCCCTCCCCTAGACCCTCCCCTCCCCTCCCCTAGACCCTCCCCTTCCCCTCCCCTCCCCTCCCCTCCCCTAGACCCTCCCCTTCCCCTCCCCTCCCCTCCCCTAGACCCTCCATGTGTCCTTCTCTGTATGAATGACGTGGCAGCCACAATTTCCCACAAGCACACTGCTACACATGTCACTCCTTAGACTTCAACTTGGTATGCACGCATTCCGTCCAGCAATAGGTCCTGCTGCTTACAACTCAGGAAGCAAATCAGGCTTGGTCTACACGAGACCTACTCCACCCAGGGCTCTGCTGCTGCACACGCTACCAAGCGCCAAGCCCCTTCCCCCCCCCCCCCCCTGGCAGAGAGGGTCTATCTTTCTAGACTACTTGGGGTTGTGCTTACGTAGCAAAATGCAGTCTGGTAGAAAATTGGCAGTTGGGTAACTTGGAACACTTCTGTTTGGGACATGGTACAATGTTGCAAATGGAGTCACTTATAGAGAGCAGGCAACATAGCATAATCAATCAATATCAGGATGTTTCGGCCACGTAGGCCTTCATCAGCTGACAACTGAAGAATACAGGAGAGAATGTGGTGTTATAGTGATGGTGTAAGTTCAAATTTAAACAGGTCAGGATAATGGAGTGATTGGTTAGGCAATACTAAGTCAATGCCATGTTGAACAAGGATGCACAATTGTAGTTCACGCACTGCACGCTGCAGGAGCTTTAAAGGATGTCAGATACTACTGCATGAACGCTGCACTTGACAAGACAAGAAGGAGGTTCCACGAAAGCTACATGCAGTATGTACAATACAACACCCAGGCATCACCCACCCACAAAGAACTGGCTTCTCTTCACAAAAGACAGCCCAAATTCATAGCCTTGTCCTCATATTGTTTGAAAACTCACTCCAAACTTACTCTACACTCCAAGTTACTTATATCTGTGTATTACACATACAGCACCATGCCTATGCTAAGGTTCTTTTCACTCTGCTAGAGTTCTACTGGCCTGTCCTATGTATGCATGTTGGCATCCACTACACGGCACACAGTACACGACACAGGATCTATTATGAGTAGGAACTGGGTCCTTAGGGCGTACTAAGAACTGGCACAGGGTGATGACAGGGCGGAAGGTAGTCCTAATTCCTAGGGGGCTGAGGGCACGCTTAATAGCTTCTGAAGTACCCTAAATGTATGGGATGGTGACGGAGATGGTGGAGGTTGAAGATTGGGATGAGGGTGTGGAGTCCACATTACATTACAGCAGGAGTGGCGGTGGATGAAGAGGGCTGGGTAGCCATTAAGGGTTAAGGCCTGGGACACAGTGCATCCTTCTTCCGTCCTACTGACAGCGGAAGAAGTGAGTGCATGAGCTTGTGTGCGGATGTTCCATACAACCGCTATTTGTGGGCTAAAAGGCGATGAGCAGAGAAGTCAAAGTACTTTTACCTTTTACATGTGAAAGGATACTCATGGTGGGTCGGTTGGTCAGTCACATGTGGAGACACCTTTCCTTCGCCCTTTTGACCTAATGGAAGACAGAACAGACAATTGCCCATCAGTAATATAAGTCACAGCTACCATGGATGGTGCCCCATTCAGACATCTTAGATGAGCTGCGCAGTACCCCCCCCCCTTCCCCCCACCCCCTGTCTAAGTAAATGATGCTAAACACCGCTAGTGGTTGTAAGGAAGGATTCATAGGTACCATGGGATATTTGTGCATGTAAGTGACTGCTGGGATGTTACAGTAGCCTGCCACATAAAGTACATGTGCATGTGTGCATCACCCCACCATGGCTGTTACATAGACAATCCAAACTATAATTAATTATGCTGTTACTTAATTAAACTAACACGAAAATTGTACTCAGCAGCAGCTGCAATGTCAGTTTGTGTTGAAAGTGAACTGGGAAACTATAGTGTAAAATGTGTAAGCATAGGTGCCTGGGGAAATGGAGTGCCCAGTGCATGACTGGCTAGCTAGGTGATGAGGTGTGCACAGAGCTGGTGCTCGACACATTCAGCCGTCAGGTTAATCGTACGTACGTACGTACCTGCACACCCACAGACCCTCCCTTCACCTGCTGTTTACCCCCACTGCAGCTCGTGTTGCCCTCACCTACTACCACGTAGGCCCCGTCACTCAGCACGGTGCATGCGAGGTCGGAGGGAACCAACAGGCAGTTGTTGCTGGCCAGACGTAGTTCGAAACCGGCCAAGGACTCTTTCGTGTTGCCTCCTATCTCCAGAGAAAGGCGACCGCATAGAACCCTCAGTACATCTTCAACTTTCTGTTTGTTGTCGAAGGGAACCACAACTGCCAAGCCCAACGGAGCGCCTTGCCTACAGGCAAAAAGCCGCATCTCCCTTGCTAGTCTCGCGTGGCCAGACCCTATTCTCCGCTTCCGCTATTGCGTAATACCACGCGCGGAGAATAGGGTCTGGAAGTTTTCTGGAAGTTGAGAGTGCTAGCGACTAAAAAAAATGGCCGTCTAGGGCGCAGCTCACCGTTCCTGTGCACCCGTGACCCGACCAGTCCGCCTATTCACAGTACCCGCCCCTTCGCCCCTACTAGCGAACTTCAGGAATGGCGTGCTGTCGTTGCAATAGGTCTGGAACGTGCTCCAACTGCCAGTGTGCACGGGCAAACAGAAGGTGTGACAACTGTTTCCCTAGTCGCCTTAACAAATGCAAGAATCTCGATCCATCCCTATTACCAAACCAGTTATCGTCAGACCCTGAGTCAACATCACCAACTGTACTACAAGCCCCCGTGACATCGAATTCCGCGTCTATTTCATCAGCCACAGTAGTGGAACTACCCAACCCACCGCCTACCCCCTTCAGCCAAATGGATGGTTATTCCCCATTGGCTCCCACTATCAGTGATCCTGACTTTACATGGGGTAAGCTCAGTGGGAGGGAGTTTTGTGATCAGATTTCAGAAGCTTATGAAGAAGTGGTTCATTGGAAAAGAAATGTTTTTATGATCCCCTCTGGGAAGGCTGGTAAGAAGTTTGTCAACCAATTAGCTAGCTTATTCCAGGCCTATGCTGATCAATCCACCCTTGAATGCATTGCTATGAAAGCAGCCGTTGTCATGCAGGTTGTCTTACTCCAGAAACCTGCTGCCAAGAGTAAGGCTAGGGATCATGCTACTCACCTTGACAGAAGACTATCAATGTGGATTAATGGTGAAATCGAGCCCCTACTTTCTGAATGCAGATGCCTACAAAACCGGCTTGCCAAAAACAATGAACCCAATGATGAGGAAGTCATATCACGCAACTTCAGTAAAATGATGATGATGGGTAAAGTCAACTCAGCCCTACGATACCTTTCACAGAAGACCTCAGGAGGATTACTAGGACTTGATGATCTCATCCCGGTAAAAGACGGATCCCCCCCACGTACTGTTCGCGACATACTTCACGACCTACATCCTGCTGCAAAGGACCCGGTTGAAGAATCCCTACTGAAGGACACTCCTTCCAATTCCTTACCATTTGATCCAATACTATTCGAATCTCTCGATGGTTCAAGGATCAGGGACTCAGCTCTGCGATGCCGAGGATCTGCAGGTCCTTCAGGATTGGATTCCTTGGCCTGGCGGCGAATGTGTTGCTCTTTCAAACAAGCTTCTGCAGAGCTGTGCACTGCTCTTGCAGGGGTTTGTCGTCGAATTTGTATCGAACCCGTCCACCCCGATGGCCTAAGTGCTCTGGTTGCTTGCCGACTCATAGCACTCAACAAGTGTCCCGGTGTGAGACCGATTGGTGTGGGGGAGGTCCCCAGACGCATCATGGCCAAAGCTGTAATGAGCATTGTGAGAGATGACGTCCTTAAAGCCGCTGGCCCCTTGCAGGTATGTGCAGGACAAAATGGAGGGTGTGAGGCTGCCGTACACGCCATGAGAGAGATCTTTGCAAACACAGACACTCATGGCGTACTCCTAGTTGATGCAACCAATGCATTTAACTCTTTGCACAGGAAGACGGCCATCCACAATATGAAGTTCATCTGCCCAGCACTTGCTACAGTACTAGCAAACACCTACCAATCCCCCGTAAGAATGTTTATTTCTGGAGGAGAAGTGCTATCCTGTGAAGGGACTACGCAAGGTGACCCGCTCAGTATGGCCATGTACGCCCTTGCCATTACTCCCCTTATTCGCCGGCTGAATGAGTTACAAGAAGATGTCAGCCAGGTTTGGTTTGCCGATGACGCCACAGCCGCTGCCTCCTGTCACAATCTCAGATCATGGTGGGATCAGCTTTCTGCCATCGGACCGCAGTACGGGTATCATCCAAACGCCTCCAAGACATTTCTCGTTGTGAAAGATGAATACGAAGATGAGGCTAAGACTGTCTTTGGGGACACCAATATCTCCGTTACCACACGCGGTAAAAGACACCTTGGAGCAGCTGTTGGGTCAAGGGACTTCACCACCGAATATGTCAGTCGTAAAGTTAAAGAGTGGTGCGACGAGCTAATGTCTTTAGCCAAGATTGCCGAGAGCCAGCCCCATGCTGCTTTTGCCGCTTTTAATCATGGCATGACAAGCAAGTGGACATATGTATGCAGAACCATTCCTGAGATTGACGACCTTCTGCGGCCCCTGGATGAGGTAATCCATCAGCACTTCATCCCAGCCATCATAGGATGCCCTCCTTGCTCTCCCTTGGAAAGGCAGCTACTTGCCTTACCGCCTAGATTGGGTGGCCTGGGCCTATCAAATCCATCTTCCGACTCACAATCCGAGTTTGAATCATCCAAACAGGTAACTGGATCCCTGGTAGCCCTGATCGTAGTTCAGGACCTGAACGGATCAGTCACGGATGAGCCAAAGCGCACCAAAGCATCAATCAGGAAAGCCAAACGAGAGAAGCAGCTCGCAGATGCACATGAGGTCAGGCAGCAGCTTACCCAACAACAAAAGAGGCTCATGGAATGCGCAACCGAGAAGGGTGTCTCGGCATGGGTTACAACCCTACCCATCGACGATCACGGCTTCTTCTTGCATAAGGGGGATATCAGGGACGCCCTCTGCCTCCGCTATGGTTGGCCAGTATCTGGACTACCCCACAAGTGCTGCTGTGGCTCAGTGTTCTCCATTGACCACGCCATGACATGCCACAAGGGAGGCTATCCGAGCATAAGACACAACGAGATTCGTCATGTCTCTGCCAACCTCCTGTCTGAGATTTGTCACAACACTTGTGTTGAACCAGTTCTTCAGCCTCTCAGTGGAGAATCCTTTCAATCCAGGAGTGCTAACACACAGGATGATGCCCGGTGTGACATCCGTGCCCGTGGTTTTTGGTCGAGAGGACAGGATGCATTCTTCGATGTGAGGGTTTTTCACCCAAACGCGTCCTCCTATCGTAACAAAGACCTCGCCTCCCTGTACAAGCTGCACGAAAATGCAAAGAAGAGAGAGTACGGAGAAAGAGTACGTGAGGTTGAACACGCCGTGTTTACCCCTCTGGTCCTGTCGACCTGCGGTGGCATGTCTCGTGAGACAACAACGTTCTACAAGAAGCTCGCCGCTGATCTTGCTGCCAAGAGGAAGCTCCAGTACAGTGAGGTGCTAGGGTGGCTGAGATGCAGAATCTCATTCGCACTGCTCCGGTCTGCCATCATGGCAATCCGTGGATCCAGGAGTTCTAGTCACAGTGGTGCACCAGCAGACATTCTCCTGGCTTCCAGGGAGGGGAATGCACCAAGGCTGTGAGGGGATATCGAGAATGATGGCAACTGTGACTATCTGACAATAACCTATACCATTACTTATTGCACTTTATTGCATTTTATTATATTATTATACTGCTACTTCTACTACATACCAGGCAGTGCGCATGTGTGTCTATGTTGTACATTGTTTATTATCTTGCCATTGTCTGGAAGTTTTCCTATACCAAGGCTGTGTAGCTTGTGCACTAGCACTATAATTATAACACTTTAAAAGGTGTTCATTCATAGGTGTGAACATAACACCTAGTGTAGTGATCGATAGAAATGGCGACAAGTACCTTTTGCGACGACGACGTTGCAGCGATAGCTCGTAAAGCAGCGGTATGTATGACAAGTGACATCAGTGGTAACAGAGATCATGCATGTGCTGTTAATTTGCAGTAGTGCATATCTTTACAATATTATATGATCATCATTCTCGGTCATAAAAATACCCTATAACAATGAATGGTTCCTCTTCTGCAAGTGTTTGGTGACCATTCGCGCCCGAAATCTTCACAGCAACCGCTACTGTACATCTGCGCGATATCTCGTCAAATCGTTCCCCGACCCGGCGCCATCTTCTCCTTAGGTTATATTTCACACCTTCGTATGTTGGCACAGCTTGCACGCAATTCAAAGAGGGTTGTGGTTTCACACCCTGTCCTGAATTCCCACGGATATTACACAAGAACACTTGAGAAAACTTCCAGACCCTTTCCAGCGTGTTGCGCAATCGCAACAGCGGAAAGGGTCTGGCCACGCGAGACTACTCCCTTGCTCGATTGTGTGCGCGCCGTGTAATAATATATAGATGATGTAAGCTGGGTCCACATGAACTATATAAACCATATAACAGTACTAGATATTTATATGGATATACTTTAACTATTACATAATTAAAGTTGTAGACTGCGTCTATGCATACACAGAGCCTGTCATAACTTCCTGCCTTTTGTGTGGTCGCATAGTTTGACAAGTGCTGTGATATCACTGCATTGGCTTCGCAATTGACACAGAGGCAAAGGCTTGGTCCAGGATCCCATTATCTTCCACTTGGTATGGAACTGTGACCTTCAACTTTGGGTTGGTTGCCATGGCAGCACAAACGGTAGCCTTAGCCATTGGGTGGGCCCGACCAACTCCTTCTAGCTACCTGGAGAGGTGGACAGTCAGCAAGAGTGTAGCAAACACAGGCCAGCCTACTACAAGTTATTGTTAACACAATTAATAACTGGGTACTGCTTGCTTGGCAAGGTTAAGGCCATAGTGCTGGTGCTCTCGGATTATCATATTTTAGTTTCTGCCTGCAATGACGTTCAGACAGTGGCTGTTACAACTCACGCCGTTCAAGACATCCCAAGTGAGAAAAGACTTGGCTCTCTCAGCAGCTTCCTACAAAGAGGGGCGGAGGCCAAGGGGGAGGGGCAGAGGCCAAGTGGGAGGGGGAGGGGGAGGGAGAGGCAAGAACAGGTAGGCATAAGTGTATACGTATGTGCAATCCACACAGAAGGAGCAAGGAGGTTACCAACTTGCCATCATCTTTCATGCAATAGGAGGCTAAAATACTGAGAAGAACCACAAAGAGGTCTTGTTGATGGCTTTGCTTACATTCTAGTGCTACATACATATGGTATTTCAAAGTTCAACATACACCCATTTACACACGCACACTAATTATGTTTATGCGACTAAAGCAAAATGGCTGTCCATGCTATTTATCTGTGCGTGCGTGTGTGTGTGTGTGTGTGTGTGCATTCCTCACATCAGAGCCATCCAGCACAAGTCCAAAGCCTCCGTTGACCACATCCCCCCTGCAGAGAGCACACACTCACATGCATGCCAATTCTGCCAGCATGACCACTGCCAGTCACTTGCATTAGTAGGGCACACTGTTCTCTGGTGCCAGTTTGAAGCTGTTATCAGAGAAAAGCTGTGCATCCTAATGTTTGAGCTAGCTGAGAAGCTACCACTTCATCAGACATCTGTTAGTAGCCAAATTCCCCCTCCGGACTAAGTGTGCCCATTGTATGTACGTACATGCATGCATGTGCAGAGTATTAATGTGTCTACTGGGGTGCTCACACGCATATATATGCACGTACGCACGCACACACACACACTACTAAACACAACAGTAACAGATATGAGACGCACCATCCAACTCCTCCTCCATTGTGTATCGCTACCCAGGTGGCACCTCGAGTGGCTCCACCAATCACATTCTGGATGGCCATGTCTGTAAAGAAGGATGTACAGTATGTAAAAAACGAGTGAATGTGCAGTGGGTGTGTCAGGTGTGCTGGAGGTGTGTGTGTCACAGGTGGGCTGGAGGTGTGTCAGGTGTGCAGTGGGTGTGTCAGGTGTGCTGGGGGGAGTCACAGGTGTGCTGGAGGTGTGTCACAGGTGTGCAGTGGGTGTGTCAGGTGTGCTGGAGGTGTGTCACAGGTGTGCAGTGGGAGTCACAGATGTGCTGGAGGTGTGTCAGGTGTGCAGTGGGTGTGTCAGGTGTGCTGGAGGTGTGTCACAGGTGTGCAGTGGGAGTCACAGGTGTACTAGGGTGTGTCACAGGTGTGCTAGGGTGTGTCAGGTGTGCTGGAGGTGTGTTACAGGTGTGGTGGAGGTGTGTCACAGGTGTGGTGGAGGTGTGTCACAAGTGTGTTGAGGGTGTCACAGGTGTGCTGGAGGTGTGTCACAGGTGTGCTGGAGGTGTGTCAGGTGTGCTGGAGGTGTGTCACAGGTGTGGTGGAGGTGTGCCACAGGTGTGGTGGAGTTGTGTCACAAGTTTGCTGGGAGGTGTCACAGGTGTGCCGGGGGTGTGGAAGTACTGGCACAAGACCAGCAATCAGAGCAATCAATCATACCTGCACAGAACTTTGAACCGTCCGCTATGTTGGCGGTCTCCCTAAAGGGACTGTCAGTGCCACTTACATCATGGTGGTCCCTACTCAGCACAATGGGGCCCTACGGGAAGCAGCAAATGGACACCGCCGTAACACCCACCAGTCTACCTACTGTCCTCAGATGTGGTGGTACACATGAATGCAAACTGTGAGCTGGAAGCCCTACCACAGACACACTGTAACATTGCCCGAATTGTTTCCCCACATTCTCTTAGTCTGGAAGCTACTGAGCTGATTCCGCATGAAGAGATCTTCAAAGTGAGTTACTGCCAGCACACTTGACCCCAACAAAGGACTACTGCACACTTGACCACAAAGGACTACTGCACACTTGACCACAAAGGACTACTGCACATGTGACCACAAAGGACTACTGCACATGTGACCACAAAGGACTACTGCACACTTGACCACAAAGGACTACTGCACATGTGACCACAAAGGACTACTACACATGTGACCACAAAGAACTACTGCACATGTGACCACAAAGGACTACTGCACATGTGACCACAAAGAACTACTGCACATGTGACCACAAAGGACTACTGCACATGTGACCACAAAGGACTAGTACTACTGCACACTTGACCCCAAAGGACTACTGCACACTTGACCACAAAGGACTACTGCACACTTGACCCCAAAGGACTACTGCACACTTGACCCCAACAAAGGACTACTGCACACTTGACCCCAAAGGACTACTGCACACTTGACCCCAAAGGACTACTGCACATGTGACCACAAAGGACTACTGCACATGTGACCACAAAGGACTACTGCACACTTGATCCCAAAGGACTACTGCACATGTGACCACAAAGGACTACTGCACACTTGACCACAAAGGACTACTGCACATGTGACCACAAAGGACTACTACACATGTGACCACAAAGAACTACTGCACATGTGACCACAAAGGACTACTGCACATGTGACCACAAAGAACTACTGCACATGTGACCACAAAGGACTACTGCACATGTGACCACAAAGGACTAGTACTACTGCACACTTGACCCCAAAGGACTACTGCACACTTGACCACAAAGGACTACTGCACACTTGACCCCAAAGGACTACTGCACACTTGACCCCAACAAAGGACTACTGCACACTTGACCCCAAAGGACTACTGCACACTTGACCCCAAAGGACTACTGCACACTTGACCCCAAAGGACTACTGCACACTTGACCCCAAAGGACTACTGCACACTTGACCCCAAAGGACTACTGCACATGTGACCACAAAGGACTACTGCACGTGACCACAAAGGAATACTGCAAGTGACCACAAAGGACTACTGCACACTTGACCACAAAGGACTACTGCACACTTGACCCCAAAGGACTACTGCACGGTGTTACATACACGTACGTATATTCTGTCCCATGTGGAAGACCTCATCATTGCTCTTTGTGGCACTACACACACAGGTGGCTTCCCCATTCACCCTGCATTCACTGTTCTTACTATTGAGAGGAGAGCTGTTGAACAATAGCACAGCTGGAGGTCACAAACAATCTATATCTAGGACGTTAGGTCTTTCTCAACTGGTACTAAACTGACGTGACTAAAGACTGTTTTGAAAATAAGTTGAATGTGACAGTAGATGACAGTAGATGATGTACGACATAAAAACAAAAAATGAAATAAATGTATTCATGCATGATGTCAGAATGTATTTAGTAGTTAGTAAAAATTAGCGGATGTGTGTGGTTGCAGGTGGGTGTGCCAAGGGCCACTGCCATTTAGACATCATGCATGAATACCCTTATTTCACTTTAGTGTTTCACTCAAGAGCCAGACCACAACCACCATATAGGAAGGGCTCCTTGCAGGAACTGTGCCCATGGCTATTGACTGAAGCAGAGTTGAAGGCAAAAGACCAACGAAGCTGGGAGAGAAAGTTCGATGACATTTACAATGCATGATACTGTCTATTGCCTGCATGTGACTTGCCACTGCATGTTCCCATGAATATGCCTTGTCAATTAGTCTGTCTGTTTAGTTTTATCAATTAATGGAATTCATATCATTCGCTTGTTTATCTTGTCTCACTCTGTCCCATTTTTTCCTCCCTATGTAAACATGTAGCATATGATTCACTCATGTCGTCTGTAGCTGACTCCTTTGGGGTCTACAGCATTGATTGATTGATGCATTGATTGATTGATGCATTGATTATTTCACTTTATACAGTAATCAGCTTGCACCAAATCATTGATATCCACTAAAACACTCATACACATGCACACATACCATCCTGCTACGTAAGCTGCTTTCGCATATACACAGTTTTCCTGTACTGATTGTTATTACGTACATGTCATTATGTCACTACATGTCATGATGTCACTACATGTCACCAGCATAAATATACTTGCAAGGCTGCCTGGTAACCTTGCACGTCCATGAAACACAACCATTGCGCACACACACACACTTGTCAACATGCACATACATACGTACATGTATGCACCTACACAAGCACACAAGCATGTGCACAAGCACTCACACACACACACACACACACACACACACACACACACACACATACACGAGGAATTCAAATCCCTCGTTCTCGGTTTCCAAATCAAAACTAAGTTGCCGCCATTTGTATTATGCGAAACAGCCGTGAGCAAAGGTCATCCTAACCCGGATGTAGGTGTTAACAAGGTGTGAAATCGGAAGTTGCCAATCCCTGTTCTCTACTATCTATGATTTAGCTACAGGGTCGGCCATTGGAGAAAATGAACTAATGGATAATGCATTTGAGGAAGCACCGTTGCAGAGCCACCATCGCCGAAGCGCTGTTGCCCTAGCGCCGGAGCAGAGAAGCCCGCCGAAGGCAGGCTTCTATGCTAGTCCAAAAATAACGCACAGTTGCTGCCTTTGATCTAACAACCCAAGCTGCAACAAATAAATATAAAGTCCCAAACGTTTACCCCTAACCAGCCTCACTTTGTCAACAGAAGTGCGCCTTATCAGCGCGAGTTCCACGGCAGGGTTAACAGGTTTGGGAGTTGTGTGGGCCTCCGTAGCCTCCGTCGCGTCCGTGGCCTCCGTGGCCTCCGTAGCCTCCGTGGCCTCCATGTCAGTCTGCACCTGCGCGCTGGTTGACAAATCCTGTAGCTCCACCTCCGCTTCAACGCTCTGCACCTCCTCCGTAGGCCGTTCGCTGTCAGCGTGACTCCTGAGGACCGTGATCTCAACCTTACTGTGTAAGCTAGCTCGTAGCACAAGCATAAGCGGTTAGTGGCTTCGAGGACCTTATTGCAGAGCGCACTTAATCCTACCTTTGAAACATGTTAATAATGTTTAGTATGTTTATACAGGTGGCATTCTATGCCCTGCTAATTCAAATGGAGAATGAACCTGTTACAGTATACATGTAGGCATGCAGAGTGTGGTAGGTCAGTCATTCTGTGACCTTCTAGGTGGTGTGGTGCGCCCGTTCCCCATTTGCGTTAGCTAACGCAAATGGAGAACGGACCAGTTGCAGCATGCATGTAGGTATGTTGGGTGAATGTAGAGTGTGGTAGGTCAGTCTGTGTCATTTCAGTGCCATGGGGTCATTCTGTGACCTTCTGGGTGGGCGTGGTGCGCCCGTTCCCCATTTGCGTTAGCTAACGCAAATGGAGAACGGACCATTTGCAGCATGCATGTAGGTATGTTGGGGGCATGCAGAGTGTGGTAGGTCAGTCTGTGTCATTTCAGTGCCTTGGGTTCATTCTGTGACTTTCTGGGTGGGCCCATAATCTCATTATGTTATAGATATAATTATATGCTTATTGCTATGACCCCTGAACCTTGCACCGGATGTAGTGTGTTACGCAATACAATGGCGACTTTTCGGACGGCTAGTATATACAGGTGTGTTCTTTTGTTATGTGGTGGCTTTAAGAAAAGCCGTTTTTATGTGGGATCCCACCTACTGCTGGTAGCTTGCTGTTTAGGTATTGTGCCAATACTGATGTTGCCATTATATACCTATCAGTCCTTCTGGGACTTTCTCGGGAATCCAGTATTTCTATTGTGTGCTTGATTAATCAACCACGATGACAAAAAAATGATGACTGTTTTCTATTATGGGAATGCATAGCAACTGGGAAGCACCACTAGCAGGAGAAAAGCACTTTTCAGTGACTAAGTAGTCTTGCCAGAGTGTATCAGCTGTAGCTTTCAGTCCACCTCTCACGGTTACATAGAACTCAACAGGGAGTATGTTTACTGGGGAAGTGGCATAGCTCTTGTGATTCCGCAACAGGTATATGAAAGTACTTACATTAGAATCACTTAGCCATGCATTATGGGTTGTAATAGTACTTAAATCAGAATATTGGAAGTCATAAGTGGCAACCCTAGTTGTTACTTTAAACATGGTTGAATCAGTCTGAGAGGTGTTCTGAGTCGGCAATTTGGTATTTTTTGATTTGGCCTTAGAGGCCTTTGGTTTATTCGAATGCTTTGAGCGTGCAACAGCAGCTTTGGGCCTTTGTTTCTCTGCTGTTAATGACTCTGAGGTCAGATCTCGTACTGAAAATTGTCTAGTCTTATACTGTCCAGCATCCTCGTACCTAACAATGTACATGTGTTTGTCGTGATCTACTTTGACTACAATACCCTTGTATACCATTCTCTTTGTCTTATTTGATTTCTTCTTCCTTTCCTCTATTGGCAGCCGCACTATGACGTTATCACCAATGTCATACAAACTGGGTGGGTTCAGAGCTAGTTGCTGCTGGACCATCAGTGTAGCGGCTCTTTCAGAGCTCTTTTTAGCTTCAGTACGCATGGCCTTGCTATGGTCAGACAGATCGGAATCATGTGATTCACTGTCATCAGTATCAGATTCTCTAGGACCAGATAGGAGTGGCTTTGTAACAGTTAGTGGTGTTCGATTGAAGTGCACTTGAAATGGTGTTTTATGACCAATAGCACTGTGTGGTGATGCATTGTACAGTGACATATACACCGGTAAATTTGCTACCCAGTTAGTTTGTGGGTCCTCTTTGAGGTCATGAGCTAGGTAATCTTTCCATGTTCGGTGGGAACGTTCATCTTTACCCTGAGACTGTGGGTGATATGGTCTAGACCTGATTATATTTACCTTCAGCTTGGACATCAAGGCATCAACAGATCCTTTAAACTCAGAACCCTGATCTGTCTGAAATCTCTCTGGTGCCCCGTGTTCAGCGAAAATTCCAGTCAAAATGTCAGCTATTTCTGCTGCCGATTTAGAAGCAACTGGTCTTAGAATTAGGAAACGACTGAATACATCTATAACAGATAGGACGTACTTGTAAGTGGTTTCCCCAACAGCACTTGGCATGTGCTCCATGCTCACTAGATCAGCCTGTACTTGTTTCCACACACTAGATGCTTGTACTGGTTTCAAAGGGGGCTTATTGCTGAATGTAGGCTTCAGTTCCTGACGTTTAGTCGAACGATTCAAAGCAGCTTGAATCTTCCGTTCACTCAAACCACATGCAGTATATCTGTGTGATAGTTTTATACAGTTTCCTAGCTCCATCGCCTTTGCATCTCTCATAATACAGGTTAATGACTTTATCCACCTCACTGTGTCGAAGTAGAATGAGCTTTTTTGTGCGGTCACGTGTAGGCATATAACAAACCCTCTCCTTTTCGCTTCCGTCAATTGGGTCGAAAACCATATCCAAAACCAATTGCTCCTTATGCCTATGCACCAACCTGTAAGCACTTTTTGCTGGCGGA